>CM021101.1:497414215-498014215 GCA_007115665.2 Sequoiadendron giganteum
CGGCGCTGTCGCGACTAGCGGTGGCGCCGCCTCGACGGTGCAGATAGGCGTCGCTGCTGGTAGCAACAGCACTGCCGCCCAGGCCGACGGGGCCACCTCGAAGCCACCGCCCAAGCCGCCGAGGCCACCTCAGTGGCGTCGTCCAGGCCGGCAGGGCCGCCTCAGCCCGGGGTAGATCCACTGACGGGGCCCCACTGCGGGGGCGAGTCCACCCCGACAGGCCGAGGGCGGGTCTGCCCTGCTAATGGGGCAGGTCCGACCCGCTGTAGGGGCAGGTCCACCCCGGTCAGGAGGAAAGAGGGAGGGAAAAAGGAAAAAATAGAGAGAGAGAGAGAGAAAATGAGAGAAGAAGGGAGAGAGAAAAAGAGAGGAAAAGATAGTGAAAAAGAGAGAGAGACAAAAAAGAAAGGCGTGGTAGGAAGAGGATTTGAGACGAAATTTTTTGATAAGCAGGATGGATTTTTTGCAGGATTTTGGTATATTACGGACTCACGAGCGGAGACCGGAGGCACTGGCAGCGACGATTGAGGCGATAAGCGGAGTGAATCACGCAGCTTTGGAGCAGACGATGTTACTGCACTTAGTGTAGTTTCCTGAGATGAGGGCACATCGGGCAATGTTGACAATCCTGATAGAGAGATGGAGCTCGGCTACGTCGACATTTCATTTGCTAGCAAGAGAAATGACAGTGACATTGGAGGATGTGTGGCGGATCCTGAGGTTACCGATAGCAGGTTAGTTAGTGAGTGAGGTGGTGTCGAGAGGAGCAGAGCTAGATGAGACTGTTCTGGTGTTATTCGGGCGGGATGACTTGCCGATACAGAGGGGGATGTTAGACGTAGACAGATGCCTAGCCTTGGGGGTGCCAGCATTACCACTATTTTTGTGTTGCTTAATCAGCGAGATTCTATTGTTGGACCAGAGTAGGCGATTCTGCAGCATACGGTATATGGAGGTGATTCGATATATTGTTGAGTGGTGGGAGGGTTAGTTTTCTAGGGGTCCATGTGTATTGGCCCAATTATACCAGGACATGCACGTGATTTGTTATCGGGGGATATAAAGTGTGACGCACAAGACGCCATTGCAGGTGTGGGGGTGGGAGCACATCGCGGTGACAAGACCCATATTGATCAAGAGAGGAGATTTGGATGATAGAGAGCCAGTGGCTTGGCAGTTCGGGGTAGCTAGGGGTTGCATCTTACGGTATGAGATGTAGGGAGAGATGGATCAGTTGAGGAGAGTGTTTGATGAGTTACAGGAGGAGCACATTGTATGGCGGTCATACATGTATCGACGGTTTAGAGGATAGAGGACCGAGGAGGAGAGACATCGAGGATTCTTTAGATGTATATGTTTCCTAATTGGGAGCCCGGGGCACATAGTGGAGATGCATCGGCCAGATAGAGTGATGCGGTAGTTTGGACTCATGCAAGACATTCCAAGAGCGTCGATTATGTTTCATCAGCTTACCAGAGAGGTACCTTGGGGGGCGGCGTTGTCAGCGAGAGTCATGATAGAGACGTGGGGGGTGGCAGGTGGGGTGCCCTATCTAGGGAGGTGGGAGGGTCCAGAGGATGTTGGAGTGACAGAGTGGTATGATCGGTGGTTTTGCAACCACCGATGGGAGAGGGTTACACCGGAGGTGCCTAATGTGGGAGCTGTAGAGGGGGAGTAGAGGATGAGCAGGAGGGGGGACAGGAGGAGGAGCCGAAGCAGGGTGGACATGAGGATGAGAGACAGGAGGAGGAGGGACATGAGAATGAAAGACAAGAGGATGAGGGCGGTGTTGGAGATCAGCCAGAGAGGAGGGGGAGGGTTAGGAGGAGGCGACAGTCAAGGAGGGCGAGGAGGGCGAGGAGAGCTGTGGTAGAGGAGATGGAGGCATGAGGTGGGGGGAGATAATAGCAGGAGGGGCAAGTGATGAGGGGGAGGAGATAGAGGTGGTGAGAGTGGGGAGTGAGCCGAAGGTGGAGATAGTCCGGGTGGTTGAGGGTCGGGCTAGTCAAGCAGGGATTAGCAGTAGAGTACGACAGAGGCGGGTTTTGGTCAGAGTTGAGCAGGAGGAGGTGAGAGTCTTAGAGCCGTCGGTGGAGGTTAGAGTCAGAGATCTGCAGGAGGAGGTAGAGAAGGTGATGGATGTTAGAGGACATCCCAAGGAGAGGCCTGAGAGTAGTCGATAAAGGAGAGTCCATCCAGTTGAGTAGGAGCCGAGGAGACTGATGAGGGTGGGGAGGAGAGGACAACCATGGAGGATTCAATTAACGAGCCAGGTAGAGCAGGTGCAGGAGGAGAGAGAGGGGGAGGCGATGGACCTGGATGTACAGGTGGTGGAGCCTTTAGCCATAGTACCAGCAGTTGTAGTTGATGATTCGGTGATGTTACTAAGAGGGGCCCAGGCAAGGATATGTGTGTTAGAGGAGGAGTTGAGGAGGGCGGAGGCGGAGGTGCGGAGGGTGAAGGAGACATAGATGATAGTGTTTGATCGGGTTGTGGGCTAGCTGACGACAGATATACAGGTGGTTGAGAGAGAGGGATGAGGCGCGAGTAGGGATGGAGAGGTTACGGGGGAAGCTGGCTCGGGTGACATGGGACCGAGACAAGCTAGAAGCAGTGATGACAGTGGCTCAGATGCGGGGTCAGCCGGAGCCAGCAAGAGGAGGGGAGGTGGAGACTCTAAGAGGTCAGGTGGCAAGACTTCTAAAGGAGAGGATAGCACTGCAAGAGAGGGTATCCATGGTAGAGGCATCTGTAGAGGAGATGAGGGCGAGAGTTGAGGCCACAGAGGTTGGACTAGAGACAGTGTAGTGGGAGAGAGAGAGAGTGCATAGGGACAGGTGCAAGCACTATAGGAGGAGAGGGACAGTGTACAGGCACAGATGCAGACACTACAGGGGGAGAGGGACAGTGTACAGGTACAGATGCAAGCACTGTAGGGGGAGAGGGATAATGGACTGAGACAGGTCCAGATCCTACAGTTCCAGAGAGACGTACCAGTGGGTCGGGTGGAGAATGCTGAGAGGGACATAGCACAGAGGCAAGCACGCCAAGGGCAGGGTGATGGGACAGAACTAAAGACTATGCAGGCAGAGAGGGAGAGGGCCCTAGAGTAGATACGCCTACTGACAGCGGCACAGGAGGCATGGGAGCAGGAGCGACGTGCCATTAGCAGAGAGCGGGATAGGTATAGGCATGAGCAGAATGTCACTCGGTTCCAAGCTGGGCAAATAGATGAGTACATGCACGAGGCGACGTACTGGAGGGGTGCGTATGAGCAGGCAGTGCCAGATCTGGCGCAGCATACAACGCAGTATGTTAGGTAGATACCACAGATGTCAGCACCGTCCCAATCTTTAGGGACACGGACCAGGGGGTATAGTGATTTCCAGTCGATTCCTTCTCGGTTTAGGACTCCAGGGCGTGAGTCTCAGGGGACTCCGACACATAGAGGACTGATACTTGAGTCTCCTTAGAGGTCAGGTGTGGGCAGCTCAGGACAGGCAGAGGACAGGTGGCAGGATACAGGTGCTTTTGACAGGTACCGGATGGTGGTGTAGCACATATTTTTAGGTGATGCACTTTATTTTGAGCATGATATGGAGGTGATTATGTGGTGACTATATTTTGGATATGGACATCATATTATTTTGATGATGTGATGTGATGGTCCTCATTGATATTATGCCGCACATTTTTGTGATGTATGGTATGCATATGGTGTTACATTGATGTTCCTATGATAGTTGATGGATGTTATGCATATGTATATGATTTTTTTGTGTTGGTATGGATGTTATGTTATGATGTTAATGATTTACTAATGCATGTGTGGATGATGTGATTATGGATAATGTTAATGATTTATGAATGGTAATGCAATTGATGCAAATGCATATGGAAATGTATGGATAAATGATCATAATGAAAAGAATGAACCTACATGAATTAATACAATATGGATAAATGAACTTAATGTATTGATGCAATTGGATAAATGGATGTAAATGAATGGGTGTAAATGGATAAATGAACTTAATGAATTGATACAATATGGATTTAAATGAATGTATGAACTTAAATGAATTAATGCAATATGGATAGATGGATGGATTTAAATGAATGTATGAACTTAAATGAATTAATGTAATATGGATAAATGGATGTAAATGGATAAATGAACTTAATGAATTGATGCAATATGGATTTAAATGAATGTATGACATAGGTATCAATGGGTAGGCATAGGGTGTGTGGAGTGCAGTACCTATCAAGAACCGTAAGGATCCTGGGAAGAAAAGTTAGTAAGAGGGAATGAGAGTTTGCACAACCAAAATCACGATTCATAGATGTAGGAGAAAGATAGGATGAAGGGGGAATATGCAATGAGATGAAATGCAACATGAATGCAATTTGCCATCCTTTAGAGCATTGATTTTTGTTATAGCATAAGACATCGAGTGTCAAGATATGTAGACCAAGACGGATTAATGTCTAATGCATAAGACAAACACGACAAACAAGAAGGCTATCCCAATACCCCAAAGTTGCGATGACTTTGGTCGGGCTAGGTATTGGAATAACCACAAGCACAAAGGGATGCCCCCACATAACGCAGGATCCGAGAGGAATCTTGGTGGGTACTACGTGGAGCATCCTAGTAGACAGAAATAATAAAATAGTCAAGAGGTGTCCCTATGTTAATTAGGCAAAACACACCACAATATGAAGGATCATGGTGATCTTGACTAGTGATTACAGGGAGCTCAAATGATAATTAAATTCAAAAGTACCAAAAGATCGTAATCAATTACAAGCATCCTTTTCCATAAGATCCCAAGGATGGATGGGGTTGATGTGGTCTGTTAGGAAGGATGCATCCTGTTAAGACCGATGATGGATACTAAGCTAAAGTGACCTAGATAACGTAGGATAATTGCCATTGGGCAGATTTCTTGATACGAGAAGATCGTGTTTGTAAAGAATCAGCGATGGTAGGGACATACCTGACAACAAAACAACAAGAGGACATAACCTAAAGACCTAGGGGCTCGAGGATTGATCAAAGATCAACCTTGCCTACGTGAAAGTGCAGAGCCCTCATAGTTCAGGAAAAGACCACGAGTAAAGAGTGGAAAGTGGACTGATGGAAATCGATGGATGACCAAGACAAACACAAGCCCCGGGGGTAGATCAAAAGAGCAACCTTGCCTACGTGCAAGTGCAGGGGCAACGTAGTTCGGACATGATAGAAGACCGAGGATGGACAAGATCAGAAAGTGGACCATGAGGACAGATGATGAAGGACAAAATGCCTCGGGGGTTGATCAAAGATTAGCCTTGCCTACGTGCAAGTGCAGAGGCGTCGTAGTTCAAGAGGAGATGATGATAAAAGTAGAAAGAGGGCGATGATGACATAAGATGGAGGACAATGATCGGATGGACCAACCACAAAAGAGGACAAAGAGAAGCCCTGGGGGCAGATCAAAAGATCAACCTTGCCTACGTGCAAGCGCAGGGGCAACGGAGTTCACACAAAGACACGATGAGACCTAGATGGAGACGGACATGAAGAGTGAGCCTAGATGAAGACAAACACAACAATGAGGTGACACAAGTTCATATTAGGATAATAATCTTAGGATTTCAGATAGCGGATGACAGTCGTCCAATGCTCAACCAGAATATACCAAGCGACGGGGTGATGCAAGCGGATGGGAGGATTTGGGGATTGAGGAATCGACGGACAAGCCATAAAGTAACCAGGACGCAAGGTAGATAATAATTAAGCCCTATACAAGAGGTTCCTATTTCCAGGTTTTCACCAATCGTACGTATCCAAGGCACCATGCAAGGGTGGTTTTTTACCATAGGAAGAATTATTTCTTTTTACTATTTTTGACTTTTACTAGGAAGGATACCCCAGCTGACCTAAGTGTAGAACTTATTCAGGTGCATGATGTTGATGGGTTCCTCCAAGAGCTCGCCTTCAGGGGTGGAGAGCCTGTAGGCACCATAACCATACTTCGTGGTGATGACATAAGGGCCCAACCAGTTTGCTTCAAACTTACCCTTTTTCTCTTGATCTTGCTGATTCCGCTGATTCTCTTTTAGGACCAAATCACCAACATTGAATTGGCGAGGGTGGACTTTCTTATTGTAGCTCCTTTTGAGTCGATGGTGATAGGCTTGCAGATGGTTATAAACCTTGACCCGGTTTTCATCCAATAATTCCAATTGTGCCAAGCGTGCCACTCGGGTGTCTTCGTTAGTGATGAGATTTTTGAGGGAGATTCAGAGTGAGGGGATTTCAACTTCAATTGGCAAGATGGCTTCAATGCCATAGACAAGAGAGTATGGAGTAGCGCTGATAGGGGTGCGGATGGATGTACGGTAGGCCCAAAGAGTGGGATGGATATGGAGGTGCCAATCACGGCCAATGCTATTGACCATCTTCTTAATGATTTTGATCAATGTTTTTTTTGTTGCTTCTTTCTGTCCATTACCTTGGGGGTAATAGGGAGTGGACCAACGATGTTGGATATGATATGTGTCACAAAGGATCTTCATACACTTATTTTTGAATGGCTTTCCGTTGTCGATGATGATGGCGGAGGGGATACCATACCTGCAGAGGATATGGTAGAGGATGAACTTAGAGATCTAAACACTAGTGATTTGAGTGAGTGGAATGGCTTCCACCCACTTGGTGAAGTATTCAGTGGCTGTGA
The DNA here is from genome assembly GCA_007115665.2 of Sequoiadendron giganteum. Lineage (NCBI taxonomy): Eukaryota > Viridiplantae > Streptophyta > Pinopsida > Cupressales > Cupressaceae > Sequoiadendron > Sequoiadendron giganteum. The sequence goes on from CM021101.1 coordinate 497,420,944, forward strand.
TGATAAAGGTGTGTCCATCAGAGGATGGAGGGTAGATCTTGCCAATCAAGTCGAAACCCCATTGTGAAAATGGCCAAGGTGTCGTGATGGGTTGGAGGTCTTGTGCTAGAGTGTGAATTAGATCTGCATGTTGTTGACACGAAAGACACTTTTTGACATACTCACAAGCATCATGTTCCATTGTGGGCCAATAATATCCTGCTCTAAGAATTTGTTTGGCTAGGGCCATACCATTATAATGGGCTCCACAAATACCGCTATGCACTTCTTTTAATGTCGTGCAGGCTTCAGTTTCATCTAAACAACAGAGGAGAGTTCCATCATATCCACGTCAATAAAGTGTATCACCAATAATGGTGTAGCGAGTCATGAGTTGGATAAATGATTTATGTTGGTTTCGTGTGAGGTCAAGCGGGAGGGTGTTGTCATGAATATAGGTGTAAATGTCATGGTACCAAGGGGATTCAGGACCTACAATAGCACACATCATGTCACTCTCAGGGATATCATACACTGGGATTAGGAGTTGCTCAACGAGGAACTGACAATTTGTGCAATCTTTTGGCATGTCGAGGAGAGAACCAATGGTAGTCATAGCATCCTCTGCCTTATTTTGGAGTCTCGGGATCTGCTCAAATTGGATGGAGGTGAAATATTTTTTGAAGTTGTCCACCATTCGTTTGTACGGTAACAAATTTTCATCTTTTGTTAGGAATTCATCGTTGACCTGTTTTATGACCAACTAGGAGTCACCAAAAACTTGCAGATGAGTTATGTGCCATTGGACTGCAATTCTGAGGCCTGTGAGAAGGGCTTCATATTCAAAGATGTTGTTAGTGCAGGGAAAAGCTAGTCTGAATGATTTCGGTATGTAATCACCTTGGAGGGTGATAAGCAAGACTCCTGCCCTTGATCCATTATGAGTGTGTGATCCATCAAAGTATAGTGTCTAAGTGGTGGCTTCTGAGACTGCAAATACTCCATCTGGAAATTCAATTTCTATGGGATAGGCATCCACTAACAAGGCATCTTCCAACTAATCTACTATTACTTGTCCTTTAATGGCCTTTCTATCCACATATTCTATATCAAACTCACTGCGGAGCATGATCCATTTAGCCATTCGACCAGTCAGGGCTGTCTTGGATAACAAGTACTTGAGGGGGTCGACTTTAGATATCAATTTTATAGGATGGCTAAGCATATAGTGGCGTAGCTTTTGTGTGCTAAAGACCACAACGAGGCATGCTTTTTCCATTGGTGAATAATTGAGTTCATACCCGACCAGTGTTCGGCTAATGTAATAGATTGCCCATTCCTTTGAGTCATCATGTTGTGCTAATAATGCCCCCAATGCAACTGATGTGGTAGATATGTACAACAAGAGGGGTTTTCCAAGGATAGATGGCATCAAGATCGGTGGGTGGGCCAAGTATCCTTTGATCATGTCAAAACCGAACTGACACTACTCATTCCACTTGAAGCTGGTGTCTTTCTTGAGAAGGTGGGTGAATGACTGACATTTATCCGCAAGTTGGGCGATAAACCGGCAGATGGATTGTAGCTTCCCTTGGAGGCTCCTTAATTGTTTCAAGTTTCTCGGTGGAGGCATATCCATGATAGCTTTCACCTTAGCCGGGTCAACCTCGATGCCTCTTCGGGAAACTATGAAGCCCAACAATTTTCTTGATGTGACACCAAACACACATTTTTTTGGATTCAGTCGAAGCTTTTACTGTTCTAAGCACTCAAAGATCCTTTTCAGAATGGCAGGGTGCTCTTCTCTGGTTCCAGATTTTTCCAGTAGGTCATCAACATAATCTTCCATGATGATGTGGATGAGATCATGGAATATAACTGTCATTGCCCGTTGATATGTTGCCCCCGCATTTTTGAGACCAAAGGGCATGACATTGTAATAGAAAGTACCCCAAGGTGTTGTAAAAGCAGTTTTGTGTTGATCTTCAGGGGCAATCTAGCTCTGATTGTAGCCAAAGAAGCCATCCATGATGGATAACATCTTGTGTCCCGCAGTAATGTCGACCAACATGTTGATGTTAGGCAATGGAAAGTCGTCTTTTGGGCAAGCTTTGTTAAGATCCCGAAAATCTGTACAAATTCTGATGTCTCCGTTAGGTTTAGCAACAGGTACTATATTGGAAATCCAATCAGAATAATCAATGGGCCTAATAAAGCCAGCATCGAGTAATTTTTCCAATTCTTTCCTAACTAGTAGTGCCACCTGCGGGTGCATCTTTCAGAGCTTCTGCTTGATAGGTTTGGCGTCTGAACGAGCATCCAAATGATGTACAACAAGGTTAGGATCTAGGCTAGGCATATCAGAATAAGCCCATGCAAATTTTATAACCCCTTCTCGAAGAATGTGGACAATGGTGCGATATTCTTCTTCAGATAGAGATTTGGCCACATAGGTGATCCTTGGAGTTTCTTTTATCCCCAAATTCACCTCTTGTGTTTCTTCAATGAGAATTGAAGATTGCTCAGATAGTTGTGTTCCTACAATGGGAAGATGAACGTCCCCATCTTCCAATGCCGTATTAAGGTTTTCACTATCAGATACATCCTTTGTTTTTACTTTTTCATAGTCAAAAAGCACCTCGGTGAGGTTTTCACTTGATGACCCATTTTTTTTTTGTTTCTTCTTGTTTTTGCGATTAGGGCGTTCATGTTCCCCCAATCCCATTAGATGTACGTAGGTATCCTCTAAAGGAAATGTGCTGTCAGGTGTGCTACCTTGTAGATCATGATCGATAAGCTCGGGATGTTTAAGGGATAAAGTTATGGTACAAACAAATAAGCATTCAAACATGGCGGGGAGGTCAATGTGATTCAGATCATCGTACGCGTGTATGATGGACGCTTCCTCCGGTATGTCTTCGAGAGAACCGTTGTCAACACTAACATTGTTAGAAGTGCTAGAGGATGTTGCAGGACCCTTCTGTTTGGTATCATAACCCAAGCCCAAATTTCTTGGTCGGATGGTAGTTGCTTCAATGGGCAGACGTTTTCCTTGTTCTTCTGCACCAATGCCTCTGCCTTGGTAATGACACTTTTCAATGAACTTAAAGGCACGTGGATAGACTTCTTGAAAGTATTCTGTAAGAGGAAGTGGTGGCTCAGGTTCCTCCCGATAAACCCATTGACTGATATCGTCATCCATTTGATCCTGGAGGGATCCCAAATTATTGAATGTTGTTGACCCCATGTTCTTGGAAGTGAGGGTAAGTGTTTTTTCTTCCACTTTTGGTAGCGGTAGAATTGGTTGTCCATATGTGCGAGGCGAAGGTGGCATGGTTGCCACATTGAGTGTGGTATGCATTTCGTATTCACCACATCCCTTATCTATGATCTGGACCTTGGTGACGGTGGAAGCAGGTGTGGATGATGGTGGGGATGAAGTGTTTATTGTATTGGTGGATGGGATAGAATCAGATGTTGGGGATGCCCCCATTTCGACTCCTGGGTAGTAATGCGAATGTGGAAAAGAAGCTTCCAAGGCACGAAAATATTCAAAAGGCTCAGGGTCGGCTTGCATGGTGACTTCCATTCCTTGAAATGGGAACTTTAAGCATTGGTGATAGGTGGATGGGACGGCTTGCATAGAATGAATCCATGGACGGCCAAGAAGGATGTTGTATGGAAGTTCAAGGTCCAAAACATGACACATAGTGTATTGTACAATGGGGCCCACTTGAATAGGGAGGAAAATAACTCCTTCAGAATCTCGTTCTACGTTATCATATGCCTTGATGGTGATAACTTGTTTTCTGAGATCAGCCTAGGTGTATCCACCTTGTTGTATGAATTTTAATGTACAAAGATTTAGGGCCGAACCATTATCTACCAGTACCTTTTTTACTTTTTGACAATTGACACTGACCTTGAGATAGAGGGGGCGGTTGTGGCTTGAATCAAGATGTGGCATGTCCTTTTCGCTAAAGGCTAACTAATAGTTGGATGAGAGATTGCCTACCAATGCTTGAAATTGGGTAGGGTCAATATTATTAGGCACTTGTGTGCTTTGCAAAGCCTTAGTTAAGATATCTTGATGTACGGGAGATGACTTAAGCATATCCAAAATGGATATTTGGGTTGTAGTCTTACCTAGATGGTCTAGGATGTTATATTGGGAATTGGTGAATGGTCGTTGGGTAGATGGAGGTGCTACTAGGACTGTGATGCGGGTTCGCCAAGTGGTAACAACACTTTTTGGATCTTTTCCTTTAACATGTATCATGGATACATGTGGCTCCACTTGTTCTACATATGAAACCACACCTTGATAATTGTATGGTACATTTTTGTAGCTGATGTTATTGGTACTGTTACCTTGCGTGTTATTATTGCTAGGTCCAGGATTTGAGTTGGACGTACTAGGATACTGATTATGGTTAGGAAAGGCATTTTGATATATTTGTAGTTGAGCATTGGACAAAGATCTTGCATTAGCATCTACATGGATTTCACCTTGATCGATGAGGCCTTGAATGTAGGTTTTTAGGCCTTGACATTTATGTAAGGTATGCCCCTTAATCTTGTGAAATTCACAATATTCGTTGTCTTTAAACCAAGCAGGCTTGGGTTTAGACGTATCAAGGGGTTTGGTGACAAGATATGTGATAGGATAATTAGCTTGAAGTAGCTTGTTAAACACCACACTAAGGGGTTCACCCAACTGAGTGAACTGTTGCTTGTTTCCCTCTTGGTTGTTTTGGTTAGATTGTAGTCATGGTGCCCCTTGGGGACGGATATGGCATTCTGGACTGACGGTTGTTGTTGAGGAGGGTATCTTTGTGTGGTGGTGGCCACTTGAACATGTTTGGTGTTGGTGACACCGTCATTGACATAATTTTTATTTCTATTCCAATAACAAGGTTTATCCCCAAAGCATTTCTCTCTATCAGAATTGAAATGTTTGACTTGCCCTTTTGTAACAACGACTCGTTCTAAGATTGAGCCCTTCTCCACAAGTCCCATAAAGGTGGTGATACAATGGAGTTGGAAATTGTGAGCCATATCTGGGTGGGAGTTTTCGATAAATAGCGTGACCATGTCTTTTTCGGTTGGTGGGGATTTCATCCTATTAGCCAATGCATGCCATCTTTGCAAGTAGCTTGCAAAGGTCTCTCCATCATGTTGTTTTTCTTTGAGGAGATCAAGTGTGTCAATATCTTTCTCTAGATTAAAAGAGAAGTGAGAGACAAACTGTTTAGACAATTGTGCAAAGGTTTTGATAGATCCCTTTTCAAGACCCATAAACCAGTTGAGGGCAACCCCTTATAGACTTTTAGGGTAAAGTCAAATAAGATAGTTATCATTATGCATGACCTCTTGGCAATGAGCGTAAAATTATTGAAGGTGAGCTTTAGGATCCTTGGTTCCTTTGTATTTATCGAATTTAGGTATCTCAAAATGTTTGGGAAAAGGAATCAAGGAGATGGAGGGATCAAAAGGATAAGGACATATTTCCTCAAACTTGAATGATTGTTTACCCGCTCCAGCTTGTAAGTCCTTTAATGTTACTTTTACTTCTTTCAAGTCCTTATTGACGGGAGTCATGGGAGTCAAAGTGGATTGATTGTATGGATAATATTGTGGATATGATGAGGATGGCCCTACCGTTGTTGGATCATAAACGGGTTGAGTTGGATATGAATGCGTTGGTTGATTGTAGGTGGATTGATAGTTGGATGATTGATTGTGTTGAGTGGGAGCCACTTATTGTTGATAGTAGGAAACAAGAGAGGGGTCCTATTGCCGCATATTATTTTGGTAATACGTAGAGGTAGGGCCTCTTTGTTGATGTGATGATGGTTGTTGGTAATATGAAGTGTAAGGTGCCCCCTATTGGTGAGTTTGTTGTTGTTGAAAGTAGGGTGGATAGGATTGGTATTGTTATGCAATGGTGGGTTGTTGTGTGGCATATGGGTATGGATTCAGTGTTTGTTGATGGGGATGATATTGAGGTTGTGAAAGATTGGTGTAAGGTGGTGGTTGGGTATGCATTTGGCTTTGCGCATTCTAATGAGGATTCATGTGGGATGATAGAGGTACTTAGTAAGCGGATTATGATGTGTTTGTATAGGGATATACACAAGTTGTTGTGGAGGTCGTTGTTGTTGATGAGGTGGGTGAGATAAGATATGTTGTTGTTGTTGAGATGGGTGAGATGGGATGTGTTTTTGTTGTTGAGATGTGTGAGATGGGATGTGTTGTTGTTGTTGAGATGTATGCTGCACCACTTGATGTGATGGCTGTGTGAGAATGGAAGTGTGTTGCGGATGTTGTGGATGCAAGTGTTGAGATGAAGCTATAATAGTAGAAACATGTGGCGATGTTGGTAGTGTGGTGGATTGGTGTGGATTATTTGGAGATTGTTGAAATGCAGGAGGTAGCGCATTGGTAAGTGGAGGTGTGCCCCCAATATTAGAATATGGGGGAGGAAGCGGTGGAGCAGATGAGATGTATGGCGGCATGCCATAGGTATGAGGATCATTAGGATCGGCTGGTCGAATAGTAGATGTTGTGGTTGGAAGACAAGGATATTCTTGGACTTGATGGATGACAGCATTTCCAAGTTCGGGGTGGTACCAATTTTCAATGGGTGCACCCTCTAGAACATTTTGTGAGGTTTGTGGGTCAACAAATGGGGGAAGGGTATATTGTGATGTATTGAAACCGAATGGTGGTTTGACTCCCTTCATGAGTAAGGTGGAAAGTATCTTATCCCCACATTCATTTAGGAGATCATCCGTCATTTGGACATTGGCAGGATTACTGAGATATTCATCAACGGTGACTTCGGGTTGATTGACCATGTTTTTGTCACTAGGTGGTCTGATATTCTAGATGTCGATGTTTGATTGAGATGAGATGCCATTATGGGGATTGTGTGGAATGTTATTAGGATCTTGAGGTACATTTGGTTGGGAACCTTGAGTTTGTTGGTCTGCCATTTGTTTTTTTGGTTGTGAACGGGTTTGAACGGGCATGAACATGCAAAACAACTAGGTTATTTCAAGATGTAATCTCTAAAAGATGATCTAGGTGATGATTTGGATTGATTGATTGATGATGTATCAATTTGATGATTTAATTGATGATTGGATTAATTGGATGATGAGATTTTGATTGGATTTGGATATATTGGATTGGATTGGATGATGTATCAATTTGATGATTTGGATAAGGATTTGATTTGATTGGATCAATTGGATAAGATTGGATTTGATGGGTCAATTGATGATATATCAATTGGATGATTGGATGATGATTTGGATCAAATGATGATGTATCAATTTGATGATTGGATTGTTTGGATAAATTGATGATGTATCAATTGGATGATTGGATGATGATTTGGATCAAATGATGATGTATCAATTTGATGATTGGATTGTTTGGATAAATTGATGATGTATCAATTGGATGATTGGATGATGATTGGATTTAATTGGATCAAATGATGATGTATCAATTTGATGATTGGATTGTTTGGATAAATTGATGATGTATCAATTGGATGATTGGATTTGATGGAGGGGATCCTAAAACCTGATTTGGAAATCACCCTAAGTGACTTATGACGTTGGTTGATCAGATTAAATCAATGATCATGACGCCGAATCTGCCTTGAGATGGAAGGGGATTGATTTGGGCCAATGATGTTGAATTACAACACAAATCTGCCTCAAGATAGAAGTGGATTGATTAGGTTGAAGACAAGGATTGATATGTAAGATAATGATCAAACTTAACGCCTTGGTCAATTCGGGAGATAACTCCTAAAACAAGGTTTAAGGGATTTTGTGTTGAGAGATGATGATGAATGCAAATGGAAGATGTGTCATTGGAAATTTTTAGGTCACACAGTAAGATGGGTATCCCAAATGGCGGAATGACCAATGTGAATGTGGTAAATGGACGTTTTAGCAAGGTTAAATGGAGGTTTGGAATGGTCAAATGAATGTTTGGATTGGTTAGATGAGTGTTTAGGATGATCAAATGGTCAAATGGGGACTTTAGGGGTTCAAACGGAGGTTGAGAATGGTCAAATAGATGAAACAGTCCATTCAGGAGGGCATATCCGCACTTCTACAGTAACACTATCAGAAACGTCGGGATAGGGGGGCGTATCCGCACTTCTGTAGTAAAAGTGCTGAAATAGGGGGGCGTATCCGCACTTCTATAGTAAAAAGTGCTGAAACAGGGGGCGTATCCGCACTTCTATAATGAAAAGTGCTGAAACAGGGGGGCGTATCCACACTTCTGTAGTGAAAAGTGTTGAAACAGGGGGGCGTATCCACACTTCTACAAAAAAATAGTGACTTGGTTTGAAAATGAGGGATTATGGAAAAGACTTGGAATGACTCAATGAAGGTTTAAATTATCAAAATTTATTGGTTTTTCATAGAAAGACACTTTGAACAAGCACAATCGTATGATTAGTATTAAGGGGTATGGCCGGCAAAGGTCTTACTCTAGGATGAACAAGGTTTCTAGGGATTCTTCGATATATGCTCGGTACGTGAGGTACAACCGTGAACACCAGTCTATCACAAGCGTGAGTTGGGAGCCCCAGCGAGATACTGAAAGGCTCAGACCAACTCTTCACGTCTATCTAGGTATCACCCTAGCTTCAACGCTTCACCAATTACGACGCAACTGAATTGGGGTACAACTTTGGCTCTCCCACCTTTATATACCCCGCCGGTACACGTGGTTGGGATCATCCCTTGGGGTGATGAAATCCCCAAGCAGGTCTCGCTAAGAAGAAGACACTAATCGTTTCCAACTACCTCATTCGGATCCGCACAAAGTGAAAAAGAGGAAAGTGAAAACAAACTAATGCCCCCTTAGGGTAAAACAAATAAAATAGACACAACAAGCAGCAAATGTTACTTTCCCTTACTTATACTAAGTAAATAGATAAAGCAGTAAGGAAAAACTTCAAAAACCAGAATAAAACAAAGGCCCTGCAAGCAAATGTTAGTTGTTTTATCTCTTTTTCCTTGTGATTTTCAGCAAAACACTCAAAATATCAACAAGAAATCTAACTTCACCCACCAACAAACAGGGTTAGAGGATTAGAGCACAAAACAACAAAAAAAAAGAGACAAAAACGAAGTTAAAATGCACTTTTTTACCTTCCCGAATGTGTTGTTAAGGGAAAATTCGCCCCTCTGTAGTGAAAAATGTTGAATCGGGTGGGAAAATCCACCCCTCTACAGCAAACAGTTAACAAAAATGTCGGATCATAAGGGCGTATCTGCACTTCTGTAGAAAATAGTTAGGAAAAACGTTGGCGTACCAGAAATGTGATCCTTTTAAAATGTCAAGTCCTAATGTGAGATGCTAGATGAAAACTAATAATGCAACAAGAGGAAACAACAAGATAAAAGGGCACCTCAATGATTAGCCTAAGAAAATGGATAACATGAAAGCAAGATAAACAAATTGATTGTTGTTTGTTATACCTTCTATGTTGCTCTTTCCTTGGTTGGCCCTTGATCTTGAAGAGTTGTGTGCTCCTTGGATGATAAGCTATGTTGAATATGCAAAATGATATGAAAAGTGGATGAGGATGTGATGATTATGAGATGAGAGTTCAAATGGAAAATTGACAAGAGTTTGGTAGCAAAAGACTTGATCCACAAATGAGAGAAATGAGGGGGTATTTATAGGATAAATTGAATTCTCTAGAGAATTCAATGGTTGAGATTGATCCAACAAGATCAAGATGAAGGGCTATGGTGAGTTGAGGACTCACAAGCCCTCACATCTTGACATGTGGAATGTGAGATGTTTTGAGGTGGAGTGTTGTGGAAGTGAGGTGGAGAAGGACAAAAAGCGGAAGAAAAGTACATGAGGTGGATGAAAGACAAGTACCTTTGACGTACCTTAGGGGATGCGAAGATTTCCTCAAAAAGGAACTCCTTGTCCCCAAATGAGGATGAAAGAGACTTTTGAGAAATTTTAGAATTCTTCAAAAATCTCCATGGGAAAAGGGGAAGTGGTTGGAAGAATAAATTAAAAATTTACATTCATTAGAGGGTTTATTGTGTAAAAGAAGGTCTCCAAAAAGCTGGAGATTTGTCACATGTGGGTGATGTGACAAGTCCAAGATTCTAGAAGTCCTTGGCACATGTAAAGTGACAAGTCAAGCCTTCTAGACCTTTGCATGGGGATGGGGAAGACCTTGGGAAGACAAAAGTGAATTAAAAATTCACATGGGGAAAAGATGTTTCAACCTTTCTTTTGACACAGCCCGTTATCGTTTGCAATTCTAAACAATCCTTTCTCGCAAGAGATGTAGATTCCTAAATTTGAGAAGTACAACGGTAAAGGGGACCCGCAGACACATGTGTCTGCCTTTAAAGCCTTATGCACATACTTTTTCCATCACGATGGTTGATGGAAAAATTGTTCCCTCAATCCCTCAAGGATACAACACTCAAGTGGTATTTTTCCTTACCTAACAATTTCATCTTTACATTCAATCGTCTTGTGAACCAGTTCCTACGACAGTTCCAAGCCAACATCAGGCTGAAGATGACCTTCTCTGACCTTGTTCGATGTAAACAAGGGAATAATGAGAAGATTACAGACTTTATAGCACGATATCAAGTGCTCTTTTCATAAATATCATACCCATTACCTAACTCTGATGTACAGAAGGTGTTCATAGGGAACTTACAAAGGCCCTGGCAAGAGAAGTTCACCCTTATGCAATACCCTTCTTTTGTGCATCTATGTGCAGTATTGCAGGAGTACCAATAGATGGTGGTTCAGTTGGGGGGTTCCTCCTTGCACTCCTGTCCTGAAGGGAAGTCTATCATAACAATATCTGGAAAAGATAAAGTTGTTGCAAATGTAGTACCCATTGTGGATAACAATGGCCTGAGACGCGATCGAATGTTTACAAAGTTATCAGAATCCCATTCTTCCATCTTACATAAGTTGTTGAAGAATAAGATCGTTAAATTGCCAACCCCTAAACCAGTTAGGGAACCATATCCTAACTAGTATGAGGAAAATACATATTTTCAGTACCATCAAGTTAACAGACATGATATAAAACATTGCATGTGCCTACGTCATGAGATATAGGATCACATCGAGGATGATACTATTCATCTTGATGGGAACAAAAAATCACAAACAAATCTATGGCGAAAGCTAATAGTGAATTGCAGATATACACGGACCTATTTTCATCGCATTCTGCTAACATGATTATCGATCCCTCTGATTTTGTTTCCTACCCCGAGGCATATGTTAACATAGTTACTGTTACTCCCTCTCCTCATCTTTTGAACGGTTCGCCAGATGTACCATGCACTTCGCAAGATGTACCAACAAATGACAAACCTTCTCCGGTTTACATTCCCGCTCACCTCAATGGAAACATTGTGAAAAGAGTCTTGATTGGCCCTGTGAGTAGAGTGAATGTCACCATGGAGGAGACATTACTCTTAAACTCCCTGCAAAGGGAGGAATACGAAAAAAAATCCATCATTCGTACGCATGATGGAATTTCTCTTAAACCTTATGGATCGATAATTTCGTCTGTCCTGGTTGGACCCAGGAATCTGGATGCGGTCTTCGATGTCATTCCCGAGTTGGATCTATTTAGATTGAAGCTAGGTATACCTTGGCTAGCTTCCATGAATGGGATCACCTCTATAATTCATAAATGCCTTAAGTTTTCCCATGAAGGTGTCGTGCATGTAGTGCATGATACTGGATATCAATCTGTGGTATCCCATAGAGGATACTCGTAATTGGATCACTTTTGGCCCACTCTAGTTGGTCTGCTCCCACAAAGAATAGATCTACTTTACAAGAACTATGTGAAGTATAAAACTAGATGCAAGGAACAGTTGAAGTTAACCCTTCCTATAGTAGAGCAGCCTGCTGCCTCCTCCTTCCGAAAGGGAAAAGGAAAAATCGCTCCTTCTTGGGCCACCTCGTCTACTCCCTTTTCTTGGGAGGAGTATTGGATGAGTAATCCTAGTTTCTACCCGCTGAGTCCAATGATGCCTCCTTGGAAAAAACCCAAGATCAGGTTTCGGATCTTCCTAACGGGTCTCCTAGACCCTAGTACTATCTATATGGTAGAATGAAAGGCTCGTGAAGAGAATTTTTCCCACAATCTCTTCCCATTCCCCCAAGTGGAAAGAGGCCCACCACTAAGGTGTTGGAGTTGATTCCTCTTGCTGCTTCTGAACCTTCTCCTTCTACTCCCATTCAGGAGTTTTTCCTCCCACTGGAAATAGCTGTGGAGGACACTCCCATAGTTGAGCAGGAGCCTTCTGCCCTTCGCAAGCATCATCTTCTAGTTCAAAGAGTCGTATAAATCACCTTGTGCGTGAGTATAAGCACTGGTGAAAGGCTCTTCTAGCTAAGAAAGCCTCCTTGTAGGAGGAGGATGAGATGACCACACTCCTTGCTGTGTCCTCCTCTCTCCCTCCTTCTGCCCCTGTCTAAAATAGTTCTAAATCCCTTTCAGCTTCTTCTGCAAGCACACATGCACCTAGAAAGGTGCAGGTGTTTAACACTCCCTCTGTTGAGCCACCTCTATTGAATTCCATCCCAGATGCCTCGCCTTTCTTGAAGCCCATGGATATGGTTAATACTTTAGTTTTATCCACTATGGTTCTATCCTCCTCTATCCATATTGCTTCGTTTGTGGAGTTCACCTCCTCTAACAAAGAAGAAAGTAGAGCATGGTCCCTCCAGCAACGAAGGATGCAAGAAGAGCCCCCCTTCTCTGAAAGGTGGTCCCATACTAACTTGTTCTATCCTAGTAACAGAACCAGTCTTGGCCTCCCCTGAGTTTGTCATCACTCTCGAGTCTCTGGGTGAGCCCAGTGGTGAACCTCAAGTGCAAACTCCTTTGTCCGTCGAAGTGAAGCATGGTATTCCCATTAAGTGCATGTTTAACTCGGTGGATGAAGTTTCGACCTTGTTCGCAATCTTCGCTAAGTCATTGACCTTAGACCCACAATAGTTGATTGACGAAGACCTCACAGGTCCCTATGCCTTGGCCCTTCTTGTGAGAGGATCAAAATCTCCTCCCCTTAACATTACACCATTGTAGGCTCGTCATGCTTCCCCTTACGATGATCTAGAGTGGGAAGCTAACGAACTCTTGGTTGAACAGTGTTAGGGGGAGACCCTCTTCTTGATCTTTATATTAGATGTGTGTGTATGTTGTGATGTGATTCTCCCATGATCGTGCTATATATGCCTGGATGACCCTCATCACCTTTGTTGGTGCTTGGATATAGGTGTTGCATTTGTGTTGTAAACCTTCCTCTATATGTATCATCATTCTTCCATGTTTGTGATTGAGTTTCGATGAATTGGGGACGATGCAAAGCATTGAGAGCATTTAGGCTTCTTTCCATGTTGACACGATTCTTTTTCTTTAAATTTTCTTTTGTGAATTCTTCCTGACCTGGTTGGGGATTGATGATCTTTCGCCTCATACCGTAGTTACCTATTATTCATAAATAAAGGTAAATCTGACCCCATGAAACCAGATCCCCATGTTCCCTTTGTGTATCTTTTCCTTTCCCTTTATCTTTTTCTCTTCTTTTCTTGAGTTGTACCTCTCATAAGTGACAATTCCACTTCTACACAACTTGGTCTTTAGAAGGTGCATTCGTTGAAAAATGAATCCCTTCTCAAGACCCTTCACACACTCCTTTAGAATTGCATTCCCGACTTGAAACCCTAATGGAAAATGTTTCCTTCATCATCGGTCCGTAAAGAAAGGATTTGGGAGCCTCCCCCCAAAGCGGGAATAGTCTTGACTGTCCCCTTGCATGGGCGCATATCTTTCCTTTCAAATTCCTTGATGAAGTGAACATCTTTTGAAAGATTCCTCAATGATGAATCAATTTGAGATAGAAGACGTTAACTTTTGAATAGTGCATCCCTGAAGTGGACCCCTTCAAAAGTTTTCAACAGGTTCTATGGTGTCTAGCTCAGGGGCAGCCCAACTAAACCGGTTTCACATCTTTGCGTCTAGTCCGAGAGCATCCTGAATAGACCTACTTTGCATCCTAACGTCTAGCTTGGGGGCAACCTGACTAGACTTTACTTTCCAAGCAGTGCATCCCTTGAGTGGACCCTCCTTCCTTTTGAAGGGTTCCTGAGGGACCCCTTTGAAAGTCTTGCAACTTAGCGATGGTCTGCGTGACTATTCGTTTACTGGCCTGTGCAGCCGTTTCCTAATATGTTCTATCTACAAATAAACGTGTCACCAAATATGACTCTGCAGAGTCCCCTTTGTTGGGTCTCCTTCATGTGAGAGTTATTGAAGGATACCTTCCTTGCAAGACCGTGACCCTATGAGGCATTTTCGTACTTCAACTTTATAGTTCCATGGAACTATGGAGTCTCCTTTTGCACTTCCAAGTTTTCCAGACCATGCTCTGCTCCCTTGCCGATTCAAGTATACATCTCTTACCTTGTTACTTCTTACTACTCTACTTTACCGAAGCACTCATCAGTATTCATGCTCGCTAAAGTGGGGGAAAAATGTATAGGCGTGAATTTGCATCCCTAACATAAATTCCCCTTTACCCCCTTACACTTTAGAAAATTAAACTCGAAGGCTTAATTCGACTTAAGCCTACTGCTCACATCACACTTGGTTCCTACTTTGTGTGTTGGTGGGGGTGTTTTTGTTGGGGACACCCGCAAGACGTGAAGACGTCTACGTGGTGTGCTTACGTCCCTGGCAGATTCCCACGGTTGGAGTCTACAGAGACGTTACTCTTCCCATTGGAATTCAAAGTGTAACTCCTCCCTTCGGATAGCCAACCCGAATATGGCCATTTTTCATCCTCTTCCTTCATATTCTTTACTCTATCATCCATTCTCAGGTTTTTCAAGATCTTTTGGTCATCTCTACTCAATCTCTCCACACTTTTGAGCATTCACTTCAAGCTTTGTAGGAACACTTTACACTCCATAGCAGCAATCCACTACTCCATCACTCTGATAGTGTGAGCGCAAGACAAACACAATTGCAACAGAGGCTTGAGTTCCTCTCATTTTCTCCTCCACAAGCCTTGAGTTTTTTGGATGAAGGTGGTAAGCTCCTCTTATCTTCTTTATTGTTTGGTTGAGTAAGCACGTATTGTTTTGTACTGTCGTTTGTTTACATAGCTTGCATTCCCTTCTTTATCATTATTTCTATCGTTGCAAACTTGGTTGTCCATGGAGGTGGAAACACCAAAATGGGGGTTTGACTGAGGCAAACCCCTAAACAACCCCTCAACATTTTCTCACTTTTCTGTGTGAAGGTGGAGAGATCTTGGAGCAAGCTGACAAGAGTTGTTGTGTGAAATCATCTTCATCACCCTTACAGTAATCTATTTCCTTTATCACATTCATCTTTATGTTTCACTCTTCTTAATCTTATTTTGTTGTCCTAGAAAATTATAAGCTAGGCTGATAGTCCTTTCTTAGGGCTTAAACCTCATCTCTCTATTTTTCTAGTCATACGGATGCCAACACACCTATGAGATGCCAATGCACCGTGTTTTCATCCTGGAACTACGCTTTTGTCCTTTGATAGAGAGCTACCTGAGACACATAGTTAACCTTGAAGATCGACTCCCCTAGCCTCCCCTTGACTCTTGTGTCTGCACAGTGATCGAAGGACCTTATAGTCCTCATCATTCTCATCCTACCTATCCTAACCTTCCTTTAAACTGAGGTAAGTTAGGGAAGCCATACTACTCTTGGCCTTTTGTGACCTAAGGCCTTGCAGTGGTAAGTCCCCCTCTCTTACACATAGTCAAAGGATAATTACAAAAGTTACTGGATGTAGGATTCATATATCCAATAATTGATAATCAATGGGTGTCCCAAATAGTGATTGTACCTAATAAAGGAGGGAAACGAAGAGTGTGTGTAGACTAATGTGAGTTAAATGCAACAACTAGGAAAGACCACTTTCCCCTTCCATTCATTGACCAAGTACTAGATTCACTAATAGACAAGAAATACTTTGCATTTTTGGATGGATTTAGTGGATAGAATTAGTTTAATATAGCCTTAGAGGACCAAGACAAGGCAACATTCACATGCCCTTAGGGTACATATTCTTACTCTATCTTTCCATTTTGGATGTGTAATGCACTTGCCACTTTCCAAAGGGAAATCTTGACAATATTCTCAGAATTTGATAATGATTCCATGGAATTTTACATGGATGATTTTACAACTAATGGGAATACTTATGAAGAGGCACTTTCCATTTTGAAAAAAGTATTAAAAATATGTCAAGATCATCACCTATCCATGAGTAATAAAAAATGCTTCATGATGATGACCGAGGGAGTAGTCTTGGGATATTTTGTGTAAAAAAGGGGAATCTAAGTAGACCCCACCAAAATTGAGATGATATCAACTTTGGGCTGGTGGCGGAATTGTGAGTTGGTTACTCCTACTTCAGGAATTTGATATAACTATTATGGACAAGTAAGGGAAAGCCAATTTAGCAACAGATTTCCTCTCTAGGCTGCCAACCAAATTAGAAGATGTTGTAGATAATTCATTCCCAGATGAGCACATATTTGCTCTCTTTGCATACACCATGGTATTTAGACATAGCCAACTATCTAGTAGTAGGGAAGACACCACCACACCTCTCACCAAGGGAGAAGAGGAAATTAGTTCAGAAAACCTCATCTTACTCATGGGTAGCAGGATATTTATTATAGAGAAGACTACCAACCAAATTACACGAAGATGTTGTAGATAATTCATTCCCAGCTGAGCACATATTTGCTCTCTTTGCATACACCGTGGTATACAGACATAGCCAACTATCTGGTAGTAGGGAAGAAACCACCACACCTCTCACCAAGGGAGAAGAGGAAATTAGTTCAGAAAAGTTCATCTTACTCATGGATAGCTAGATATTTATTGTACATAGGGTCTGACAACATATTGAGAAGATGCACCATAGAAGATAAAGTATATGATATCCATAGAACATGCCATGATAACCTTGTGGGAGACACTTGACAACAAAGAGGACAACTCTTAAGAATTTAAATACTAGCTATTATTGCCCAACACTTCATAAAGATGAAGTTAATTATGCAAAATGTTTTGATAGATGTTAGAGAATGGGAAGACCAAAAATGATAGATGTGATTCCATTACAACCACAACTAGTCATCGCACCATTTGATAAATGGTGACTATATTTTATTGGTCCCATCTCCCCAACATCAAATAGCAAAGAATGCATACTCGTTTGTACAAATTACCTTAATAAATGGGTGAATTTATATCTTTGCAATTTTCAAGAGATGGGAATGTGGAAAAATTTCTCTATGAAGATATATTCATAGCATATGGTGTTCTATTAGAGAAATTTTCATAGATCAGGGACCATAGTTAAGATCAAATCTGATCACAAAACTAGTACAAGAATATGAGATCATATATAAAAATTCCACACCCTACCACCCTCAAGCAAACTATCAATTGGAGGTCACAAATAGAGAAATTGAAAACATCCTCAGAAATATAGTGCAACTCCACAGGAAGGACTGGGCAACCAAGTTACTTGAAGCAGTTTAGGTTTGTAGGATAACCTACAAGACAATAATAGGTTTTACACCATATGAGTTAGTTTATGGTAAAAATATAGTACTTCCAATTGAATTTGAATACAAGACTCTTAGGAAATAGTCAAAATGGGCATGGACTTATCAACAACACAGAAGGATAGGTTTACACAACCTCAATGCATTAGATGAAATTAGAATGGAAGTCATACACCATACTGAAATCATCCAAAAACAAAAGATGTGTTTGCATGAATAATTTATTAAAGTCAAGGAATTCGGTACAAGTGATTGGACTTACTATATGATCTAAGGTATAAAGATTACAAAGGCAAATTGCAGACTAGATGGCTTGGGACATATTATAATAAAATAGTTTTTCCAAAATTTATCAGTCGAGCTACAAATAATTGATGATGTAAGGTTTTCATTACTAGTTGATGGACATAGATTAAAGCTTTGTAAATGGTCATTATAGAAGGATGACTTCATTTTATCACTACAATATCAATTTGAGCCACATATACAAAGTTTATTACCACCAACGAGTAATTCTTTAGGAATGTTAGTAGATGAGCAACACAACTCTCCCACTATGATTTCACAAGTATAATTATAATACACATTTCACACACACACATACACTGCATGGATGGCATTCGATAATCTTCATTTTCTAAACTAGTAGCAAAATCAATAGGGATATGCAGCATATTGTCACTAGGTGATAAAACTACATAAGGGGCTTGTTACTACATGAGCCCGTAGTAATTTTCTATCAGTCATTCTATAAAAAAAATGCCTTAATTACATCTCCATTATTTCATAGCATATCCTTTCACACATGTAGCTATACATATTCAACTTCATTATATGCAACCTACCTCTTCCATCAACATGTAACCATCATACCACCTTTTTTGATTCCACCGTACCATAAAAATGATTTCATCTCACCATAAGCATACTTTTCATATCTTTTTCACCCATCCTTCCAATATATTTTCCACATGGAAAAGATATGTTGCCATCGATTCCACACCAAATTTAGAAAAACTTCATAGCACCCACGATGTATCATTTCAAATCAAGTTCAAGGTGGTATACAACTACTTCAAACAAGGTGAATTTCAATTCAAGTCATTCCAATAGGTACACTCAACATTAATTTATTATAATTATCATGGTGGATTACTGATTTTATGCAAATTTATCTTTCATTCATGCATGTCACATATCATGTTTTAATTATCCATTATTTCTAAAATTATACCTCTTCTTAAACCATACACACTAAGTGGGGACACTTAGAAAATTTAGTTGCGGGTAGGGGTATTCATGATTATCTCTTGATTTTCTTGATTTTCAAAAATTTCTACCAAATTTTTCCACTATTTCATTTTCCATTTTCAAAAGACAAAGTTTAGAGAAGAAGAAAGAAGTTTTAAGTAGTTGAATTAAGGGGCGCATTTGAGTAATACAACATAAACACGTAGTAGAAGTGGTGTAATTAGGGTGGTAGAGCAAGAATATAATTGTAAAGTGACTACAAATTACTGAGGTATTATAATGGGAGGTGATATCATACAAAGAGAACCAACAACACATAACCTTCTACTGGAAGACATAAAATGTTTGACTATCTTCTAGTGAGCTGGCTGGATGGATTATTTCTTGAAACTTACTTAATTCAGTGAGGTGATGACCCAATAATTCACCAACACATTTTAGAATGATGAGGCAATTTTTAGGGGTATGAAGATAGATGCATCAGAGGCAGTTGTAGCTGAAGTATTCAGCTTGCCAAGAGCTAGAGAGGAGTTTCCATTCAAAGCGAACGTCATTGTAGCAAGAAATGAATTCTCCTTGCCAATATAAAATATGGATTCTTCCTCACAAGGTACTAAATGATTGTCTTTTTCTTGGCCTTGGGATAAAGTGGCTTTGTACATAGTTAAATACTTGACATGTGATGGGCAACAATCATTGCTATACACAGCCCATTTTAAATTGTTGAGTCATCTACACCATGGCAGGCATGTAAGTGTTCCCAAATTTTTGTACAATCTAGTAAAAAGAATGTCTTATGAATATAAAAGGAAAATAAACAATTCAAGATTGTGTCATATCTACTTAGTTACATTACTGGTAAAGAGGAGCCTTAGGATTTATTAAAAAATGTTTCTCGAGAAGACTTTCTTAATTATAACAATATCAACAATATTCTTGAATTTCCTAATGAAGACAATAGAGGCCAATAAAAAATAATGGAAGAGCTTGTTGCGGCCACTCTTGAGGGAGAAATACCCTCTAGTTACCCTATTGCATCACCTACTCATAGCGCATGCAAACCAGAAGAGCAGAGTTTGTAGGAAATACAACCTACAACCTCTGTTGATGAGCTCACAATAGAGAGAAATCAGGAAACCCTTATTTCAAAAAGGGCACCAAAAGGTAAAAAGAGAAAGGGTGGAGGTTATTCATCTACATCTGTAATGGGGTAGAAGAAGCCCACATAATCTAGGAGGTGATTGCATCGCCTAAGAAAGAAGGGATTTATGATTGAATCAATTAAAATGCATAAAGAAGATGTTGTAATGGTAGAAATAGATGTAGTCTTAGAGGGGAATGCCCTTGTTAATGAAACAAAAACACCAATTGTTTAGTCTTTTATTTTTCCAACACTTTTGAATCAGATTCAGAAGATATTTTTGTAGCCATGGAAATGAGATCTCTAAAGAGCCCTGTTTTAGAGGGTTCTGAATACACAAGTGAAATAAGAAATGGGAAATTTTTACAGAAGGATGAGAAAATTTTTATTGAATAAATAAATGTTGATAAGGAATTACAAGAAGCAATGTAGAGAATAAAATAGTTGGAGAAATTGTTAAAGACATACCAATAGAAGGACAGTGAACAAGATGCTAGGATTAAATAATTGGAGGAAAGGCTCCACAAGTTTGAGCATGAGTCAAAATTGGCGATACTGGCACAAATTTCTATCGAATAAGTGGAAGGGAAAGAACGAGTATCCCAAGGCCCATTTTCTCAGATTAAAACCTCCACTAGACCAAATGTAGTGTCCCTAGGTTTTGAATTATGGAAGAGAACACATGAATTCTCCCATCAAAAGAAAGAATGGGGAAGAGACTTGAATTGATATCCAACCATACCAAGGCACTAGAAAAGAAAGAAGTAGAAGTAAAAAGTTTGAAGGTAAAGATTGAAGAAATAGCAGACAAGTCAACACAATTACTAAAGTCCAAACCACCTTCTAGAGTTTATGCTTTATTCTTAAAAGAAAATTTTCTATGTTTTCAATTCAGCCAATTCGTTAGTGATCTTCTTGTAGCAATGAACAAGAAATACTTGTTTTTAGATACTTTCTTCAATTCCACACTAGACATGTAGGATTAACTTTGTGAGTTCTATCCACATAATTATTTTTTTTCAAATGATAGCATTGATGTTTGTAAGTGATCTTAAAAGAAGAGCATTAGCCTCTTATGTTAAAAATGAGCATCAAAGGGGCACAATTATACAAGAATACCATGAAGGAGAAAAAATTATTGCCTTGCAGCTCAGGAAGGAGTCAGTGGATCGAAATGGAGTAATAGAACAATGGTTATAACTCTTGCATTACAGAGGTGTTGGAAAGAAAATAATGAATATCAGAAGACATGATTATGCAAGGATGAAGAGATGAGCCACAAGGACTATTAGTGGAGCCTTTAAATTTGTTCAGAAAACATGGGAAGAACTTTCATTAGAGCTAAAAAGAAAGGAGCCACACTCTGTTTATAGCTATGTAGCTATGATTCGTAGGTCTCAAAAATACATATATATTGCACTCAACAATGGAGTTGCATGGTTTCCACTTGTCTTCCATCCTCCTATCCTCTTGTTTATAGAACCACACTAGATAGGGAAGAAATGAGGGGAAGAAAAGAAATAAAAATGAAATATTGGTGAAGCTCTCATATCAGAAAGGCAATTATCTGAAGTAGTTCAAAGGAGTTGACATTGTAGTTTATTTCAATTAGATATCTTTGTAGTATAACCTCCAACCTTAAAAGTTTCTTGAGGACAAGAAATGACTTACTTAGAGGGAGTGATGGGCTTAATTTATGGCTATATTTCCTTCTTTAGTTTATGTATTTATCATTTACATATGCCAAAGTTCACAAAAATTCCTAAAACTTATACATCTTTTATACCTTTCATGTACTTTAAACTAGACTTTAGTATATGGTAATTTGCAAATATGATATGATGACATTTGCATGAGTGAATGTATGAATGATCATAAAATTAAATATAACTCTATGCTTAATTTATGATTGTTAATGATGTGTATGCCTTAGGATAAAACTAACCTCTCACAGCTAAGGAAAACTATAGCCCACAACAACTGGATTTACAACCATAAGGACCATGAGTAGTTGCAAGTGAGAGGTCATAATGGTTAAAGTGTGACAGTTCAATAGAAGAATAAAGGAAACCATTAAATGGTCAATCCATGAGTGACCATAATTACATTGAATAAGATGGAAGGAAGGAGTATGATTTGATCAAGTTAACCCATGATAAGACATTCTTCATGAAACATGTCTCCATCATGGTGGTTAAACCGTTGGGGCATAGTTTCAGTTTAAATTATCTTCTTCTAATTTTTAATTATGGTTTTCTATTGCAAATACTAATTCCTCTCCCTATTCTTGAGGGAGAATGGACAAATACATTATGGTTCTATTTTTAGTCCTAGGATGAATAAAACTCCTAACAGACCCTGTATAGTGGGATTTTTTGTGAGGATAAAATCTAGTTACCAATTGTTTTAGTTATTTGTTTTAGCTTTTGCTAATTTCCAGTTAATAATTACTCATTGTTAGTTTTTTGTTATCAATTGAATAAATTACAAGTATTAATGAATGATAAATCTGGTGTAGATTCTTGTTAGAGTTCAAAATTTCCATGTAATAAAGGAGTTAATTCAGTATCATGATTTGTTAATCAAGTAGTAAGTGTTAATATCAGTTGTGGAAGCAACAACTCAAGCAAGGGCCACTTGATGTACTGCTATCCACTCTATTTTTTGTTATTAAATTAGTTCATGCATTATTGATTAAGATAGTTTATAGTTACATGCATGTGGAGTTCATGAATATAATTTTATAATTGAATAGATTCAATAGCTTAATGATAGTTTCATACTCTCAGAGTAATTAGTTGTAGTTCAGTCTTAGAACCTAGTAGTCATAGTCTTAAGTGATAAGTACATGTAGCACAAGTAACAACTTATGTTATTTCTCTTGTTTGGAAAGTTAACTTTTCATTCCTTTTCTAAATATTACCATTTTTGTAAACGTGTAAACCACCTATACTCATTGATATAGTTCATGTTAGAATCCATGAATGCACATATTGTACTAGCACTATCAAAAGATTACAAAACCCTAGTTGATAATTAATGTAGCCTCTTGTAAAAGGTTTGGTGAATTGTTTAGTTAGGAATACATCCTCTGAATTGTGTGTCTACCTATAGAACCAAGTTAATCAAACATTGTAGAAGCCCTATAGAGACCATTTATGCATGCTTTGTATTTGCATGAATTTTGGGAGAACTTGGGCCCTCCTCTTTCTTCTACTCCTTTTTGGTGGTATCTTGGGAGTTGGGCCCTTCCATCAATATTTTTTAGATCTAGTTAGAGAGAAATCGACACATCTTCCAAGAGTGTCAGAAGGTATCTCTTCAGGTATGGTATAAGGTGAAGAGTATCCATAAGGAAACTATTGAATCTAAATTTGACCTAGGAGAGTCTATGTCTTCATCAAAGGTGCATACAACTACTCTCCTTGAAATTTCTTTACCCTTGTACCCTCGGGCACATCGTGGAAAAAATATAAACCTTCCAAGAAGGTGGATTGGTTAGGCAAGTGGTGTCCTCCTCTTGAAGGCTTCTTCAAAATTAACACTGATGCATCTTCTTGGGGAGACCTAGGTGATGTTGGGATCAGAGGAGTTGGATGGGATAATAGGGGATTCATTCAGTTTTTCTTCTCTAATTATATGGGAGTGCACTCTAATAATTAGATGGAGGTTAGGATATTCTTAAGGCTTTGGAGAAAGCTTATGAGCTAGGTTGGAGGAAGGTTATTTATAAAACAAATTCTATTATTTTGGT
The DNA here is from genome assembly GCA_007115665.2 of Sequoiadendron giganteum. Classification (NCBI taxonomy): domain Eukaryota; kingdom Viridiplantae; phylum Streptophyta; class Pinopsida; order Cupressales; family Cupressaceae; genus Sequoiadendron; species Sequoiadendron giganteum. Next base: position 497,444,753 of record CM021101.1, read on the forward strand.
CGCTTTGCTTAACAAGAGAGATTTTTAGGATTCTTCATAGAGATTGGCTTTGATTACAAAGCAAATTATCCATCTTTCTTCAAGCTTTAATACCATTTCATTTATCCATATCCCCAAGGAATGGAACAAAGTGGTGAACTGCTTGGCTAAATGGGCCTATGAAAAGGGGGGCATGGAATGTGGTGGAATGGCAACAATTATATCAGGATAAAAGTAACACCTTGATTTAGTTACTTCATGATTATCAAAAAACTTAGCTTCTTGTTAAATTTGGATTTTAGTGCCTCTCTTGATTGCTTTCACTAGATTGATACTTATTACTTTATGTTATGCACTTGAGATCTTGTAGTTGCTTATTTCACCATTATGGTTTGTTTTGGATGATATTTCATTTGATTTTGATGATCATGACATTATGGATTGATGCTTATGTTACGTTGGATTTATGGAGTTAGTAGTGTGTTTGGATTAGTTTGGCTCTATGTATCATGTGACTTATTATTATGCTTGCTATGCATCTGATTAGTAATGGTTATATGATGTTGCTTATGATGTAGTTATTGTTATTTGATGTTTTCGTTGTTGTTTGAGGTCTTGGTGAGAGGAATGGGGTAGCATCACTCATTTGCGAGTGCCCTACTACATTGGGATTTCCTCTCACGGTGTGTTTGTTATTTGATATATACACAGGTTGTTTGACATCTTGTTTGATGCAGGTTGTATGTATCGGATACCATATCCACCTGCACTGTCAGCTCTGAGCGTACATCAAAGACCCAATGGATATGATGTAGAAAATGGAGATGACAAAAGTCCCCAACCTTGCCATCATCCTTGATGAGGATGAGATTTTGTCTGGTAACATTTTTGTCTAGCTTGTAACCCTTGTCATTTGTCTTGTTTAATGTCTTTCGTCATTTGGTTAATTGGTGAAGCCATGTTTATTTTGTTATTATGTTGTTTAATGTGTGATTGAAATTCTGGGGTAAATTAAATATTTAAAATGACCTTGTTAAATCAATTAATTAAATTGAAAATTGATTACAAGGGAATTTAAATAAATTTAGAAATTAAAATAATAAGTAAATTAATTAATTTTATGAAATATAAAGTATATGGTTAATTAATAAATAATTAAATTATATTGTTTTGTTAAAAGCATTGTTTAAATGGTATTTAATAATAGTTGATAATTTATTATCATGAAAGGATAATTATTTAAATATGGAAAAATAATGTTTTAAATTATATCTTGTAATGATTGATAATTTTATTATCAAAAGAGTTAATTATTTAAATGTGGGAAAGTATTTTGATTTTTTTTAAATAAATAAAGAAGATATTATTTTCAAAACTGAGGGTGAAAACACGGTTAAAATAGAAAAAATTGGGTGTGTGCACATGCACGACTCCAAACTGATTTTTTTTCAAATCAGGAAACTTGCCCTTATTGTTGATGTTTGTTTTCGAAAACTCTTCTCTATTTTTATGTAGTGCTAGTTTTGGATTTTTGGGAGTGTTAGTTTTCATTGTCGAAAAAGAAAATTTTGCTCTAAAAATAGTTCTAGAAAAGAAAATTATAGTTGTTTTTGGTTTTGAAATGGTTTTCGAGTGCAATCATTTCTGAAGGCAATCAAGTTTTGGGGAAGGAATTCAGGACTGCGAAAGAGTGATCTTCAACATCTTCAAGCAAAGAATCTAGGTTGGTCATGGATTTTCTTTTGTAGATGTTTCATTTCTAATAGATCCATCTAGTATTTGTATGGTGTCTAGTTATCTTGCTCTCAGCCATTCACTTGGTTCTTAATTGTTTCTTTAAGAGTTTGATACCTACCTTTACATCACCCCATTTTACAGTATTGAATTCCATTCATTTTAATTTTTCTCTGTATATCTTTGTTGCCCTTCATGGAATTGGATAGTTGCATCCTATTATGTAAGCCACCTCATAGTAGTTACTCGATGAGATTACCATAGGGCATTTATGTTCATCCTTTATAAATTTTTAATCCATTTTAATAGTTTGATTTCATTCGATAGAATCTTATTGCTTTGTCTAGCAGTTGCATGTTTTATAGTTTATTGTTGATGCGACTCATATTGGCATCGATATAATCTCATAAGCTTTGTTCCCTTAAACAATTTGTTGTTTTCTTTTTCTCATTGATTTCTTGTTTTGGTCAGTACGTTACTACTGCCATCGATGCATATTGTGGTGAATATGTTGGTTGTAGTTGGTAATGTAGTGCGAGTAATCTTTCAGATCATTTCATTTACGCTATCTCAAGCTCTCCATTCTTTTGTTTATAGGGGTTACCCATGCGTTGATTCCCCCCTCTTTAGACTTGTGTTTGCCTTATTGGAGAGCGGCCATCATTTCTGTAGGTGCTGAGTTTCACCATATTGGTTTTCCCTTCATTTTATGGTAGGCTCAAACCCACCTTTCTTCAATTTTGTTATTCTTCCTTGTTGCCAACATAACCCTCTTCCTGTTCCTCCTGTGGTCTCTTTTGAATTCAGTTCTTATGTTTTTTTTTAAGGACTAGTTACTATATGTATCTATGGGTTGTGGATATGATTGTAATGGTTGCAAGTGATTAGGATAGGCGCCTTAGCATTCTTCCAGCTATATTTTCTTGAATTGGCCCCTTCTTACCACTCATTTCATTCGGTATGTTTGCATTTTAAATATATGTGTGTGTGTGTGTGAACCCCAATCCTTTATACCTGCATAAACACAACAAACAAACACATAATTAGATCAATATGCAAGTTAAGACAAGGATTCCCCATGAAATCCATTTGTAATGCTTGAATAGGAAAGAAAATGAAAAAATGAACAAAGATAATAATGAAATCCTATTCTAAGATGTAAACTCTTGATCCCATGGGGGAGTTGGTGCCAATTGATGTGTCGAAATCAGCCCTTTCCCAACTCCTTTGTAAGCCTTGTGATTTGATCCACTTTGTTGGTTGAATTCCTACATAACCTAGCTAAGCACTTGATAAAACTAGATGAAAATGGCTATGCTTGAAGATGGATTTGAGTATAATAAGTTTACTCAAATTGTGGATGATAGAATGAGAGGAAGAGTCTCTCAGTTATAGATTCCAATCTTGGAAGAATGAGTAAAAATAAGCAATGTGGGATCATTCAACATCCAATGGCCAAGTGCCACTTGTCAAGATGTGAATGGTTGAAAGTTGAGCACATTTTGATCAATGTGCAAGTTTGAATTTTGAGTTTGATGAAGTGACATGTTTAGGGGGGATGAAAGAAATGGAGTTAATGTCACTTGGCTCAATGCACAAGGACATATAAGAGGTCTTAAATGCCTTTTTGAAAGGACCAAGTCCACTTGGCCTTTTTGAATTCAAATTGGAGGAATATTCCCTTTTGATGCCATGTGAGGGAAAATAGGTGATTTGACAATTTTGACTTAAATTTTACAATTGATTTAAATCAAGATTTGAGAGGAAAATGATTAATTAAATGTTTTGATTTATTTAACCAAATGTTAGATTAAATTAAATAAGGTTTTAATTTATTTAATTTAATGAGAAGACTTTAGGAATTTTAATCAAATAAAATGATTTATTTAATTAAAAGGGATTGTGGGGTTAATTGATTAACTTAATCAGAAGGGGAGAAAGACCTAATTAAATAAATAGAGATTTATCTAATTAAGAGACAGAAGGTGATGATATGTTGAGAAGGTGATTCAGGACGAAACGATGTTAATAATTAGGATCAAGTGTGTCAGATCAAATTGTATATTTTTCATGTCTACATTTTGCCCCTCTTTGAAACAATGTACTTGTTGCATTGATTCAAAGAATAAACTGTTGTGATCAAAGTTCAAATTTTTTTTGATTTTTTCAGATGCCCCACTACTGCCCCAATGAAAGGATTACGCTGGTATACTACCCCTCGAGAGATCGAGCGGAAATGTTTGACTTTCCAGTCGAGATCACGATAAAATGCGAGAGGAGTGGTTCTATTAATCAGAGGATGAAATATAATTATTCGATGTAGACAATTCTGATGATGTATAGACAGTCATCGGCCATGGGTAGCCTCATGTATATTTTGAGATCTCACACCTACGTTAGATAGAAATGTTAGTAAAGATAGAAGAATAAGAAGAATAAGATGGATGGAAGGAGGATCCAACAAGCCTACGTTATTAATGATGATGATGATTTGCTTACCAGGAGTTGGTATTTTCAAAGGGCTAATTACTTTATGTTTGATAACACACATAGGTATGATGCATCAAGGTATAAAGGACCAGGATGGCATGGTACCTAGTGTGATGTACTTTGACTCGACAATTAGATAAGAGTATCTTTGTTCACACTTAGCATACATAACCTTATTCATGATGTAGTTCAGATATTCTAAACATCTCAGACCAAAACATAGAAAAGAAAGCCTTCCTATGTGGTCAACAAGATACCTAAAACACCCTCCCTACAAACCAAACAAAGCACACATGACTAACTTATTTTACAAGAGTATCCAACAAGCACAACAGATAAAAAAGATAATAATCATTGCCCCATTCTTTTCTCTCTAAACCTGATTTGTTTAGGCATCATCGAGAGGTCCTTGAAATGAGCACAAAATAAGATAAGTCAATAAAAGACCAAATAAAGCAAACCAAACAAGCTAATGTTCTTCATACTGCTAGCCAAGACTAAACTACTGAGGGGTACCTGATGCTTATGTCCATCACAAGAAAGCTTCATCCTAGGACATGTTGTGATCAGGGTTTTGATTGGACTGATTTGGATGATAGGCTCTTGATACTCCGAGTTGACCAACTTGCTTGCTTATTGACTTAGACTTTCAAGACTTTGACGATTAGGTGTTCACTTTTGAACCTGCTAGACTTGCTTCTGACTAATTCACCAAAGGGTGAAGGCGATGATTGATTTTATTATGAGTGATAAAAGTTGCGTGTGAAAGCGAGATGAAATGGATGCACCATTTTGGATTTTTCAGATATTTTGAGGCTATTTTTGGTATTTTGAGATGTTTTACAAATGTTTTTGGTATTTTTGAGATTTATGACGAAGAGACTAACTTAAAAACCTATCCTAGGGGTCTCGGGAGTTGATCCATAGATTAACCTTGCCTACGTTATACACGTAGAGACCACGTAGTTTGACTGACGATGTATTTCACTCGATGATGAGATGGATAAATGGATTGCCATTTTATTGCTTAAAGGACTTATCTAAGATGTAGACTAGATGGGCCAACGGATTGCCAATATGACGGATGCCTAAAGGATTGACCCTACTGTTTCGGGGGATGATCAAAGATCAACCTTGCCTACATTCAAGCTTAGAGATGACATAGTTCGACAAGATGACTATGTTTTGATTTTTGATATGATTTGGATTTTTTTGGATTTTTGATGAATTTTTGAATGTTTTTGAATTTTTCACATGATTTTGATGATTTGGATATGGACATGTGATGACGATATCAGTGCTTTGTTTTGGGATTTTGTTGAAAACCAAGCTTAATGTTGATCAATCAGATTGATGGATTGATAGTTTGACTAAGTGTGTTAAGTCAAACAAAAGTGATAATGCACTTGTAAAGTTGAGGAAGTTGTGTTATCCTAGAGTGAACTTGTACATAAGAGGATGGTTTGACTAAGTGTGTTAAGTCAAACAAGGTGGTTTTGGATTCGATAATTTGGCTAAGTGTGTTAAGCCAAACAAAGAAGATAACGAATTTGTAAACCCAAGGAAGTTGTGTTATCCTAGAGTAAATCCGTGCACAAGATGATAGTCTGACTAAGTGTGTTAAGTCAAACAAGGTGATAATTGATTGGATTCGATTGATCAAGATTGATGAAGCTTGATTTGGAACAAAATAGCTTTCATGATTTTGATGTGACGTTGAAGTACACATTAGATGCAACTGATATGGATTGCTTGGATTGATGTTCAATGAAATATAAAGCTTGATAAGGAACATCATCTTGCTGTCAAAATATGCCATGGGCTAGGGATTTGGATTGATGCCCATAAATGCCTTGACCAATTTGATTTCATGTTTGCAAATGTTCAGATCACCACATAGGCTGGAGGATATATATCAAGATTTATTCTCGAAGCAAGATGCAAATATTTGCCCCCAGTGTCTAGCAATGTTTGAATGGCCATGGGTGGATTCTTGGATAGATGTATAGATAGATACGGTAAGCATGCAAAGGATTCCAATGATTATCTTGTGACAAGATATGGTGTTCGAATAGAGGAATTCTCATTCAGATAATGCTTCAAGTCTCAGATAACATTGGGAAGGATGGGATCAGTGAAAATGACCCATGTCAAGATGTTTACCATAAGCGAGCATAAAGTGTGCACCAAAAATTCAACAAGATCAAGATAAGGTAAATAGATGGTAATGGATTGGATAAACGGTTCATGGATGAATGGATGATATGGTTGGAATCATGGCTTTATTATGGATGCAATATGATGCTTTCTCTTGAAATGGCGCACGTAGATGCTCGATTCTACACATGACGCATGTTTGCCAAGTTTTCATCATGGTACTTTTCCAAAGCGCCACCGAAGTGGTTTTCACTAGAGGACGATTTTTTTCTTTACTGTTTTTCAATCCTTTTTATTTATTTTTTCTTTTTTTGGATTTTTGGATTTTTGGATTTTTTTTGTATTTTCTAAGAGATTTTAAGCTGATGTTGAACTACCTGGTGGTGCTGATGTAGATTCTTTTGTCATAATGTTCCATCGATATCCTTATTGAAGAAGTTGCTTTGCCAAGATATGCGCACTTGAAAGCAACTTTTGAGATTCTTGATCTGCTTTGTTGATACCGGAGTTAACTTTGTCTTTGTGCCCACATCGTTATAGAGTGCCTTCTGAATCCTTATAATGAAGGGTCGCTACCTATACATGGTCAATGTGAGAATTGGATATCACGTGCGGAGGTGTGGATGGACTATGTTTAGGAATAACGGATGGATTGATCGATAGTTTGGAACCTTTGACTCTTCAAACTTGGGAAGATGAGCAATAATGGGTGGATACATAAGTGTGTGTGGAATCAGGACCAACAACTTGATACACTTTGTATGTCGCTTGAGAAGCCTGCTTTTGTCTTTGTGGACATCTTTGATGGACACTTTTCCCTTTTTGATTTTTCCCCATAGTTTATTTGACTAATGGAGTTTGATAGGGATAATTTTTCTTTGTATTCTTTGGTATCCAGGTGTATTTGATTTATCCTTCGTGCTTTGCTATTTCTTTTCATTTGATGACGTTCTCAGTGCTTTGATTCAAATCTTTCTTTTGTTGTTGGTACCAATTCGTGGATGGGGTGATGGGTGGATGGAGATTCATGACGTGGCGGGTTGTAGTATTGACATCGGTTTCATCATAAGGATTCTTCATGCTCCCTACGTTGACGTTTGCTTGAGAAAAAGTTGCCCCTAGTTTTGTAGAGGTATTACCGATTTGTTTATATCCCTTGATTGTCGAATAACCAAGGCCTTGATTCTTAGGATTTCCAACAATCTGTACTGGTTCTAGGATACCCTATTCATGTAGGCCTAATCCTCTACCTTGATAATTCATCTGCTGAAAAAAAAATCAGCAATAGGATATGATTTTCCTTGGAAATAAGGTGCTAATCTTTCTCTGCTTTGTGGTGGATCTTCAAAAGTGACAACTTCTTTATTGATGAGATAACTTGCTCTAAGAAAGGTAAGTGATCCAAGTTTATAAGTGATAGGATCCTCCAAATGTGGGATGCATGTCTGATTGATATCTTTGTCTTGATCTTGTGAAATATCAAATTGTAATGCTTCTTCAAGAAGTGTTGATGCTTCACTGTTCTTGTAAAAGTCTTCCTCATGATTCATTCTTGATATAATTTCATATGATGTATTTGATTCACAAGTTTTGTAGAAGCCTTCTGATATGTCTCCACATGTTATCTCTGATTCAAAACTTTTGTAGAAGCCTTCTTCATGATCTGTTTTTGGTGTGTCTCCAGAATTTTCCATATTTTGGTCGTGTGTACAAATGTTAAGAGTAGGAGACTCTTGTTCCTTGGTAATGATATCAAGAGTATGAGACTCTTGTTTTGAATGAAGATCATCTACGTGTCCATCCAAAGAAAGCATCTTGTGGGTAGATGGAGGAATATGTGCTATATGGATGTGATCATCATTTGTAGCATCTGGTATAGATAGGAGAGTGCCCATTAGATCATTGTAGTATCTTGGAGATACGAATTCTTGATCTTGAGTGATTTTAGAACTTCTTTCGACATGCTCTGGATCAAGTTCTTGACATAGGTCAATTTCAAAGGATGGATTGGCTACAAGGGATTCTCGGATATTGCCTATGGGAAGTGGCTTAATATCCACTTGTTCTTTAAATGGATTTGGATCAAGTGTAAATTCAAAGATTCTTTCACTATTCTCAACCGTGAGGTCAAAGGATGTTAATATGCTTTGGGAGGGACCATTGCTAGACCTTGATGGTAGATGTTGGTCATGCTTCGGAATAAGTTCTTGAGATATGTCCTCTAACTTGTTAGGTGATGTAGAGACATTGTCACCACGATCATTTGTGGATGGATTTTGGTTTATGTCAATAGGATCAAATAACATCAACACTCCTTGAAATAGATCTTTGTAGGAGGGGTCTTGATCATGACTAAAAAATGGCTCTTGATGCACATTGATTTGATCATTGGATGAGGTGGAAACATCTTCAAGGTGTTCATCGATGGATAGATCTTGATTATTGTTTTCAACAATTATGGTGGGAATCTATTGCAAGCTCTGCTGAGTGAGTAATGCATGTGTTTGTTGTTGAGCCAACAATGCTTGTTGTTGGTCGTGTTGTTGTTGTGCCAACAATGCTTTTTGTTGGGCTTGTTGTTGAGCTACTTGTTGATCTACTTGTTGATGGATTGCTTGCAATAGTGCCTAGAATTGTTCTTGCGCTTGTCGAGCTTGGTGTTGGGCTTGAGCTTGAGCTTGAGCTTGTTGGGCTACTTGAGTCGCTTGCACAACTTGTGCAGCTTGTTGGGCTTGGAGTGCCTTTTGGCGGGTAGCTTGCAACATGATAGGGAATGAATTTTTCATGTTGTGTTTTGGCAGTGGTGGTGGTGGATTGGGAATGGTGTTGATTGTTGGGGTTGCTTAAATGGTTGTCATCTGTTGTTGTGAATCGATGAGAATTTTGACTGTAGCAATTTTGTTTCGCAAGATTTGACCTTGGCATTCTTCATATGGTTGACTTGGTTGTTTAGCAAGTAGCTTTGGAATGCATCCTTGTGGTGTTTGTTTGGGATCATGGACAAGTTGATTCTGGATAATCCTTTGATTCGGTGTGATGTTTAGATTCGGAATGATAGATTGAAATTGAACATTGTTGTGGTTGGGAATCATATTGCCTTAATTTAGGTAACTTTTATTTTGCATGGGGTTATCTTGACTAGGATGAACATCTAGAGTTGTCAACATATTGCTAGGATTTTGAAAAACATTGGTTTGATTCACAAACACATCTATCCCAAAGTTTTCCAAGTGCAGATTCAAAATGTTCATGTTTGGAAAACTTTTATTTGGCATGTATGAATTTGGTGGGATAGTGTTGTTTGGAATAAGACTCATGCATTGATTGTTCGGTTGATAGATTTGTAGGTTTGGACTTGTATTTAAATCTATCATCGGGAAAGGTGTTCCAAAATTCAGATTGGGCATGCTCACATTTGTTGTACCATTGAGGTTTGGAGGAGATTATGATTCCATGCATAAATGTGAGTTTCGATAATCAAGTGGTATTGTGAGACTTGGATAGTTTGGTTGAATTGGATTACTCATGATGTATGAATCAAGTTTATTTTCCATGTTCCTCTTGTGTTGTGATCTTGTTGTAAAAGTGAACCTCTAAGGTGTTTAGGACCAATGATGAGATGAGGGATGAAAAGGGTGAATGATACAGGTGTTTTTGAACTTTTAGGAGCTTTGGATCAATGCTAGACTTTAGGAGTTGGTTTGATTTGATTGTTGATTGATGATAGATTGACTAAGTACGTTAAGTCAAACAAAGTGATAATGCACTTGTAAACTCTAGGAAGTTGTGTTATCCTAGAGAAAACGTGTACACAAGATGATAATTTGGCTAGGTGTGTTAAGCCAAACAAGGTGATTTTGAACTTTTAAACCTTACGAAGTTGCGTTATCCTAAAGGTAAATTTATTCAAGAGGATTGATAATTTGACTAAGTGTGTTAAGTCAAACAAGATGATGTTGATTTTTCCTAAAAGTCTAGCATAAGTGATGTTTCCAAAGTTCCCAAGAGTTGTTTGGTGAGATGGGATTTTGATAAATGTTTGAGATGGGTGAAGTGTTTGACTTGATCCTAGATGACCCTAAGAGGACTTGTTTACTAGACCAGGATATTGAAGAATATGTTTTTCCCTAAAAGTGGTTCAAACCAAAAGACCAATGTTTGAGTGGAAACCAAATGACTCAAAAAAGGACCAAGCACATGTGTGGTTCAATTGTATGTTTATCTTGCTTAGGTTCGGTTCGTTTTACCACAAACACTTTCTTGATTATGCTTTTCAAACTAAATGTCCAATATCCTAATTTTCTTTCATCCCACAAAGTGCATTATGTGGAAATCAAGGAAATCAAGGCAAAGGTTTCCTAGTGTTTAGCCTTGGTGAAAACAAATGATGATAAAATCCAAGCACTTAGAAACCTCTAAGGATATGATCCCTAGGGAAAGCAAGAGTACTTAGATTCGTCAAAGGATATTTGTTTCCTGCAAGGGGTTTGAAATTTGGATCTCTTTGTGGATTTTTTTTTTCAATTATTTTAGAACTAAGCAAGGTGTCTCAATAACATGCACAATCCTAGGCTGAAAAGATAGTATTTGTTGGGTTCCCACTTAGACGAATCCAGGTGCGCATATTCTATGTGGATGACTAGATGCTTGACCACACTGGCTCCCCTCCACGACACACACTTCTTGGGTCAGCCAAGCATCAGTACCCATGAATCTCCCATGGCATACTTTTCATCTCTACAACAGAACCACATGTATAACGTGGGCCGGATTCAAAGGACATGACCTTTTGCACCAACAAATAGATAGGATTTGGCCTTTTCTAAACAAGAGGTTTTAATTTGAGCATTTCATTCGTGTGGGACTATCCATGCTGCAAGAGACCATTGCTACCCTTCTCATCAGAATAATCCTCGTGATTCTTAAAATTTTCTCAAAAATTCACACTTATATACCAGTTGGAAGTCGCTTGGCTTTAGTGTGTTCCCAGTTGGGTTGTTCCCTTGGGTGATTACTTTTTCCCACAAGGCAAGCCCTTTAAAATAAACAATAGCAAGCTAGCATATCCTGTAGCTCAATCGACCTTCGTTGAAAAACAAAGGGAGAACACTCGCAATATACCGTGCTCACACTCGCATGATTGGTTGAATTTTAATTCCAAAAATGAAATGTGGAGGCAATTATTTTATTCAACTTAAGATCACCAAAAGAAGCTTTTGATTCTCAAAATCGTTGTGAGGCGCAAGAGAAGCGCATACGCCCTTTTGATGATATTAAATTGAATAAATAATTACAAGACAAAATAACACTTGTTCATTTTAATCCCACAAAGCAAAATGGATTATTTTTAAGTACTAAAGGAAAAGTGAGATTTTCCTTGTTCAATTATTATCCTCAAACCAAATCTAGTAAGTTGTTCTAAAGTTATTTTTAAGCCCTTTGTTGCAAAATTTTGAAAGAGAATTTGTTTGTTCCTTTTAAAACCCAAAGAAAATTTAGTGTTTCCTAAAGCATAAAGTAAACAAATCCTTAGGAAGGGACTATAAGTTCTCCCAAAAGTGTTTAAAAACACTTGATACAATGAGATTTCAACAATTTTTTAGTTTTTTCCATTTTTGGTAATTTTGCATGCATAAATTTGAGAGTCCAATTATTTACCAAAAACTTTCTAAAACTAAGGTGGCATGAATTGCCAACTAACATTTGAAATTGGAAACATGGGTTTTGAGCTATTAATAAAAATAACTTTCAAAAAACTAGGAAAAAACACTAAAATGTCATTTTGAAGGGCAAGATGAAAGTTTCAAGCCCCAAAAATGTGTCAAAATCGCCACCAGCCTATCTTGGATAGGTTGGCAATCCATATGCCACCTCATTAAGAAACCACCTGTAAAATTTTAACCAAAACCCACATCCGAGTCAAAAGTTAGACCTCGGGAAGTTCCTACATCAATTTAATTTTCTTAAAGATGTCAGAAATATGTAGGTGCGACGCAGTTTGTAGGAGCGGTGCAGTTTGGACAAAAGCGACACTATATAGCACCACACGTTTGATTGTGAGCGGCGCTTTGCAGGCACAAAGACCATAAAAGCGGTGCAATATGGTCAAGCGACACGGTTTGTGAAGCGGCCAGGTTTGAGATTTTAAAATTTTCTGAGGTGGGAACAGAGCGGCGCAATTGGGGAAAACGTGGTGCAATATGGAACCGCATTGCTAAAAGCGGTGCAGTATGGAGCCATGGAAATGAAAGCAGTGCGTTTAGAAATATTAAAATTTTACAGGTGGGAAAGCAGAAACGACACTGTTAAGAAATTTGGGCGGTTTGGTATAGCACCGCGCCTCTAAAAGTGGTGTGATATTGAGCTGTGGCTCTGGAAGCAGCGCAATATAGTGCCGCGGAACTATTAAGCAACACAGTTTCCTGTGACCTGCAAAAAAAAAAAAGCATGGAATTTTAAAAAAAAAACGTGATTAGAACTCGAGATCTGCCCTCCTTCTAGCGCCAAAATGTGAACCCCAATCCTTTATACCTGCATAAACACAACAAACAAACACATAATTAGATCAATATGCAAGTTAAGACAAGGATTCCCCATGAAATCGATTTGCAATGCTTGAATAGGAAAGAAAATGAAGAAATGAACAAAGATAATAATGAAATCCTATTCTAAGATGCAAACTCTTGATCCCATGGGGGAGTTGGTGCCAATTGATGTGTCGAAATCAACCCTTTCCCAACTTCTTTGTAAGCCTTGTGATTTGATCCACTTTGTTGGTTGAATTCCTACATAACCTAGCTAAGCACTTGATAAAACTAGATGAAAATGGCTATGCTTGAAGATGGATTTGAGTATAATAAGTTTACTCAAATTGTGGATGATATAATGAGAGGAAGAGTCTCTCATTTATAGATTCCAGTCTTGGAAGAATGAGTAAAAATAAGCAATGTGGGATCATTCAACATCCAATGGCCAAGTGCCACTTGTCAAGATGTGAATGGTTGAAGGTTGAGCACATTTTGATCAATGTGCAAGTTTGAATTTTGAATTTGATGAAGTGACATGTTTAGGGGGGATGAAAGAAATGGAGTTAATGTCACTTGGCTCAATGCACAAGGACATGTAAGAGGTCTTAAATTCCTTTTTGGAAGGACCAAGTCCACTTGGCCTTTTTGAATTCAAATTGGAGGAATATTCCCTTTTGATGCCATGTGAGGGAAAATAGGTGATTTGACAATTTTGACTTAGATTTTACAATTGATTTAAATCAAGATTTGAGAGGAAAATGATTAAATAAATGTTTTGATTTATTTAACCAAATGTTAGATTAAATTAAATAAGGTTTTAATTTATTTAATTTAATGAGAAGACTTTAGGAATTTTAATCAAATAAAATGATTTATTTAATTAAAAGGGATTGTGGGGTTAATTGATTAACTTAATCAGAAGGGGAGAAAGACCTAATTAAATAAATAGAGATTTATCTAATTAAGAGACAAAAGGTGATGATATGTTGAGAAGGTGATTCAGGACGAAACGATGTTAATAATTAGGATCAAGTGTGTCAGATCGAATTGTATATTTTCCATGTCTACAATATGTAGGTAGTTTGTTTGTATGCCAAATTCAATAAGGATTCGATTTGTTGTTTATGACAACATAATACTTTATATTTATCAAATTTAGTATAAGTTTTTTTTTTAATCAAATCAACAAGGTATTCAAATCAGATTTATTTATTTTTATGTTTCTATATATATATATGATCATCTATGATATATATATATATGTATGAATGTATTGCAAATATAATTACAAAGGAAATTTGTATGTATAAGTAAACTCATGAATTAGATTAAAGAATAAATTTATGTATGCTAAATTGGGTTTTGGTATTTATAAAATATGACCCTAGAGTTTCGATAATCAATTAAATAATTCCCTAATGAGTGTTTAAATAGAATGCAATGGATTGTTAAATGGTTCTTTATAGTTTGTTCATGTTGAATGTGTTAGAGAAATGAAATGATGATTGTAATGTTCTTTGAAACTTATTACTTATGATGTGTTAGTCAAAATTAAAACATGATTTAAATGGTATCATGTTGAAGTGCCTCCGTCTCGAGTTGATTTTGCTTGGAGGAGATTATTAATGTTGAGATTTTTGTGTTGGAAACCGTTACGCTTGATTTACCCTCGTATGTGAGTTCTTAGGTAGTTAGTTTTATGTTTCCAGAGGTGGGGGGGAAAATGTTGCTTTATAATTTGTTCTCCTTGTTGGTTCCTTGTGAACTGTTACTCTTATGTGTGATCGAAGTTTAGTGGGTTTTAGACTTGCACTTGGAAGTTGCTTTATTATGAAGTTCTAGCATGGGATGGTGCATGCCTCACTTGGTGTATTTACTTATTTTGGATTGATAGTTTGTGCAAGTTGGCTTGCCCATTTATGATTATGATATTTTGTTGCTTGTAGGGAGTGTGGCTTCCCACAGGGGCCGGAACCCTAAGTGGTATCCAGGGTAACTCGTGTGGAGCTTGAATTAATTAAGTGACAACCTAATAAATAGTTAGGGGGTGGGTAGTAATCAATCTAACAAAAGATAATGGATGCCTCTCTCATGACTCAAGCGCTTGTTTAGGCTTGAGATGAGAAAAGAAGGCTTGGAATGGAAAATCAACTACCTTGTGTGGCGGGGCATTACATGGATGACTTCTTTTTTGGAGGTGGTCCTTGTAGATTGGGTTTTATCCTAGACCATCTTTTCTTTCAGTCTATCTGGGATTTGGATGTGGTGTATTTTTTTATGACTATGGTCATCTGGTATTCTTGTTGTACTGGCTAAGTTTCTCTTGAATAAAAAATTTCAGCATATTTTAAAAAAAAAACTATTAATGATATGCTAGTTCAAAAAAAATGGATAAACAAGTATCCTATATTTTATTATGTAGTAAAATCATCATTTTTTAGCACACAATAATATTATCATATAGTTTACATTAATTTGTACCCATTGCACATTAAATGATGTGATTGTTAAGAACAACAACCTTAGCTTAACATGGGTGTGGGTGTTTTTAAGTTCATGACCCAAATTCCTCTTTAATTTTATATCTATATGTTCATGGCTATCATAGCTAACAAAACCAACATGTACATTAAAATTAAAAATATATAAGTTGATACTCATAAATAAATCTATCAATTAGGCAATAATAATGGGTGTAAAATGATGGCACAAATGACTTCTTTTTTTGTGCCTTCCCCAACAATCTATGTTGTCCTTCTTGCATCCAAAACCTTTTCAAATTTTCTCCCTCCCACGAAGCCAGATGGCACTACGAGAGAGGCGTGCCTTGAATTTTTTTATGTTGGGGTTTGTTCCCCTGGTCGGGTGGCAGTGTGGGTTTCTTTAGTCAAATTTCCCTCTTTCCCTTTATTGTGCTCTTCATAGGCTTTTGACCCCACATCATCTATTGGTTTTTCTGATGGCAAGAAAGGTGGAAATGTTGGTGTAAAGTGTCCAAACTACAAGTCTATGCTAGATGTTGGGGGTTTGGATTTGAATTTTATTCCTCCCTCTCACGGTGGAGCAATTCAAAACCATTTTTCAGTACGTCTATCTTTGGATGCACTAGAGGTTTGTCTAGACAGTGTCGCTGGTGATAGAGAGTTCTACTTACAAGCTTGTGCCCTTGTCTGTAGATTCAAAAAGGTATGGACAAAATTAATTGATCTTCATTCATGGATAACCACGAATTGGAAAGATTATTTGGGGGAAGAAACTAGTATATATCCATGTCCAAAAGGATTTTTTATATTAGAATTTGATTCAATAGAAGATAGAAAAATGATTCCTAATACTAGGCCTTGGTTTTATCATGGAGATTTCTTTAGTCTTTGTGTGGGTTTGGTTACCTTACCTTCCATTACAATTTTGGTAAATTGATTGTTTGAAGGTGATTTGTAATGGGCTAGGCAAGTATCATAGCATTTCAAAGGAAACAATAAATTATGAAAATTCAACTTTTGCCCATCTTTGTGTCAAAATAGATGTTACAAAAGGGCTTATGACTGATATTTTTCTCAAAGTTGGCAAAATATGGTGGCATCAACCAATAGACTATGAAAAAATTACCTTCCGTTGTAGAAGATGTTTCACAACTGAACATGCTACTACACAATGTGGCAAGGGTCAAACTAAGGAAAGCGAGCCATCTTGGTGGGACAATGTGGAATCCCATCACTATGTAATTTCTTCCTCTAAGGAGAATGATTTTGTTCCTTCCCCTTTGTTTCAAGAAAAGGTTCCAACCTTGTCGCATCCATCTCAAGAGGTTGTGCCTGATAAGAAGTCAATCATGATGGCTTCTCCAACCCCTCTAGAGAAAAGAGATTCGCAACAAAAGAACACTAAAATTTCTTCTATTTCTTCAGTTGTAGGTGTTAGTAATGAAAATTTGAAAGTGGAAAACAAAAAAGATCCTCCTGAAAGTGAATAAGAGTGGACAGAGGTGAAGAGAAAGAAAATTCCAACAGTAAAACAAAAGCATCTGATGACACTGAGATCCTCTAAAAAAGAAAAAAATGTGCAATACATTATATATAATCTTGGGCTGACACAAAATTTAGTCTAAAATATGTAATTTGGAACTTCAAAGTAATAGAAAGAGCATTATCCTTTCTAATATCAATTTTCCAAAAAAAAGGTGTAACTAAAATAGATGTGGGTTATCTACTATCTCAACCCATAACTAGAAATAAAATAATTTATATATTTCATAAAGTTTTCATAGTCATATGGCTCTTATAATCTAATTATTATTTGATTTCCTTTATTTGAATCATTAAAAAATTGTTAGTAGAGAACAAAATCCATATCTAAGATGGGTCTATATCTCTATATCAAAAATACTCACATAGAAAGGGACTCCACACTCAAGAATTAGAAAGTAGAATGCGAGAATTGAGTAGGGTAGTAGTATTGAGACCAAGTGGAATTGTCCAATAAACATATCTAACTTTTCTTAGCTAGGAAAGAGAAAAAATAAACTTAAATTAGGAAATATTTAATTTGGGGTAGCCAATCAATCTAATAGGAACCACCTAAAATGATTTTTTTGCCACTATCCAAAATCATTTTGTTTAATTGATCCAAAATTAATAGTAGCAAGTCACTGCCATATACCAAGTCATAAAAAATATCATAACTAACATTTTTTGGTGTGGATAGGGATATTACCTAGTTATCTCACCTCCTAGGTTCTATTCACAATAGTGTAGATTAGTTTACTTAGGATACTTGTATCTTTGTCTATCATATCATATCTTGTGATATCCTTATCCTCTTACCTTTCCTATATAATAAATACCTCACTTATACATTATGTATTATTGATACATTTAATCATTATATTATTTTTATGTTTTGATAAAATAAAATAATTATATGTTTGATCTCTCTTTTTCTATCATTGAAGCTCCTAGATTTTAGGTTTGGTTGTCCCCATATAAAAACATTCTATAGTATATAAAACATTCTATACCAATTCTTACATGGTATCAAAGCTTGTCACATTACTTCTTGTTGGTATTTATAAGAGATCTAGGTTGCAGGTATTGGTTCTATTGAGAATCTGAGTATGCTCTTCTCTTTCATTGAAAGATGAATAAAGAAGAAAAAAGTTGATAGAAATGTCAAGCTTTGGGGGTTTATCCTTGTTGATTTGTATTATAGGTTAATTTTGGAGCATGTTGGGGCAAATCTAAGCTCATTATTGAGTTTAGGGTGTCCAAAAAAGTTAATTTATCCTTTTTTGTCTGAAGTGGGCATCAGATGCCACATCTACAAGGATTTAAATTTGGGAGCAATGATAATTTTAATAACCCCTCCCCCCCCTAAAAAAATAATATAAAATATTGGTGAATCTTTCATTTTTTGGGAAAAAAATTGATTTCTATTGGTGAATCTTTCCCTTTTTTTGAAAAAATATTAATTTCATTGACCTTTTTACATCAACACAATTTTATAGAAAAACTTGGCGAATCTTGGAAAATTAGAGGAAAATTAATTAATTACCATGGAAAAACCTTTAATATAAAAATAAATGAATTCACTTAAGGGGTAGAATCTATAATATTTAGTTGTCACTATTGATTTAAAATATAATCTTATGACCCTTTTGTATTCCATGCTTGGTAAAATGTACATGTAGTTTGTAATGCTCATGAAGCCCGAAATTTCTTTTAGATTGTTGATCTCCATTCAGATCAATGATCCAAAATCAATTTTGGGCCTAATGGAGATCAATGATCCAAAAGCAATTTTGGGCCTCGTGAGCATTACAAATTGCATGTATATTTTACCTCGTGGCATGAAAAAAGGCTCGTTAGATTATATTAATAATCAATGGTTACAACTAAATATTGGTGATATGGCCCTAAATTAGCTAATAATTATGTTATATTATTGGTGAATTAATTTAGATTTCTACAATAAATTATAAAATTTAGGCGAATTTAATCTAATCATGTATCGAATTCTATGGCGAATTTTTGAGTTAATGTTTTAATAAAATAAATGTTCTAGGGATTTAAATAAGAATTTATTTTTATTTTTTATAAAATTGTGGTGATCTAAGTCACCTTATAGCTTGAACTATTAGACAAAATTTGATTCCCAAATTTTAACTATTAACCAATTGGAGATTATTTGCCACTAAAAAATTCACTGCTTGGGAGGTGATTGCCATATCCAAAAGGTAGCTAAGTTTTTAGAGGATTTTAGATCAAATTTGGCCCCTATTTTTCATCTAAAAGGCCTAAGATCCTAAGGATCAACTATCAATTCATCAAAATCAAACACTTTAGTATTGGCCCATTAGAGAAAATCTTTCCCTTGGCCATATGGATCATACCACATAAAACATTATGTGCACAAGTGCTGACATAGACTAATTCCTTATTGGCACAGGCTGCACACATTTTTTAAATATATATTTTTATTTAATTTTTTAATAATTTTTAAAAAAATAAAGAATCTATATATAAAATCCACCCTTGGGTGCTAATTTTTTGTTCACAACAACTACCACTTAACCGACTAAACATCTTCCATCTAAACTAGAAGTGTTGATTTTAAGACCCCTACATTGACCATGGTGATGGCAACTCAACATCACCACTTATATGCTTACATTCAAAAGTGCTAAGCTCCTATGGTTGGGATCATCCCTAGACCTAGACCCAAACCTCGAGGGTTCATGATGACCCTACCTACGTATCCCCTTATGGTAAACCAAAGGCTTCATAGTTCACCTACCAATGTTAGAGGAGTTCATTCTCTCCTCTTGAATGGGATCTTTGATCTTACCATTAACCATGACTATTAATTAAGCGCAAGCTATCAACTTAGTCCAAATATAATATAATAATTAATTTTCCATGAAGTGTTGGGTCCATTTCAAACATCACCAATCCTTAGTGTACAAACATGCACAAATACACAAGGGGTCATATCATGCTATAATCCCAATATTACATACACAATGAATTCCTCAAGCATACATCACATAATATAGAAGGTGACTAGCTTATACACATTACAAGTACAATAGTGACTAGATCATACATGCATAAGTACAATAGTGACTAAATCATACACACATCACAAGTACAAAAATATTTGGATCATACACAGATTGCAAGAACAATGGTGATTAGCTCATATGTGCATCACAAGTACAGGTGTGGTTGGCTCATTTGCACATCACAAGTACAATAGTGACTGGCTCATACACATACCACAATTACATTAGTGACTAGCTCATACACATATCAAAATTACATTAGTGAGTGGCTTATACACATATCACAATTACAATAGTGACTAGCTCTAGCCACATCACATATACATAGTGATTGGCTAGCACATCCATAATGTCTAACTAACACTTTCCCTTAGTGCATTCCAAATAGAAAAAGGGAATATCAGTGCATTGTGCACTACACCATGGGTCCCATCCTTTCCTTTTGTCTTCTACAATATTGGACTACTAGGAAGAAGATTCATTGTATCCCTTACAACACCAAGGGTCCGTCCTCAATCCAACAAGGCCAAGTATACAATTTGTAAATCGGGAAGGGGGTTCAATGCATCCCATACTACATTGTGGGTCCATCGTCCATCCTAACATTTTCCACAAGTAGTGAACCTATCCAACCTAGTGGATTCCAGCTTCAATCACCTATAGGCCATTGACAACAAGTTTGTCCATCTAGTCCAAGAAGTAACTTCTGACATATACCACCTTCAGACCTTAGTGATACTGTCATCTATCTTCTTCATAATCTCAGGTATCACTTGGCATTGGTCACTCCTATGCTATGTATTACTATCAATGTACCCTCTTGATACAATTGTTAGCTTTGGTTACCATTACTTGCATGATAGGGTAACTGCTTGTGCTACATGTGATTGCCAGTGTACCCTCCTATCACAATGATTAGCTTTGGTTACTATTACCTATATGGTACAATAACTACCTTTGCAACCGCTGTCGTATCAAATCTTGGACAACCCCAGCTAGAAATCCATCTCCATGAACCAGGTGAATGTCGGATAATCCAAAATATGCAAAAATAGTTCACCATTGGCATGGTCCAATAACAACCTGATAACTATTACTATATCATAACCATTGTAGCCTTTAGAAATCCACCTCCATAAACTAGGTGAGTGTCAGCTAATCCTTAGTAGTAGCCTAGACATTGATCATTGGAACGGTCCAATGATTACCTATCATTGCTTAAATACCGTGTAGGTTCACACTTGGGTGGGTCATATATAACATGATTCATAATATTAGTTAGGATACGTATATAAATATTGTAATCAATAGATCCACAAACCTATACATTAAGTCTTATAGGTCTAGAGTTGAATTACACAAACACATAAGAATAACATTGGACTAGCACAAGATGGATTGAACTCAATATGTGCACATAGACAAATACTAACTAAAAAGTAGTCAATTCCATTCACTTCATTCAACTTACTATTCAAAAACACATTTTGCATTAAACACGAGTTATTAGATTAGCTTAACTCATTAATATCCATCGAGTACCCATTTCAACCTCAAATTGAAGCTTACGGAGGAGGAAATGTCAAACCAATACCCCCGCCTATACCCCTCCCCTTATAGACTTGAGGTCACGGAGACATCCTTCGCCCAAGGACCACCTATGTTCCCACTTCCAAATGGATCAAAGTAATAAGTAGTTCTCCTCACAAGGTCTCTCAAGGACTTACACACAAGTTCCCATAACCAAGGTGTCATTATTGATTCCGTTCAATTAGATTAGCAACCCATACAATAACACTCTCCCCTTCAATAATATTGAGGTCCTCAATCAATTCTATCCATTATTATTCATAAACCAGCTTGATCGTCCCAAGGATTGTATTATCAACATAGGGGCTAGGCTCATTACTCAACATGAAATTACCTTGGTTCACATAAACCCATAGGAAAGCATTTCCATTTTAATTTTATATATTAGATTCAATATTGAGGTTTTTATACTCAAGGGGTCAATGAATATCTTTGAAGGACATCTGATAGTATTTATAAGCTTGTTTTTAGTTTAATTAATGCATGAATCCTACTTAAGAAAGCTATAAACACTATATATTGGACCAATATATGAAAACATAAACCATTAATAATATTCTTGATCTTATAATCTCATTTAATCTATTGTGCAACCTCATATTATTATGATAGTCTAGTTCATAGAATGGGTAATTTATTTATAGAACTATAACCATGATGGTCAACGATACTCGGTATCAAGAGATGTTGGATAACACGATCTCATAGGATTATTTGTTAACTTAATTTCAACAACATAATCAAATTAAATGCTAGTTACCTTCCATTTAGCAAGCAATCAAATTATGGTTCCCTATAGTTATAATATTCTTCCTTCAACCATATAATACTTTCCATATCAAGGTTCTAATATTTAAGAGGTTGATGGAAATTGCATAGTCCTATTAAGCTTTTACCCTCAAATCCAAAGTGGATTACAATTAATATCAAATTGTAACATTTAAAATATGTTTAATACTGTGTGGTTCTAGTACCATTAAAGGAAATCCTAATCCCTCAAATTATTGTGCAACTATAGGCCATATCTCATATTAATTATATTTTATTTTGGGTTCATATTAAATAAGGTTATATTATAAATAAATATTTGACTTATAACTCTTTGTCATCTTACTTATCTTAAGACACAACATAAAGTTATTCGAATGATTAACCTTTGATTGTAATAAGTTCTTGGTTTATAAATTTCTCCCAAACTCAATTCTTTCACCTACCAAATAATCTAACATTCATGATTAGAGACCTATCTTTCATTTCTTTTTTACAATCAATGTTGTTCTAAAATATGGTCTAAACCCATTCGATATCAACTATACCATATGAATTTTCACTAAAGTAACCACTTTTGTAATAGTCATTTTGCATTCATACAAATCAAGAAAAAATACATGCATGAAGCTTAACATCCTAAACACCTTATTGCTGCCATAACTATTCATTTAATAGATCATAGGGGTTGGATATAGTCTTTTGATTACTTCCTAAATAGGGACATGGCTGAAGTTTTTATATTTATATAATGATAAATATATAATTTAGTCATTTTCTTAAATATTTTATTATTGTTTCCTTGACATAAAAGATTTAAATCCATAAATAGTTTGCAAACATATGGAACCAAAATCATATTCTTAGAATGAGATAAAGTAGTTTATCTCAACACCAATCATTGAAATAACTAAACCCTCATTTTATTTTTAATCCACAAAAACAAGATGAGAGACAAGGAGGTATTGATAGTTCCATACCCATGTGATTTGATACCATAAAAGGTTTGGAGAAGAAGAGGACTTGAAAGTCCAATGGAATTGTTGTCAACCTCTAGTGAAGTTACAGATCCTCTCCATGATCTCTCGACTCTTGGGGCTATTCTACATAATAATTTCATGCAGTGATTCTTGTCTTTCTTGATGCATAAGGTCATGACAAAGAGTGGAGCACAACGAATGTTAGTCTCTTAGGTAGAAAAATTCCAAAGAGGGTTCATGGGATGGGGAAACAACCATGACTTCTCATCCACTTTATATTTAGATATGAGGGCAATGGGTTGAATCTTGGCATACACAACAATAATATCAAAGTAATGATAGATGTTTTAGTTGAGGAAGCGTTTGCAACCATTAGAGACTCAACATTTTCACCATAATAATGTGCTTATCGTGTAACAACACTTTCTATGAAAGCGCCACTTCACACTTTTCTCCCTTCGAGACTCATCATAATGCAAATGTCATATTCATTCCCTTTCACTCCTTTATCCCACTATCTCCTTTTGAACTAGACTTTGAATAGGCTTTAGAGGAGATAATAAAACCTCTCTCTTATCTACATACCCATGCCTTGCCCCTAACAAATTTCATCCATCCTTCTGTTTTAACGGACAACCATCACCTGACCATAAGCTCTCACCATAGCACAAGCATGGAGGATGTTGAGAAAGGTTGTCAGGTCTCAAATTTCACCAACCTAAAACCTTTTCTCTTGATCCCATTTGTTCCTATCCTCTCTTCTTTTTTTCCTTCTCTCACACTTTTATTTCCAAAAACCCATGAATATTTATAGGCACGAGTAGTAAATAAGGGAGGGACACCATTATGCGAGTCACTTAGTATTAATGAATGTCCATACCTTCACATGGTTCTTGCATTGGCACCATCCCTCTTCATTCCTCCATATTCTTCAACCCTTTCTCCCTGCCTTCCTTTGCATTACTCCCTAAAACAAAGCCCAAAAATATCGATTTATGGAGGATCGTAAATCCTTTTTTTCCTCATGTTCTATACCTCATCATTGCCCTAAAAATTTCTTATGATAAAAAAGGTGAAATTCCATGCTTATTGATTGTGTGATAATTCCATAGCATACCCACACCATTCCCATTTATTGCAAGTTGTCTCTTGTCATAGGAGTGATATATGGCTCCATAAATGATGCCTTATGCTTGTTGGGTTATTGGTAGAAAATGCCACAACCTCATCCAAATTTTCTTTATTATTTTATTTGTTTCATTGACCACTCAATATTCATGTGATATGGTCCTTTTGACGAGGATGTGGCACCATAGATTTTCAATAGGGGTTCATACATTGCACAAACTTGTTGTAGTAGGGCAAGAGTTGCACATTAAGTGACATGTGGTAGCTAATGTATTTGCCCCACTAATTTTCAAGAATCTAAGCTAGTTGGTAGCCTTACCACTAGCAATAAAAATTATTTGTCGCGAAATACTTTTCTACAAAAAAAACCACTTATGTTTCTCGTACGACATTTTCAAACAACAAACAATTGGTTTAATAATTTTAAGAATTGTTTCTGAGAAATCAATAGCGATTTTGTGGTTGAAGGAATATTTTGGCTATCTTAAGCATATTTTGTTTGCTGATTTTTTCTGATGTCAACAACCTCCCCCAACCAACCTCTTACTCTATTTGCATTTTGGTTTTGGTCCCTAAATATTACAGGCTCCATTATCGCTCATACATGCTCTATTTTGTGAGATTTTTTTTAGTTGGAGTAAAACTTCATGAGCTTCATAGTGGTGCATAATTTTTTTTGAATTTCATGTTTTTTTCTAAACAATTACAAATTCTTATAGATGTTGAAAATTTCTCATTTTGATAACTTTCAAGGGTTCATTTGGGTTCATACAATAACATTTTTGGTGTCTTTTTTTTGAAAGTGCAAAATTTTTCCTATAATTTGTAGTAGAGTTATCAAATTTATATTATTCTACAAAAAAATATTATTTTATTTATGTGACAAAATTTAGCATCCATAATGTACTAAGATCAAGACCACTTCTCTAGTTTGACAAATAGTCTTTGTAATCACTAATTATAATGTACTAATATCATATATTTTTCTCATATATAATTGTAATCACAAAAGCATCTTCACCATATCTTCTCACTCATCCAAACACCCTAAAATACTCATGTCTACGCCTAACTGACAACCAAATCTCCTTAGAACTCCCCAAACTCCTCGTGTCCAATAAAATGACCTATCTGACCATCAAACCTCCTAAGAACACCCCAAACTACATGTGTCCAAGAAAATGACCTACTTGACCATCAAACCTCCTTAGAACACCCCAAACTACTTGTGTCCAAGAAAATATTGTAAATTACCAATAATGTTCATGAATTAAGAGACACTTGAATAAATATAAGATTGTAGGTAGAGCCATTTCAAATGAAACCTGCAAGGAATAAGATTGGATCTAGGGATTTTTCATGATATGAGAGCTTATCCTATGTAGTGCAACAATATAAGATTGTGGCCTAAATTTGCTACCATTGCTATTGTTTGATAAGGGTTGTGGCACTTCTATTAGAAAATAAGTTTCTTGATCAATTAAGATCATATTTAAGATGCAATTAAATTGATTTAAAAAAATTGGTAGTAGCCAAGGGTGGTTATTACACAAACTTTTAAAATAAAAAATCTCAAAGTGCAATTAATATTTTTTTAAATATATTGCATATAATTTATCTTATAAAATATTGCATTTCTACTACTAAGGATTTCAATTGTTGCTCTACCTATGCAAATCACCCTATACATACTTGTTCACAAATTCTCCACGTTTTTGCATCCACAAACGACAATAAATGAATCTAATATATCATGATAAAGGAGGAAGGGTTTGAATTTATTACCATGCTCTACCTATGGCATCCCTTACCACCTACTATAAATCCCTTTAACTAGTTTGAAGGTCAATAATAAAAGAGGGTGGTTACTCCCAAGGGTCACAAAATTTTATGACACATTGTATTGCACCAAAATGTATGATGTTGATTTTAATTTTCATGGTTCTTGATTGCTCTTGTGAAGCAAAAAATCGACCTTGGTTGTAAACTTGAAAATATTAGAAAATGATTTAGACCTTAACCAAAGATGGACCAGTCACCATAGGGTTGGTAGCTTAGTGGTAGAGCACCCTAATAGAAAATGAGAAGTCCTAGGTTTGACTCCTAGTTGGTCTGTTAATTTTTCTAAAATAGTATTAGAGCTCTAGTTAGTAGAGCTAAGCCAAACTAGGGCCCCTAAGCACTTATATTGTCACTCAAGGGGGTGTTAGAAAATGAGCCACTGTTGAACCAAAGATGAACCAATCACCAAAAGGGCTAGTTTGTCAGTGGTAGAGCACCCTAATAGAAAATGGGAGGTCCTAGGTTCAACTATATTAGAAAATTCAAGAGCATCTACATTTTCACAACAATAAAAAATCTAACTAATAATGTATTATTAGTTCTCCAAGATTTTATAATATATTGTGCAAATGATTATAAAGCATTTCATTCTCATAAATTCCAAAAAGTACCTAAAATACCTGTCATAAACTGAGTCCCAACAAATTAATACTTTAACGCTAAAATTAAGTCACTAAGGTGGCTTTATTACAACATGTAAACCTTAATTTTTCCAAAACCCCCTTGAGGTTTACATGAAAAAGAAGAAAAAAAGGAAATAACATAAATATTGCAACATGAATTGGCTATTGCAGCTCATTTGAAAATTTACAGAAACATCTCCACGATATCTTCTCGCTCATCCAAACACCCTAAACTACTGATGTCTTTGCGAATGTCTTGACTAACCACCAAATCTCCTTACAACACCCCAAACTACTTGTGTCCAAGCAAATGTCCTAGTTGACCATCAAACCTCCTTAGAACACCTCAAACTACTTTCATCCAAGAAAATATCGTAAATTACCAATAATACTCGTGAATTAAGACATACTTGAATATTCACAAGTGCATCGCCCTTCTTGTGAATTGAGACACATGCAATTGTCCACAAAACTAAACATCAACCAAAATTTGAATCAAGACTTACTCCACTATCCACAATAATACTCCTACCTATGTGGATTGAGATTCACTTAATTTCCCAATTGAAACACCAACCAAAAATAATACTCCTTCCAATGTGGATTGAGATTCACTCAATTATCCACAAATGCACACATACAAGTCTATGAATTGAGACATACTCAACTATCCATATATATAAATCACTTCAACCATCTATAAATCATAAAAAAATTCCAAGATCCCCCTTGCTTCATGAAGGGATACAAAACATAAAACTACCAAGCTCCCCTTTGCTTCATGGACACACAAATTTGTTAAATTTTATCCATTCTATGTCTCATTAATTTCTTTGGTAGTACAATCATGTCAATTTGTAATATCTTTGTCATAAATAACATGGATGGCTTGGAGAATACACATATTTAGTGACATAATAACATGTTCAAATTAGAAGGTGTCAATTTCTACTGATAATGTATCTTTTACAATGACATATAAATAGACAAAAATCCTTGTAATCTCTTATTTTTATTTATAAAACACATTAAAATTATCACTCCAAAGCATACAATACCAATTTCAACAAAACTTCATTTTACTGTTTCTCCAAAAATCTTATATAAAAATTTAATTATGATTTTTCTTCTTATTGATCAAACAAATGAATAAATAATTATAAGGATCTTTGCAAGTATCAAACAATTGACATCCAACAAGATATGAGGTTTCCCTTAGATAACCAAACCTTCTACAATAGACACTTAGATGTTCTGAAATAAAAACCTTTACTAGTAATTCCTTATATTGAACATACTACCTACTATTATAATATGACATTTGGCTAATTATTTTCTATTGGTGATAAGTCGAAATCTTGCACGCCTTCAAGAAATATAGTTATATGGTTACTCAACCTCTTTTCTTGATGCCTTAGTTACATCCACCTTTTCTTATGGGTCTGAATATCGAAACAAGCGATAGCAATGTGTATAAATCAACACTTATTCTGTAAAGATAATGCCCTAGGCATATGACAAACTAGCAAAGGGTTTCTAAATCACTTGTTGTAAGATAGTTAACAAAATGAATAAATATTAGTTTTGTCACGGCCATCGGTTCCACAAAATCACATCCTCACACGCCATTGTCATAGGAGCACTCCAAAATATCCTTCTTGGTGCTTTGGTACCATATTGGATAAATCAAGAGCATATACATTTGCACAACAATAAAAAACACAAATAATGATGTATTATTAGTTCTTCAAGATTTTACAATATATTTTGTAAATACACTTATAATGTATTGCATTCTCCTAACTTCTCAAAAAATCCCTAAACTACTTATGGGAAACTAACTCCCAACTAACCAATATTTTAACACTAAAATAAGTCACTAAAACAACTTTATTACAATATTCAATCTTAATCTTTGAAACAAATTTCTAACTAATCCATTAAAAAATTAAAAAAATGTTGTTCAAACACATCACAAAAGATAAATGCCTTAAAACTAAACTTGCTTGGAATTCTAAGTCTTTTTGAGCTCTAAGTCTTATTAAAATGCTCACCCATCATGACATACGTATAGACCATAGGAATAGACTAAAAGACAACAATAGATAGTTTGCATCTATGTAATTAATTGGAGAAATGCAAGAGGATATGGCTATCACTAAAGAAGAGTCTAGCACAACATTTTCTACCATGGAGATTAAAGCTAAGGTATGGCAAAAATCTAATTCCAACATAACATTTAAGTTAAATTTTTGCATTCTATTGACTACAATATGTATTAATGAGATGTGTATAGTATAGAAAGGTGGTCAAAAGTTTTAAAAGTTGAAATATGTAGTCAACAGATAAGTTTTTTTTGCTTTAGTTTTAGAAAATAGAATAGTTTTTAATTTTATCTAGGTTTTAGTAGGCACAACTTTTGTTTTAATTTGCTTTTATAAACGTAAGTGCAGTTAAAACTATTTTTAACTTCTTTTGCCAGGGATGCTTTGCTTTAATCAATTTAAAAGATATTCCCGTTTGGAGAGGCCTTCCAAATTGTTCGAAGAAAGATCAAGGCCTGACAGAGGAAGAGCTCCAAGAAAGGTAGGAATCCAACTGTTTGGAGATTTGCAAAGGAAAGTGGAATTTCTCCTGGAAACCCACAATCGTACATGTAAAGAGATTGGTGAGATTCATGTCGCTCAGATCAAGATGCTCCAACCCTCTCAAATGTGTTATCCACTCACTCAACTTGTTGCTCTGCAAACCATCATTATAAGAGAGGTCAAGGAATTTCGAGATTATTTGGTCAGCTCTCTTGGAATTTGGCCAATAAATTCACAGCTAGAGAAATTTAGACACTTCAATCTCCTTAGCTCTCCAACCTGTGGAGGTATGGAAAGAGAGAGAATGTAAGAGTAACTGAGATCCAAGGTGGGCCTTGTTTGAAATCCAAAAGAGAATTTCGTTCCTCTTGTAAACATGCAGAACAGCAAATAACAGATGGCAGCAGTAAGAACACCACCCAAATGCCCACACCCATTTTTATTGCCTTCCAAAAATAGAAAAAAGCAATACTATTACAATTCTCACTGTGAGAGAACAGAATGAGAAGCAGACTTTGCAAATCCCAAAGGCTAGTCTTCACTGCGGATGAGATGGGTTTGCAAAGGCAGATTTATAGCTGGACTAGTCATTGGGAGATGAGTAGCATAAAAAGGGTTTAAAGTTAACTATTTCCATCTCCAATTTTGGCTGATCCTCTTTTGTCCAGCCATGGCCAAGAACATAAAAACTTCCTGTGATTTCTTCTCAGTTTCTGGTTATTCATTTTGTAACATATACTTTTGTTGTGGAGAGGGAAAAACTAGAGGGAAGTTTCATCTGCTTCAAAAGTTAATCTGGGTAAGTACTTAAACAATTTTATTAATTTATCTTCTTTTTTTTCAGAAATTTAGAATGAAAGATTGTTTTTATTTAATTTTATTTTCTTTCTATGTTTGTTTTACTGTTCATTTACTGTTAAGGGTTTTTAAATCTGCTATAGTTGCTGAATAATAACTTTTATCTTTCTTTTAACATCCTGAATATCAAGAAGTTAAGGAAAATGTCTTCATTGAAGTGAAATTGATCCTTCCTTTGAATCTTGGTCAGCCATAGCTTTATAAGTTTTTCTTTTTTACCATCCCCTGTCTGTCTTTTGTTTGAATAAAATGTTTGTTGTTTTGTTTTACAGTACCAGCTGAAGATCCAAACATGCACTGTTCGTGGAGGCATTGTTCCTTAAACCGAGTAGTTAAAGGGCTTAAGAGTGAGCTGGTTGTGTTCAATCAGGTATGCCTCATGAGCTCAGACTTCTTGGTTTGGAGAATTTAGCTACTTATGTGCTTTGTGAGTTTAAATAGTTATTTCCTCTGTTAAACAAGCCATTACATACTAGTTTGATTTTATATTTTTACTACCCTGTTAAATAAGCCTTCCAAAATAGGGTCACTTTATTCTATTGAATGCCCTACTGTGATGTAAAATCTTATTATATTATAAGAAGTAGGACTTCTAAAGAATTGAGTTTACATAATTAAATTGCTACTGCATTTATTTCAAATTTTTTGGTTGTATCTAATCTAAATAAGCCCAGTTGTCTTGTGCTTCACTTATCCATCCTTTATGCCATTCTACATTTTCTAGCTTTGCTAGGGGTTTCTTCTTTTCTACCATAATGACCTTTCTAATTGCACTTGATGATGGTGATGATTTATGCTATTGCCCATTTTTTGTTTTCTTGTCTGAGCTTCTTTTAAAGGAGACAGCAATGATCCGATTATGATCTATAAGAATTGGGATCTAGGTGAGCCTCTTCAACTAGCATTCATCTCTGTTTTAACTGGGATAAACCTCCCTTCTTAAGCGAGTTCTTTATGTGTAATTTATTTTTCGTTTTTAAGATCTGGGAAGGATTCCATGTAGTATCATTGTTTGCGAAGAGAGTTGAATGAAATCATCTTTAAACACATAAAGTAATTGTCTTTTTCTGAAAAGCCATCACCGTACTATTTGAAAACATACCATTTATAAACATGCAGGAGATATAAATAATTGTGGGTTGAAGTGTTCTATTATGTTCTTTAGTTTGTGTCTTCTTTTCTACTTGTCTTTGTATGATCTCTTGTTATAGTAGTCACAGTATAGTCTCATTTTTTTATCATAAACATCATAAACAGGAGTGATTTATTAGTGTGAATTCCATCTAAATATTAACAAGTCTAGAGAGATTGTCTCTGGAGGGAGGAAGTGATCCTGCTAACCCACAATCATACATCTCGAGAATTGTAAGATTGGCAAGAGTGGTAATAACTTCACCCCATTCACTCAATGCTTCCCTTGGAGAGATGTCAATCTGGTTTAACTTATAAACCCTGGGCTCTGCTATTAACCAGGCACTGAGAGAGATGTGACAAAGAAGCAGAACTACGGAAAAATATCTCCCGCTTCCAAATAATCTAGCCTTCAACTCTA
The DNA here is from genome assembly GCA_007115665.2 of Sequoiadendron giganteum. Lineage (NCBI taxonomy): Eukaryota > Viridiplantae > Streptophyta > Pinopsida > Cupressales > Cupressaceae > Sequoiadendron > Sequoiadendron giganteum. The sequence continues at coordinate 497,476,629 of CM021101.1, forward strand.
CATTGCCTAGTAACCAACTGTAGTATAATTAGGCTTGTTGTTGAACCGTAACAATGCCAATTATAAAGCATATTTCCTTGTGGGCACTTGCCTTTCCTGACAGAGTAAATGTTGTTTTCTTTTCCTTCTATGCAATTCAGACATAAGCTTTTGCTCAAAATTCGTATTACTGTCACTGTTCACTAGTGGGAAAAATATTACCCTACTAGAGAAGACAAAAAGGTAGGGGTGTAACGTTTACAAAATAATTGTGGGTATATAGGGGCTAATGAATTTTTAAATTAGCATCTTCATCTATATCAAAAATGTCCGTTAATTCACAAAAGTAGTTCTCAGAAGTGTGATGGTTAGTCCATCAATTGTTGATTAGATAGACAACAGAATAAGTCTGGAGGCAACAATCAATGCATTAAGGGTGGGATAGAGAAGCACTGCAGAGAGCAAAATCATTTGATTGGCAAAACAAATTGAGGTCATGTGGTAATAGAGGGTGATAAATGCTTTGAGTAGATAGCTTCTGTTCAATCCGCATTCTGATGTGTGCATGCACTGTAGAGTTTAGGTAGGTCAGACATTTATTGTCCTTAAAAGAGGTGCTGGTAAGACAAATTGCAATGGCAATGGTATCCCCCACAGATAACCGTAATTTAAGCATTATCCCCACATAGAATTTGTATTGGATGTGGGTCCTAGAACAAACCCTCTCATTTTGGTCCTGTCACCTGTGCATGAGTTTTATACAGGAGCCACAAGTTTTTCTTGTTGGGCTGGCACGACCACCCCAATATTTTCAAATTAAAAAAAAGGATCAAAAACTTTCTTTTGTGTTTCACTGACAAATATTGAACCTCCTTTCCTGCTATTAGACTATTAGTTATGCTTAATTGAATAGTGCCCTTTGTCCTCTCTGATCTTAGTTTGGAGAGCACTGGCTTGCAGTGTACCACTGAATGCATCTGTTAGCACATATTAAAGTTGTTATTTGGCATGGCATCATCTATATTGGCCAATGCGTGTGATGTGGCATGTGTTTCACTGACAAACATTGAACCTCCTTTCCTGCTATTAGACTATTAGTTATGCTTAATTGAATAGTGCCCTTTGTCCTCTCTGATCCTAGTTTGGAGAGCACTGGCTTGCAGTGTACCACTGAATGCATCTGTTAGCACATTAAAGTTGTTATTTGGCATGGCATCATCTATATTGGCCAATGCGTGTGATGTGGCATTCATCCGCATTCCTCAGTACATAAAAAGATATAACAATCATAACATCCTTAATCACACAATGGCATCATCATAAGAATGTTATATCTGCATATAACAATACTTTATTATCAGGTTCAAGTAGCTTGTTGATTGATTTGAGGACACCCTATAATACTACTGTAAGCCTTCCTTGCAGATTATTTGCTATCTGCAGATCCCATTATGCACCATGAAATTCACCTTCATTGTTAGTCTAAGTTTCAGGATAGGTCTCAGGTACGTCACCAGTGCATAATTGCTATTTCCAGATCTGGTTACGTACATTGTGATTCATCAGCAAGCATACCAGTTTCAACTTTACACAATGCAAAGCATATTGGATCCACCACATAATAAAACTTGAATTTCTCAAAAATATTTGATATTCAGGACCATGAACACATCCACAGATAAATCCAGACAATCTAATGGCTTAAAATAAGGACGATGGATTAGGTATGGCTTAGGTGGGTAAGGTTCTCATTCTAGCTTCTCAAATGAGATGGTCAAAGACGAAATGACTGGATTACTTTGAAAAAGACTTTAAATATCTTAAACCTGTGCATTTATGCCAATGAGCTCATTTTTGAGATAATCTGATACAGTACATTATTTGTAATATAGGCCAGAATTATGAATACTACTTAAATCTGCAAAAACTCAATCTTGTAACATATGCACCTTTTAGATGCTTGTATAAGAGAGATTTACTGTCTACTCTTCAAAAACGACATAAAACAATAAGAATCACAACATAGAAAGAAATTCGACCCATTCTTACTGAATCTTAGGAATAGCCACATCAAGGAAAAGTCTCCACCAATATATCAAAGAAAAGAATGTTAAGCAACTTCACTGAAGAGAAAAGCTCTCGGCTTTCAAAAACTGTAGATTTCTCATCCCATAAAATAAAATATTAAAATATTATTGTAGTAGTAATTTCTAAGCTAGATTCTCTACCTTCTGCTGTATTGAGAATTATAGATGATGAGCAAATAAAATGTCTAGCACTCTCTTTAAAGCATTTTAAAGTATTAAATAACTGGAACCAATGTCAAATCTAAGGCATGAAGACTTACCATCACATCGAACTGCTCAAGTTTTGAGACAAGTTGCAGGCAGTAGTTATAAAAAATGATCTCATTATACTTGATCCCTATGTATTTCTTTGCGATTTCCCGGAAGGATTCCAAAAAAATCCCATCTGCAATTCATGATATTGGCCTTGTGCAAAGCTGTCACTGTTTTTCTATTCTTAAGATATACATACTCAAATGCATACTTGGCAATCCGTTCTTAGCAGAACTTTGTTATCACCTAGCAATATCACTGAGTCAATAACATAAAATATAACACTGATGTCTCTTACAATAAGTGCATTAAAGTATATGTGCTAAAAAAATTTAGAAACAAACCAAATTTTTTATAACAATCTGGGCAAGCACATACCATGAACTGCAAACCCAAGCATTCTCTTAAAGGAAGAAAAATATTTAAATCATTTAGCTTTGTGCTTCTATACCATATGCTACAAATAAACTCATGTTCCACCAAGTCTCCTGTGGGGTGAATGGGAAAACACAAGAACTCAAAAGGGGGATGCCTAGAAGCACCCACAAAATCCTAGAAAAATAGAAAGGAGATATGAATGGGTAAGGAGGGAAAGCACCAAGGGATGAAGATATATCTAGGTGGAACACAGGAATAAACAAAAGATTTAATGGGTAAAAGGGATGTTAGCTTTAAGATTATACTTTAAGAGTAAAATGACAAATACAAATACAAAAATACTGGGCTTACTCTGACCTCACAAGGCTCCAACCCTCTTGAGCTCAGCTTTGAAATTACCGTGATTTCTAATGGTTTACAGCTTGTGAATTGGTAAAGGCCCAGTATTTCGTATATTATGATATAATAGTCTGAGAGTAAGCTCCACTTAGTTCCAACAAGAAGGAACAGGAGGTGGAAGCTATCAATCAAATCTAAAAAATGCACATGTAGGATTGTGTTTGGTGTATGGATTATCTGCACATTTTAAAGATCAACTGTCTCTGATCTGTCAGAACAGAAGGCAAACAAAAAAAAGTAAAATTAATTGTAGAAATAAAAAATTGTCCCTTTGGTAGTCAATCTAGACATGGAATTTAATAATGGTCACATAACAAGGCTTATTTGGAGGAACAAAAGCATACCCACAGTTCTTATGTTCTTAACAGCACAGGATTATGCATCCCTTATTACTATGATGACCATACTAGATGGTAATACATGAATATGCCAAAGAATGAATATAGGTGACACTGTATGACAAACGTGAACCCTAACAATTAACTTTCTTCATTAAGTAAAAGCTTTAAGTCTGAAGTTGCTAATCATGCCTATAATTGAGAGTTATAATATCAACTCAGTGACTCATGCTGCCGATGTTGCTGCTGCACAACTCATTAGCCATAGAAACCAGTATTATTTCTCAAGCACTACCCAGCACCCAAGGGTGGAGAATGCTTTGGTGTGTCTTAAACCATGTAATACAGTCCACAGAATTTTGAAAAAGACACTTTTTGAACTTAGTTCTCGCCTGTGTACAATGTATATGCATAAATGTATCCCCACATGAGCAGACCTAACTCACCATCGTTGAAAAGCCAAATGATGATTATAGCCATCCCCTTTTTCGAAATCGAGCTCTCTTAAGCATTTCGAAATCCAGATATCCTTTTTACATCACGATAATCTAAGTCCCTTGAGAAGTTGTCCCGATTTGTCTCAAACATTTAGTGGATATTCATCAAACTTCCACACCATACATCCAACCTTCTCAACTCTCCAATATCGAAAGTGATCTTTGCCAGCGAATTCTAACTGAGATCTATTCATTTATTGTTTGTTTTAGTATTCATTTATTGTTTAAGGATTTTTTAATCTGCTGTAAGTGCTGAATAATAATGTTTATCTTTCTTTTTAACATTCTGACTATCAAGAAGTTAAATATTGCTTTCAGTAAATATTTTCATTTTTATAGAATTCAAGATATTGAGAAATTAGTCTAAAAATCTAGTTGGGCTAGATGTTGTGGTTATCAACATATACAATATGATATATGATAAAATTATTCTTATATATCAAATTCCTTATGTTTAATTGAGATTATCAGAATAGATAGAACATTAGTTTAGTTATCAGTGAGCTTATTAGAAACATCAGGGTTCATTTTTATTTATAAAGACTTAAAAAATAGTTATAACATTTTTCAATGAATTTTTTTTTGGAGTATTTATTTTAGGAGGTATGTTTTATTAGGGTTAAGTGAAATTTTCAATGTGCATGATTTTATTTGGATTATATGCAGTGAATTTTTTTTCTTTTGAAGTGTCTATATGTTAATTTACATTTATCTTCTACAACATTCAAAAGAGATTTTGCACAATAATAAGAAAGTTTAGAGTTATATTGGAGTTAAGTGAAATTTTCAATGCACATTATTTTATTTAGATTATACAAGTAAAATTTCTCTTTGGAAGTTTTTCATCTCTTAAATATGCATTTATCTTATACAACATTTAAAGGAAATTGAGTTTGCACTAGTGAAAATTTTTAGAGGTTTATTTGGGTTATGAAAATTAGTACAATATGCAAGATTCTACTTGAATTGTATTAAGTAAATTTTAGACTTGAGAATATTTTCATTTCTTAACTTAATTTTGTTTTGTGTAACAGTGAAAATTAAAAAAAGTTGTATCCATTGGAAGATTTGTGCACAACAATGAGAACTTGAACATGAAGGCTTCATAGAAGGGATAAGGTTATAGTATTTATTAATAGTGGAATGGAAGTACAAAAATATGTAACTTTGATTTAAATTGATTATTTATATTTATTGTAAACGTTCTTCAACAATCATAATTAATAAAGATATACCATTTTTTTGAGGAGGGATAGAAATATCCCTCCAAAAACTCTCAAAGATGGCCATGGACATCTTGAGAGCGCCTCTTGTTTTTCTACCACCATTATTATTATTATTATTATTATTTTAAAGTAGTCAAAGGTGTTATTGTTATAATTTAATTAAATAACAATAACTTTTATGTTAATCAACTGCATGTGTTAAAAGTTCATGACAATATTTTATTTATTTCCAATTAAAATTATTACTTAACATTAAATCCCCATCAAATTTGACATTATTTTATTTCATAATTAATTCATATCTCTTTATTAATATTATATATTTTAACTTTTAAATATTAATTAAATTAATTAGATTTTTGTCAATTAAATAATTATATATATTTTAAATGTAACCTTTTTATATGAATATTGGATTTTGAAGTGAGTTTTGAGGAAATATTTATTGGAAGGAGAGAGTATAAGCTATAAGTAAATCCTAGTATATACATTAGTAAGATTATGTTATATGTAAAGTTTGTTGGTATATTGGCTTATTAGTTTGTTTGGAGAAATATAGGGGTTAGAAATAGAAATATTTATATTCTTTCAATTATAGTAAGAGTTACTCTATTTATAATTGTTTATTTTTTATTATAAAGATAGAGTTATTTATTTATTATTTATAAATTTTATAATATGTGATTTATTTAAGTTGAATAATGTGTATGTGTAACATGTGGTGAAATTGCATGGTGTGTCTAATGGGTGTGCTGAGGTTGCATGGCATACATGTATGGTGTGCTCAAAATGTTTGTGTGCATTAGTAATGGTAGTATAAATGTTACTGGCTCGCACACATTTGATCGATTCATATCAAATGCAGATTGGTCTAGATCATATTATGCTGTAGTGTTATGTATGTCTTTGAGTTGTGCATAATACTATACTTGTTGGGTACATATGGCTAATTTTTATTAAAGTTGTATGGTGTGCTAATGTGAATTAAGTTTTGACATGTATGCAATTGACTTGTATACACATCCTTCTTTGTATGGAATTTATGTTATGATTACATCACACACGTGAATTGGATTTGTATGGTGTACATTGTGTGCTTGTATGCATTAGGATTGAATGGTATTTATATCATTGAGTTATGTGATTAATTTGTATGCCATGTACATGAGGATAGTGCATATTAAGGTTCTATTGTATGTGCAAGGTATATATATGCATTTGGCTTTTTTGTTAGTTTTACATCAAGTGTGAGACAAATTTCTATGGTATGGTTAGAATGCTTATGTGCACTAGCGTTGATGAAATTTATGTCATTAAGTTGTAAACGTGTGATTGCTTTATATGGAATGTAAATTGGTCTAGTTCATATTTGGTTGAATGTTATGTATGCCATTGAGTTTTGTGCATAACACTCTCCATGGTTGAATGATTATGATGTGCTTGGTGTGGTAATGTGAATGAGGTTGACATGTATTTAATTGACTTGTATACATATTCTTGTTTATATGGAATGTTGTTATGATTACATTACATGTGTGAATTGAATTTGTATGGTGTGTCTTGTGTGCATTTTGATTGAATGGTATTAATATCATTGAGTTGTGTAATTGATTTATATGCCTTGTACATAAGGATAATTCATATTGCTATTGTATTGTGTGTCTAATGTGTATATGTGCATACGTCTTTTATGTTGGTGTTGCATCAAGTGTGAACCAAACTTGTATGGCATGCTTAGAGTTCTTGTGTGCATTAGTACTGGTGGCATTTGTCATTAAGTCATACACATGTAATTGAGTCATATGGAATGTGAATTGGTCTAGTTCATATTATGGTGGAATTTTATGTATGTCATTGAGCAAGGTGCATGTCACTCTCCATGGTGCATACACAAAGCTATTTTTTTTATTAACGTTTTATGGTGTGCTAATGTGAATTAGGCTTTGATATGTATGCAATTGACTTGTATGTATATCCTTGCATGAAATTTATGTTACATGCTTACATCACATGCAAATTGAATTTATATGTATCTTGTGTTCTCATGTGCATTAGGATTGAATAGTATTTATATCTTTGAGTTATATGTGATTGATTTGTATTCCATGTACATGAGGATAATTCATATTAAAGTTGTATTGAGTGTCTAGTCTATACATGTGCATAAGGCTTTAATATTGGTGTTACATCAAGTGTGAATAAAAATTGTATTGTATGCTTAAAGTGCTTGTGTGCATTATTATTGGTCACATTTATGTCTTTAAGTCATATGTACATATGATTGATTCATATTGATTGTAGCTTAGTGTAGTTCATATTATAGTTTAATGTTATATTTGTCAAGTTTTTAATATAATACTCACCATGGCATGTACATAGGGCTATTTTTTATTGAACTTGTATGGTGTGCTATTGTGAATTAGGCTTTGGTATGTATGCAATTGATTTTTATACTCATCCTTGTTTGTATGGAATTTATGTTATGATTACATCACTTGTGAATTGAAATTGTATGGTGTAACTTGTGTGCTTGTGTACATTAGGATTGAATGGTATAATTGATTGATTTGTATATCGTGTACATGGGGATGATTCATATTAGGGGTGTATTGTGTGCTCAATGTGTATGTATTATTGATTTGTATGTCATATACATGGTGTAATTCAACATAAGGTTGTGTTTTGTGTCCAATGTGCATGTGTATCATAATTTTATGATGGTATTGCATCGAGTGTGAATCATACTTCTATGGTGTGCTTAGAGTCTTCTTGATCTATATATGTGATGATTTGTATCCAATGTGCATGGTGTAATTCATATTAAGGTTGTATTGTGTGTCCAATGTGCATGTGTATAAGACTTTTATGTTGGTTTTGCATCAAAGTGTGATTCAAACTTGTATGGTGTGCTTAGAGTGCTCAAGTGTACATTAATATTGGTGGAATTTATGTCATTAGGTCGTATGCATGTGATTTTTTGTATGAAATGTAAATTGATCTAGTTCATATTATGGTTGAATGTTATGTATGTCATTGGCTTTTATGCATAATACTATCTATGGTGTGTACATAAGGCTTTTTTTATTAATTTTTTATGGTGTGCTTGTGATTAGGCATTGGTATGCAATTGACTTGTAAACATATCCATCTTTATGTTGAATTATGATTACATCACATGTTCGAGTTGACTTTGTAAAGTGTATGTCATGTTCTTGTGTGCATTAGGATTGAATAGTATTTATATCATTGAGTTATATGTGATTGATTTATATGCCATATTCATGAGGATAGTTCATATTAAGGTTGTGTTGTGTGTCCATATTGCATGTGTATAAGACTTATGTTAGTGTTGCATTGAGTGTGACTTGTATGGTGTGCTTAGAGTGTGCTCAATCTATATATGTGATTGATTTGTGTGCCATGTACATAATGAAATTCATACGAAGGTTGTATTGTGTGCCCAATGTGCATATGTGTATATGTAACTTGTATACATGATTGATTTATGTATATATAACTTTTATGTTGGTTTTACAATCAAGTGTGAATCAAACTTGTATGGTATGCCTAGAGTGCTTTTGTACATTAATATTGGTGGCATTTATGTAATTAAGTGGTATGCATGTGATTATTTCATATGAAATTTAAATTGATGTAGCTCATATTATGGTTGAATGTTATGTATGTCATTAGGTTTTGTGCATAATACTATCTACAGTATGTACATAAGGCTTTTTTTATTATAGTTGTATGGTGTGCTTGGTGTACTTGGTGTGCTTGTGAATTAGGATTTGGTATGCAATTGACTTGTATACACATCGATGTTTATGTGGAATTAAGATTACATCACTTGTGTGAATTGACTTTGTAAGGTGTACATCATGTTCTTGTGTGTATTAGGATTGAATAGTATTTATATTGAGTGATATGTGATTGATTTTTTATACTATATTCATGAGGATAATTCATATTAAGGTTGTATTTTCTGCCTAATATGCATGTGTATCAAACTTTTATGTTGGTGTTGCATCAAGTATCAATCAAACTTGTATGGTGTGCTTAGAGTGTGCTTGATCTATATATGTGATTGATTTGTATTCCATGTACATGGTGTAATTTATATTAAGGTTGTATTGTGTGCCCAATGTCCGTATGTGTATGATTTTTATGTTGTGTTGCATCTCGTGTGAATCAAACTTGTATAGTGTGCCTAGAGTCCTTATGTACATTAATTTTGGTGGAATTTATGCCATTAAGTTGTATGCATGTGATTATTTCATATGAAATGTAAATTGATCTAGTTCATATTATGGTTGAATAAGTATGCTATTGGGTTGTGGAATTATGATTACACCATATGTGAATTAAATTTGTAAAATATCAGGCTCGTGTGTATTAAGATTGAATGGTATTTATATCATTGTTATATGTAATTGATTTGTATGCAATATTCATGATGATAATTCATATTAAGGTTGTATTGTGTGTCCATTGTGCATGCGTATAAGAATTTTATGTTGGTGTTGCACCAAGTGTGAATCAAACTTGTATGGTGTGCTTAGAGTGTGCTCAATCAAATATGTGATAGATTTGTATGCCATGTACATCGTGTAATTCATATTAAAGTTGTATTGTGTGCATAATGTGCATATGTGTATAAGACTTTTATGTTGGTGTTTAATCAAGTGTGAATCAAACTTGCATGGTGTGCTTAGAGTGCTTGTGTACATCAGTATTGGTGGAATTTATGACATTTAGTCATATGCATGCAATTATTTCATATGAAATGTGTATTGGTGTGCTTAGTCAAATATGTGATAGATTTGAATGTCATGTACATGGTGTACAATTCATATTAAAGTTGTATTGTGTGCCCAATGTGCATATGTGTATAAGACTTTTATGTTGGTGTTGCATCAAGTGTGAACCAAACTTGTATGGTGTGCTTAGAGTGCTTGTGTACATTAGTATTGGTGTCATTTATGTCATGTACATGAGGATGTATTAAGGTTGTACCATATGTCCAATGCGTATATATGCATATGAATTTTATGTTGGCATTGCATCAAGTGTGAATCAAACTTTTATGGTGTGCTTAAGAATGCTTTTGTGCATTGGTGTTGGTGGCTTTCATGTCATTTAAATTGTATACATGTGATTGATTCATATGGAATATAAATAAGTTGAATTTTATGTATGCCATTGATTTTTTGTGCATAATAATCTCTATAGTATGTACATAGGACTGATTTTTATTAAAGTTATATGGTGTGCTAATGTGAATTAGACTTTGACATGTATGCAATTTGTTTCTAGACACATCCTTGTTTATTTGAAATGTTTGTGAAGATTACATCACATGTGTGAATTGAACTTGTATGGTGTATCTCATGTGCTTAAGTGCACTAGATTGAATGGTATTTATGTCATTGAGTTATATGTGATTGATTTATATGGCATGTACATGAGGATGATTCGTATTAAGGTTGTATTGTACGTCCAATGCATATATATGTGGACACTCAAAAAATGTCTCGAGTTTGCAAGCAACATATTATCCTTGCATAATTAAATAATCTTAATTATTTAATTATTCTTTGTCATTTTTGTCTATTAATTAAATAATTTTATTTATTTAATTATTTCACTTTATCTTATTCCTCTCTTGATTAATTTAAATAAATATCAATTTTATTTACATTGCCTCACTAATTATCTTTTTTTCTTCTATAATTAAATGTTTTTTATTTTATTTTATTATATATCATATTCTTATCTCCATAATCAAATAATAAATAATTATTTAATTATTTATCATTTGCCTCTTTTTCTTTATTAAATAATTGTTTTTAATTCTTTAATATTTAGCATTCCACCTCATCTTCTATAATTAAATATTATTTTTATTATTTAATTATTCATCTCACCATTCCCTAAATTAAATAATCCTTTTTACTATTTAATTTCTTTTCCTAGCTAAGTCCTAAATCTCAACTAATTTCTTGAGTTTTGGACCATCCATCCCTATCTTTGTCTCAATCAACCTCATCCATTGATCATGATACATCATCATCTAATCCTAGCCCTTTATTTGAATTGACATTTCTATAAAAGCAAGTTGTCATCTTCATTTGTCCTTTAACCACAATCTTTGAATTTTTGCTATCAAGAGATCAAGCTATCAATTGTCAACATCAAGCTCATTGAGTATATTGCATACTACAAATATGAGAACAAATAAATCAAAATGGAGAAGAGCAATGGAGATGATTCAACTATGGCATAAGAATTGAAGTTTATTGCTTTATTGTTGTCATTTCTATGTTCATTTGTGTTTCATTGTTGGATTAGGGTCTTATTGCTTGAATTAGGTAGTTTTGTGGTTGTTATCACTGATTCATGCTTATTATCCCAAATTTTACCATATCTACATTTGGTGAACCCAACATGAACTAATCGATTTTTTTGAAATTTTAGCAAAATTCTGATTTTCAGGTATCCATCGTAATCGATTCGTAGAATGACACAATTGAGCTTTAAGATGTTGCAATCATTGAAAGACGCAACACAATCGTTTGTCATAGAGCCACAATCATCACTTAGAATGACACAATTGACTGTTATTGTTCAAAAGCTCAAATCATTAAATTATTGTTGTTTTAGGGCATTCTTTGACTCTCTGGTTATCATTCTGACACAATAACAATTTACAAATATCATATCCACCACTAGTTTTGATGTTTTTTGTCAGATTTGTGTGTTTTTGTAGTCTAGGGTTTTTACGTTGCAATCGTTTAACAAAACACCACAATCATTTACTTATGCACCACATTCTCCATTTCATTCACTATAATTGCAGTTTTCTTCATCGCCATTGTTTGTTTCTACACCATAGCCAGGAGACACATTTGAGCCTGTGTGCACTGCAATTAACTGTCACAACAAAAAGATGGTATAAATTTGAGATTTTTCAATTTTTGCTTTTTGCATCTATTAGGGCAGAGGTTTTTTGTGTTACTAATATCTGATCTTTAGCTTGTGGTAATTGTTGGGAGAAGACCTTTTGATCTAAACTACTAATCCAATTTCTTGCAGGGTTCCATTATGTGTTTGTGATTTCTAAATTAGGAACATTTGGATTTGGTTCTTAAAAAGAACAAGTGTCTTCCATGTTTGGTGCACTTGCACATTGTGTTAAAGTCCCATATTGGTGTGTGTATCCTCTCCCCTTGCACTTCGTGTGATCTTGGGCGTAAGAGAAACATATATCAATCTATTTTCTTTTAGCGGGCTTACCTTTGAGACACATCCTAACAAAGAACTCCAGGGGAACGACCTCAAAGCATGTTTGTTCAAGCGGGCTATATCAAAGGGGTGAAGGCGAAAGTTAGTAACTCTATTTGGGGATGTTATACTTTTGATGATGTGGAACAATTGGCCACATTCAACGTGGCTAGAGGCTTAAGTGTCTCACGTCTGAAGTATACCTCCAATGCTTCACGACCTCTTAGAAAACCATTTTTATTATCTAAGCTAGACTTTTTTGGCCGTCTATTATTGTGGTGCAAGGGATGGGAATTGTACCCTGAAGTTACATCTGTCCATGGTTGAGGTGTAAGGTGTCTTGCTAGAGTTAACACTCTTTCAAGGTGAGGGGTATCAAGGTGGTCCATGATCTTGATATACCCTATTCACCCACTCCTTGGGTGAAGATTCCTTAGGTTGTGCTTGTTAAGGTGTCTTGCTAGAGTACTCACTCTTTTGGGGGTGAGGTAAGCCCACTTTATTAGAAAAACCCTATTATTCCTTAGATTGTGCTTGTATTCATTGTTTGTGTCGACGTCAAAATGAAGAAACGATTGATTCTATCAAATCAGAATCGACATTTCAACATCCACACAATAGAGCTTTTTTAAAAATCAAAATATAACTATCAATCCTATACTAAATCAATATCTGCATTCCAAAGAACATCATCTCCATTTTTATCCTAATGTCAAAGTCTTGAGTTTTACACATTTAGTGCTCTCAGATTTTGCAAGCACAAAAATGCAACAAGAGGTATTGACAAATGGATGAAAAAAGTTGAACATTCAGCATGTATGAAGATCTAAATTCGTGAGGGGGAAAATGAGAAAGGAGTCCCATTTAAATAGGTGTCTTTGAGGATGGAGAGGTGTTGAAGAAGAAATGTGGGATAAACGGTTTGCAGGAGTGAAATTTAAATATCCCACATTATGTAATTAAATGAAATGCATGTGAGAGGAAATGATAAAGAGGAGGGAAAAAATGCATGGTGAAGAGTTTGTGAATAATGGGATGATTAAATAAAATAATTAAATGGATTTTAAATGTAAATGAAAATGATTTAATGAAATATGAAATATTATGATTTGGTTTTAATGATTTAATGATGATATATGAAAATGATATATGAACAATTATGATTTATTATGCAAATGCATTATGAATGATAACGAGGTGATAATTATTTAATATTTTAATGATCTAATGATTTAATGAAATGCAAATATTACATGATAATTACTTTATTATGAAATGATAGTTGATGACCATGATAACGGATTTATTATGAAAAGGATATGAATGATTATGCTTTATTATGGAAAATGTAGATCACCACATAGCTTTGAACTTCAACAAAATCAAACTACATCACGAGTAACAATCAGGAAAATATTGCAGCATACCTATCAACCCATGTACATAGGGCTATTTTGTATGAAATTTTTATGGTGCGCTAATGTTGATTTAAGATTTGGCATGTATGTAATTGAATTATACACATATATTTGTTTATATGGTATTTATGTTATGTTTACATCACATTTGTGAACTGAATTTATATGGTGTACGTTGTGTGCTTTTGTATATGATGATTTAATGGTATTTATATCATTGAGTTGTAGGTAATTGGTTTCTATGTCATGTACATGAGGATAATTCACATTAAGGTTGTATTGTATGCCCATTATGTATATGTGCATAAGTATTTTATGTTGGTGTTGCATTAAACGTGAATCAAATTTGTATCATGTGCTTAGAGTGCTTGTGTCCATTAGTATTAGTGGAATTTATATCATTAAGTCATGCATGTGATCGATTCATATGGAATGTAAATTTCTCTAGTTCATATGGTTGGATATTATGTATGTCATTGAGTTTTATGCATAATACTCACCATGCCACATACATAGGGCTATTTTCTATTAAAGTTGTATGGTGTGCTTGGTCTGCTAATTTGAATTAGGCTTTGACATGTAGACACATATTTTCTTATATGTATTAATCTTATGATGAAATAATGTGTGAACTAATGTTTATGGTGTACCTTGTGTGCTTGTGTGCATTAGTATTTGTGGTAATTTATGGCATTAAGTTGTATATGTGTGATTGATTTATATGGAGTGTAAATTGGTCTAGTTCATATTATGGTTGAATACTATGTTTGTCATTGAGTTTGGTGCATGCTACTCTTCATGGCACATACAACTAATTTTAGTTAAATTTGTTTAGTATACTACTATGAATTAGGCTTTGGCATGTATGCAATTGACTTATATACACATCCTAAATTATATAGAATTTATATCATGATTACATCAAATGTGAATTGAATTTGTTCGGTGCACCTTGTGTGCTTGCATACATGAATTGAATGGTATTTATATCATTGAGTTATATGATTGATTTGTATGCCATACACATGAGGATAGTTTATATTCAGGTTGTATTATGTGCATAATGTGTATATATGTATAAGGATTTTATGAACTGGTTTTGCATCAAGTGTTAATCAAACTTGTATGGTGTGCTTAGAATGCTTGTGTGCATTAGTATTATTGGAATTTATGTGGTGCACGAGCACCCTAGATTTAGTAGATTCAAAATTAGCAGTTTGGTTTTGTTTTATGTTCTTCCATGTAATAAGGTCTAGAAAGACTATTTCATGTCTTTTGGGGTCTTATTAGTGTTCTTGGTCATTGGTTAGAGTCTAAATGCAAAACTTGTAAAAAGTTGCACAAATGTTGTCAATTTTTCAAAATGTTGTCAAAGTTGCAAAATCATGGAATATGAAGAGTCACGGGTTGTAAATGAGAGATTTGAATGGTTGTAAGTTGAAAATTCAAAGTTGGGAACCATTGGAAAATGGTTTTAATAGCATAAACATGCTTTGTAAACATGGATCCCAGGGTTGGGAAGGTTTTGAAAAGGAATGGAATGAAGAAAATACAAAGTTTGCATGTCCAAAACAATGTTTTTCTAAAAAATCTGATTGTTATTTGGATTTGTACGGACTTTAATTTGTATTTAATGATCTGAAATTGATTGGAGATAATAGAGGATTGAATCACCTTTCATCTGAAATGGTTTTGGTGGTTTTTCATTGAGTTTGGAGGAAGTTATTGCAAATTTACTAAAATTTGCTTGAATCTATCCTAGGGTTACCAGTTTTGGGAAAAATGTCATAACTCTTATTTTCAGCATTGGATTTTGATAAAAAAATTGTGAGAAGGTCTATAATAAGGTTCTATTCAATCTCACTAGAGCGATTGGCTTAATTCTTTGATCGGTGAAAGTTATAGGTGACTGTTCCTTTCATTTGTATGCATATTTGCCTAATCAGGCCTAGTAAAAAGGAGGACAGTCAATTTTTGTGACTTTCCATACAAAATAATCCTATCTAATTTTTGATATATGTTCAATAATGGCCAAATGGGTATCTGAAAAAAGATTTCTTTTCTAGAGATCAGTTGAGATTGAGGAGTTATGTGCAAAAATCCATTTTTGAAAGGCTTCAAGCAAGAATGAAGGTTTGTGAAGGAAAACCCACATTTTGATGAACAAGGGATTTGTAAACACTTGTTTAAGGTTGTGTTGGATTTGATTACCCATTCTCTACATCATTATGTCATTAGGTTGTATACACATGATTGATTAATATGGAATGTAAATTGGAATGGTTGAATGTTAAAGTTGTATGGTGTGCTAATGTGAATTAAGTTTTGACATGTATACAATTGAATTTTATACACATCCTTGTTTATAGGGGATTTAACCTATGATTACATCATATGCATGAATTGAATTTGTATAATGCACCTCATGTGATTGTGTGCATTAAGATTGAATAGTATTTAGACCAATGTGTATATGTATATAAATAAGGCTTTTAGGATTTGGTACATGTAAATATCCTTGTTTAGCATAGCTTTTAAGTTAGTTTTACATCGAGTGTGAATAAAAATTGTATGGTGTGTTCAGTGTGCTTGTTTGAATTAGTGATTTGAAATTTCAAGCATAAAACATACATAATTCAAACTAGAAGCTTGCACATATCTACCTAATGGACCATGGAAAACTCATACCAAACATTTATGTCATTTAGTCGCATGCATATGATTTATTCATATGGCATATAAATGGTTCTAATTGATATTATGGTCGAATAAGATGGATCTCATTCAGTCATGTACATATTAATTTATTTTTTTGCTCGATAATTAGATTTTATTATTATTATATTAAAATGTGAAAGTACATCGGAATTTTTCTAGCCCAAACCAAAAAGAATTACAAATGGATAATCTCCTCCTCAATCAAAATAGCTCCACAAGAAAAATAAGACTAAAACCATCAGATCTTGAAAAAGCAACCTATTAGCAAGTCAAAGTTTTGAAGCACTATTTGGTCTTCCCTTTGTCTTAGACTAGAGGACCATAGCAAAAGTTTCCTTCTTTGCTTTCTTTTCTTTCTTCCCCTTGACAACTTGCCAACTCTCCTCCACCCTTGTAGCCTCCTTCTGCCATTTCAAAAGTTTGTCTTGGGGATTCTTCAACTCTCCATCCAAACTACAAATTTCTTGTTCTCTACTCATCACCTTTCTGCTTGTTGGCTTCTTTCACTTGTGGCCTCATCCCACCTTTTTTCTCCCAACATTTTGGTGTTGCTGCCCCATCTTTGCTATTCAAATCTTTTTCACATCCATTGAGGGCAGCATTGTCACTGTCCTCAACCAAACTCCCTTCCTGTGTCAGAACACCACTAGCCTGTTGTTGTTTCTCCCTACTACCATCATTCACCAATGCCTTCCCTCCCTAATTCAGAACCCTAGGTACCTGAACCACTTCTTCCCTGCCTATAATCTGAGAACTCACTTGCTTATCCTCCTTTTTCTCCACATATAGTGCTGGGGGCAACATCTTTCCACCAAGAAGTAGATTTATGTGTTCTTTGTTTAGCACATTGAGTAGCCAACTGTCCAATTTGAAAACAAATTCTACACCTAAAGGGCACTCCTGCATAGTCTAGGGGCTGCACTCAACAACCTTTCAAAGTTTGTATTCAGATCTCTTCAGGAAGATCCTTAGACACATTCAACTCCACTAAAATCTTAGCAAAATTTGAATGAAAAAGATTTGAGGATCCCTCATCCACCATTCAAAAGCTTCCTAAATAGTTCCCTACAACCTCTATTGATGTTATAGCAGCTTCAGGCTCATCTTTCCAGCCACGGGTCAAGACATAAAATGGCATATAGCCTATCAGCTATTTATTTTATTGAAATAATTAAGTGAAGAGGTGCTTCACTTGGAAACGACTTAAATTCTAATTGGGCCGACCTTCCTTGTAATTTGCATCTATTATTTGTAGTTATATTTTGGTATTATGGCTGACCTTGTACATGAAGAGGTGTGACCTCTCTCACATTTGTATATATACAAGGTCATTTCCATCTATTCTATGATGAAGGAAGTTTATTTCATTATATTCGCTTTCCTAGAAGAAGTTCGCACTTGTTCAACAGATCATTATCTAAAGCAATAGATCATTATTTTGGTGCAGCAGGTCGAATCCAAGGAGAAACTTATCCATGTTGTATCTTTTCATGTAGGAGAGGTGCTATTATTCTTTGTATCTAATTCGGCCTAGTGTTGGACCTGACTTGTAAAGTAGATCTCTGCTCTTATTTATTAAATATATATGAGATATATTCTTGTTGGGTTTTTCTCCCTCGAGTAGGAGGGTTTTCCCAGGGTATCTTGTTGTGCATTCTGAAGCTGAGTGTGAGATAAGGCAATGTGTAGAAGGAGAAGCGAATCAAATGGCTGGTTCGAAAGAAGAAATGGTGATTTAAGATCAAGCGAGCATTTATTTTCATTACCAAGTCTACAGATTATCGGGCTCGTGATTGCAGTGAAAGCTAAAGTTGGCATAGTGCAGAGGCTTCACCGTCAACATCAAAGTCTTAGATTGAAGACACAATTTCAAGCCTATGGACTCTGAGTCTACATTAGCTTCCCTTGTTCGTGTATTCAATGTAATTGAGGTGCATGCGAAGGAGATACTCATCAAGATTTAGAAGAGCCCCTGTATCGGGCATATCTTTTAATACCAATTTATGCAATCTAGAGATTTTCAGTCCTTGATGAAAATAGTGTTGCTTATGGTCATTTTGTGTGAGGAGATTATGAGCCTTCTAGAGAATGCTATCATTTACATCTGGCTACAATTGTTTTGGGACTCTGAGTGAAGTCTAGAGATGTGTGGAGAGTCGTCTTTACATAAGTTTTAGTCTGGTGTCATGATCTCATGATATTTTATTTCCTTCTTGACATACTTATGGTATTCATCAGAATACTCAATAGCAGAGGCTGCAGTTCTTGTTCTTTACCAGCGCTATGTAATTAAGAAATAAGTATTCTTTTCTTTATACCTTTTAAAATTTGGGGTAAAATTCAGTCTGCTGAGTTGTGCATATCTGACATCGGTTGTTTGAATCATATGTGTTTAGTAAATATCACTAGGATAAGATAAGTTATTTGAATCATATTTTTTGTTGTCTAGCCATCGAGTTTATGCAGATTAGATGATGATCCTACACAATGTTCCAATCCCATGAAGATTTCAACTCCAATGTTGTGTGATCAAGCGAGTTGAGCAGGCATAGTGCCCATTTCGATGGATTACATTACAGTTGAACATCTTGACAGAGAAGTCGCCATCAATACTTAGAGCAAAAGTATAGATACATATGTATGGTGAGGGATTAGTGAAGGATGCTTAGGATGATGAAGATCTTCTTTTGGTATTTAGTTGCAATCAAAGTCAAGAGTTTGCATTGAGAGCAGCAGTCGATGCCATTGAAAAGGGCAGAGAGAGCAAATAGTGTGATCATTGTTTGAGGATATCGATGCCTCATTTTCCGCGTATGGGATTCTGATTTCAATGAGATAAGTATTTCATGGTTGAATAATGTTCATGAATTTTTATGTAGTCATTAATTCATGATATAACATTGAGATAGTGAAGCATGTTTGCTTCTAGCATTGGTATTTCTCTTCGAGATAATTGAGTTCTATGAACTTTTAGTAATCTCTCCTTAATGCTTTCAGGATAGACCAAGAAGCATAAGAGATTCCTTTCAAGAGAAGAAGAGCTTGACATAGCTTGCAGCCATGGGACTGATTTGGTGGCTGAAGATTTCTCTTGAAGAGGAAGAATCTATTCAGTTTGTCATTGTGATCAGTTTCTTCGAAGAGGGAGTTTGAATCAACCTTGGATGAGGAGGTCGGGAGGTTGATGTAAGTTCTTGAAGATTCAGAGGGAGTCTATTGAACCAGAAGAGGTTGGTGATTTAGTTGAGCCTTTAGAACCTATTAATGGGCCTACCGACATTATTATTGGTAGAAAGAGACCTCTATGAGCTAGGCAAACAATGCAGGAGGCAGAAAGGTTTGCAGCCCTAGAAAGCAAAAGACGTTACCAGGTTCCAAGTTATGTTACATTAATGAGCCATATCCTAATAGCTGAGCCTTCCTGTGTTGAGGAAGCAGCAAGTCAACAAGTATGGAAGGATTCCATGGCTAATGAATATCAATATTTCTTCAAGAATGATGCAGATTCATACCTGTACTTCAAGGTAGTTAATGGTGAGGCATTAATCTTGGTTCTTTATGTTGATGATCTATTTCTTACTAGAGAACACCTCATTATCAAATGCAAGAAAGAGTTGGCTTCTGAATTTGAAATGAAGGATCTTAAGTACATGCATTACTCCCTTGCTTTAGAAGTATGGCAGAGGCCTAATGAGATTACTCTAAGTCAAGGGAAGTATACAATAAACATCTTGGAGAGATTTGATATGATGGATTGTAAATCCATGTCTACACCTATGGAAACAAATTTTTAGAATTTAAAGTAGGCTGCAACTAGTTCGGATCTAGTGTATCCTACTATGTACATGCAGTTGATTGGATCATTGATGTATCTAGTCAATACTAGACCAGATATTTGTTATGCAGTGAGTGCACTTAGTTAGTTCATGTGTGAACCAAGGCAAATACATCTAGTTGCAGCGAAGCATATCTTGAGATACTTGTGTGGCATAGTTGGGTATGGCTTGAGATATTCTTCTGGTGTCGAATTGAAGCTGCATGGATATACTGATTTTGATTAGGGCAAGGTGTGTCACTAATCATAAGAGAACCTCTAGATGGTGTTTCAGTTTGGGGTCTACGATGATCTCCTAGTGTAGCAGGAAGCAGTCTTCAATGGCACTAAGCACCGCAGAGGTAGAGTATATTGCAGCATGTATTGCAACCCGAGAAGCAATGTGGCTTTAGAAGCTCCTTGCAGGATTGTTTGAAAAATCATTGGAGCTAATTGTCATTCATTGTGATAATCAAAAGTTGTGTGAAGCTTTCTGTCAATCCAATGTTTCATGATAGAAAAAACATGTTGAGATCAAATACCACTATATGGTATTGAGGAAAGCAATTCAGTTGAGATGTGTTAGCATTGATGAGCAGATGGTAGACATTCTCACCAAGCCCATCCCTAGAGTAAAGTTTTTGTACTTCTCAGACAAGCTTGGTATCATGGAGAATGAAGCCCTAGTTGAGAGGGAGTCTTAGTATCAATGATCTTCTATGATTTTCTTTAGTGTATTTTCCTCTGAGACAGGGGAATTTGAGGTGTAAGCCCTTGTTAATGCATCTTTCTCTGTGATGGATAAATTTGAGGTGAAATCCCTTGTCTCCACCCTTTGGGAGTAGCCATGGTGGATGTCATGTGTGTGACTCCATGACAACATCATGTGAGACAGTCTGTGATGATTTTCTTGTACTTATGCTTTTCACCCTCTAGGAGTATCTATAGTGAACGCCACAATGAGGTGATGACATCACATTGAGTGATTCCGTGATGGGAATTTGTGCACCTTTACCATACATGGGAGTAGCCATGATGGTTGATATAATGATGAGGTGATATGTTCCTTTTCCACATATGGGAGTAGCCATGGTGGTTGACATCACGATGAGGTGATGTGTCTTGTACAGCTGGAAGTATTCCTCCCTAGCTGTGAGGGAGTGTTGATATTATAGCAGCTTCGGGCTCATCCTTTCAGCCACGGGTCAAGACATAAAATGGCATATAGCCTATTGGCTAGTTATTTTATTGAAATAATTAAGTGAAGAGGTGCTTCACTTGGAAACAACTTGAATTCTAATTGGGCCGACCTTCCTTGTAATTTGCATCTATTATTTGTAATTATATTTTGTATTGTGGTCGACCTTGTACATGAAGAGGTGTGACCTCTCTCACATTTGTATATATACAAGGTCATTTCCATCTATTCTATGATGAAGGAAGTCAATTTCATTATATTCGCTTTCCTAGAAGAAGTTTGCACTTGTTCAGTAGATCATAATTTTGGTGCAGCGGGTCAAATCCAAGGAGAAACTTATCCATGTTGTATCTCCGCATCTAGGAGAGGTGCTATTATTCTTTGTATCTAATTCAGCCTAGTGTTGGGCTTGACTTGTAAAGCAGATCTTTGCTCTTATTTATGGAATATATATGAGATATATTTTTGTTGGGTTTTTCTCCCTCGAGTAGGAGGGTTTTCCCAGGGTATCTTGTTGTGTTCATTGTCTTATGTGTTACATTTTTTGATTGCTTTCATTTTTTATCCTAAAACTAACAGCCTCTAAGCGAGAATCAAACCAATATTGTAAGGGAAGGCTAGGAAGTCTCACCCAAAAAGGAACCCTCTCAAAGACTTCAGTGGTTGGGTTAATGGCCAGATGCCATGGCTTTAACATTAGGGTATATTTTCCTTCCCAATCCTAGTGATAATCATAAAGGATAGTGTTTCTATCTCGCTCCTGTTCAAAAGAAACAATGAAAAAACCTTTTGTCATGGGATAGATTTGAACATACCCTTCCAAAAAATGCTCCCAATGGTCTGTAATCCACTAGTGAAGATCATTCAAACTTGGCCAAAATCCCTTGAATCTCCCAATCAGACCCAACCCAAAAAAACCTTTTTCATTCGAAGCCACTTCTTGTTCAATCTCACCATCTAAATCCACTGTGATTGATCTAGATGAGGGAGGTAACACCCCTACTCCCCTACCTATCAAAGACTTGGATGAGGGATTTAGAATTTGAGAGGGACCGGATGTCCCATTCTCATAAGCCTTGGAACCCTCAACTAATCCAACACCCTTTGTAGCAAAGGCATAGGGGAGCCCATTCTCCTGGCCATGTTGTGCACGGGGGTCGTCGTCGTCCAAACCAGTCCCGACATCGCTCTAGCTTGATTTCTTCAAACTGTTCATTGCTTGAATGCTCAGTCTATCCTTCTCCCGTCTGTAGAGATCGCTACTCCAAAATCCACGAAGACCTTGATGAGAGCCATTTATGTCCCATTTTATGGCATATTTTAGCCTATTTTCATACGCCTTCATACCCATTCCCACATTCCATTTCTATTCCATATTATACCATTATACCATTTTATGTTGCATATGATTAAATATATATAAGTGCTAGATTTAATATAGTTTTGCATAAAATATGGAAATTAATGATCGGTTGTCTTTACTAATAAGAATTGTGATTTTTAGACTTGAGAAATAAAGCTTGTAGCATGCAGATCAAAAGAACTTCCTGCCCCTTTTTGTGCAGAATATCTTCCTGTCATTTTCTGGTTAGGAGCTTCTATGTATTACCTTTTGACCAACAATTTATTTCCATTATATTTTCAAAGATGATGTCAGTCTGCAAGGTGGTGTTGGTTACCTCTTTAGTGCCAAATTCGAATAAGCACAAGAAATCATGGTTATTTCTGAATGGAGATGCAATTACCAGATGTATAGAGAAAACCAAATATCTTCCATTTTTATTGTGTGTTATAACAATGTTTATCGTGGTCAGCAAACACATACAACAAAGTACATTCATCTAGGATTCCACATGCACCATTTTTGTGGTGATAAACTAAGGAAGGAAACCCATGATGGAGATGTGTACTAATTCACTAGAGGACAAAGCTGAAAATTTTCACGTCTTTTATTCCCGTCTCTTATTTCTGCTCATTTTTATAACAAAATCATTTTAATTTGTCACAAACAGAACCATTGCATTAAATAGTTTGTCGACCATGGGCCAAAGAAAACACAATATTTTTGTTGTATTTAATAGCTATGAACAACATATATATAAATATGCATGGTGTAAAAGAGTGAAGAGAATTTGGTAGACAGACTTTTATATAGATTTTATGTATCATTCTTTCTAATAAATAAAATAGCAATCTTTTGATTAAGGTAGCATAGGAAGGCTTTTCATTCTTTCCATCATGCAAACCAGGAGCAAGGGCCCACCCCTTGGGGAAGCTCAGCAATGTTTCATTTTCTGTATTTTGTTCGCTTATGATTTGGTTTAGTTAAGATAAGCGTTATTTCCTTTTGACTATGTGATTTCAATTTCAGTACAGTTTGGATAAAAGAATATGTAATTTGGTTTATTTCTCCTTTCTCTTGTAGCTACTATTGTTATTGTTGCAAACTTCTGTTGTTATTTTTGTAGATCACTGTTGTTATTGTCATGGATTGTTGCAACTCCTATCACTTCTGTCACAAAATAGAGCAGAATAGAAATATAAGTTTGGACCAGATTTTCATCATAGGTGCTCCTTTGTGTGTTCTAGCTGCATTTCATCCCCACTCAACTCACGACTTTCACCACTTCGATTGGCATATAGCCACGACACCTCTCACAAGTTTACGCCCCTGGATTGAAACATATAGACCAAACTAAAATTCATTATAAAATATTAAATCTTTCTTATTATCTATACCTAGTGTTGGCCTATCAGACCTCCCTGAGAAAATCTTCTCGTGGGGCTCCGCCTAGGCAAAACCTTGGTCCCAGCAGAGGGAAAATTTTGACCGTTACTGTCCATTTTTATGTACATATTAATTTTACTGAATTGTGTAAGAGGATAATGTGTATTTAGCTTATATGCCATGCCTAGTGTGTTAAATTTAATTAGGATTTAACATGTATGTGATTAATTTGGGTACACATCCTTGTTATGTATTTTTGTTACGTTTATATTAAGAGAGTGATTGAATTTGTATGGCATACCTATTGTGCTTGTGTCCATTAGGATAGAGTGGTATATATGTGATTGATTTGTATAACATGTAAATGGGGCTTATTCATTAAAATTGTATTGTGTTCCCTATGTGGTTAGTGTGCTTGTGCACATTAGGATCATTTTCTATTATGCCATTGATTTTTATGTGATTGATTTATAAGGAATGCACAAAGTAAAAATTCATATTAAAGGTGTATTGTATGCCTAACATGTATATGCACATTAGGCTTTTAATATTTGATAGGGGTTTGATTGAAACATTTAAACATCCTTGTTAATATGGATTTTATGTTAGTATTCCACCAACTATGAATCAAAATTTTATGGTGTGCCTCATGTGCTCCTGTGCATTATTATTAGTCACAAATATGTCCTTTACTCATTTGAATGTGATTGATTCATATGGCATGCAAATGGTTATAATTAATATTATGGTTGAATGACATATTTCATTAAGTTATGTACGTATTCATTTCAATGACATGTACATGAATTTAATTTGTATTGAAGTTGTATGGTGTGTCTAGCATTCTAATTTGAATTAGGATTATACATATTATTAAACTTGTATACACAACCTTGTTTATATGGAATTTATGTAAGGGTTACGTAAAAATGTGAATTAAATTTGTTTTGTGTACCTAGTATACTTGTGCATTAGGATTGAATATTATTTATGTGATCAAATCATATGACATGTACATGGGGATAATTCATAGTAGAGTTGTGTTGTGTGCTTGATGTGTATTACGATTGAATAATATTTATTTGATTGATTCATATAACATGTACCTAGGAAAAATTATTATTAAAGTTGTGTTGTGTGTTTGATGTGCTTATATTTTTTATTGGATGAGCAATGAAGGGCCTTGATCCCAAAAAATAGTTCAAAGCATGGTAGAAACAACCAAAAGAAATAGACTAGCAAGACAACAACTAGTCACACATCAAGAACCAAAGAGACCAACAATAAAACCAGTCAAAAGGGATCAACAGACACACAAGCCAAAATTAAAATAAGCATAAGGGAGCATAGGCCATATATCTAAATCTAAAACATTTAATAATCGTCTACTAAAATTAGGTTAGGTGCCAACAAGAGTCCATATAAGATTTAACAACATAATATGAGTCTTAGAGAAACTAGTAAAAAAAACCATACTCAACAATCCTATCATTAACAAAATAACAATTCATCATTTTTTAGCAGTAATTATAAGCTCCCAATTATCCACAATGACAGAGAGAAATTACTTAAAATTAGTGTTCTCATCAACATCCACTTTAACCTCTTTCTCCATAACATTTCCCCCTCCTCAAACTCTTCCTCCTCATCTTCTTGGTTAGTAAATCCTCCCATTCATTCTCCTCATTTTCCTCTTCATTCATAGGTTCGGGTTCTTTTTTTAGGGGAGAACTCCTCCTCACTAACAAGAGTAATAGACTTCCCTTTGTCTTTATCCCCCTTCTCCATAGAGCTGACTTTGGCCATTTGAGTCGATCTCCTACCACTCTTATTAGACCCACTGAACTCCTCTTCCTTTACCTCTTGTTGTTCTTCTTCATTATCTTCAATGATAGTGATGAAAATTTCTTTCCCAGGGTGTCTTTGCGACTTCTTGCTTTTGGGATACTCAAGCAACAAAGAAGAATCTTTTCTTTTTCCCAAGAGTAGTCTTCAGTAAAGCAAGGTCCATAGATTGAGCAACAGGTCTATGCTTAGGTTTTCGTTTTTATTAGCAACATTTTTACTTTCTAAGGCTAGGTCCTTAGAAGGAGAAGGAGAATTAATCTCAATTGGCTCAATGCGGACACTAGAATTTTGAGATTTTTGGCCAGTTGGGGTTTTCACTTTAGGAGAGGCTTTAGCCATATTCGCATTAACAATGTTGTGAGGGTTAGCTAAGTCGAGAGCCCTAGGGTTACCATGAAAATTATTAGAGATAAAATTTGTATAGAGCCATCATTAAACCTTGGTGCAGAGGAGGTGAAGCTCCTCTTTCAATATTTTGTTGAAGGGAGGAGAAAATGTAGAACAAGATATTTGTTTTCTCATTATGCATAATGTGGTTGAGAATTGGAAAATGGTAACCATACACTATCATATTCTACCTTCAAGGGTAAAGTAGCACATTACATACAAACTTACCAAAACATATGGAGGAGGGAGCTTGAGGTTAGCATACCCATTCTGAAAACTTTTTTAGTTTCTCTCCTTTCTTGAAAAACTTGTTCACGAAGCTTTGGTATTTACCATTACTTGTTTTAACAATGTTCATACCATTGTTAGCACAACTAGTGGCTTCCAAGATCATCTAAGTAACCTAAAATTTCATTGAACCAATCAACACATGACCATCCCGCCAATAATTTATGACCTTTGGGGTCAAGGTGTCATTATAATCGTGTATTGCTTGGAAAAAGGATGACAAGCTAGTTCTAACAAAAAACACCAAAATTTCATCATTTTGTTGCAGATTTCCATAGATAACGGGTTTAGTTCTCTTTTTGGGACCCCACATATCTATAGAATACTGGTTGCAAACACCAAAATTTCTCTATATACCCTTGTTCAAGCACATATCCAGCTCACAAACCCTGAGCTTGTAATTTTTTTCATTAAAAACCTTAATTTTTAAAATTGCTATATTAACACCAACAATGCAAAATAATATCAACCAACAGGAAATAAAATAGGGAACACTCAAGGAGGAATTCAGGTCATTATTGATAGTATCAACCTTGATATGAATATGATCATAATCCCCCAGACCATCCTTGAAATAATAACTAAAGAGGACGTAATGCACATAGGGAATGAAAAGAATGTAATACATTTCTAATATGTAATAATTAGAGGTGATCATGATTATTGGAAGGCCTTTGATAATCCACACTTCAATATCTATCGTCATTTAATAAATTTCTATTTTTAGTCATCCTTTGCCAAGTACCATCCCCTTTATTATTACATTTTCTCCCATCATTGCATCATACATTCCAATTCACCCTCTTCTGATTACTACTTCCTCTCATTTGAATACCATAATGCACAGATACATCCTTCTTGATTGAGGGTCTAATACTCCTTAAATCACTCCTAGTCATTTGACACATATTTAGGTGAAGCCTCATATTTTTCCTTAGTGACTAATTGTTTTATATGGTGTGGAAACACTAAAATGACCTAATGTGTCCATTCTTTATGCTTAAGAGCTTCATTAGCTATTGCATCAACAATTGAATTCCCTTCTCTATACAAATGTTGTATTTTATAATTAGGGAAGGACTTAAGGATATGTTTGTTGTCCTCCAAAATATCACATATCTCCTAGAACAATAAATTCCCCCCTTCAAAGAATCAATGATAAGTTTTGAATCTCCTTCAATGATAATTTTGGTAAATCCCAACTCCTTCAAATGCTTCAAACCTACCCAAACCGCCATAGCTTCAGCCACATTATTGTGACAAACACCTAAATTATTTCCATATCCTTCTATAAGGTTACCATGATGGTTTCTAATAATTCCCCCAACTCCATCAAGTCTCGGGTTCCCCTTGGAGCACCCACCAAAATTGCATTAGAACTAGTCCATCTCAGGAGGAGTCCAAACAATTTTTTTTCTTTTTAAATACTTAATCCAATTGACTTTCGTAAGATCTTGTTTTAGCCCCCATATCTGTTTAATCTTAAGCTCTTTATAACAAGGCATGTGTTTTGAGGATCCATAGACCCCCACATTTATATTCTCCTGAATTTGATACATGATCGCCATGAAAATATATTTTTTGTTTCTTTTAGACTCTCAAAAGATCCTACTATCTTTCCATAAGCCCCAAGAAATAAAGGGAGGGACTTGTCTCCAAATATCCACAATAACGTTGTGATAATAAGGACTGGCATTCCAACTGTCAATAAAATGTCTTATTGAAGAGGTGAATACTCAGTCGATCATGAGAATAGGAAGAAAATATGACCATACTTCTCTGGAGAGGAACAATGAAAAGAAGATGCATATAGACTCCTCATATTCATTACAAAGGTAACATCTATTCACAAACTGGAACCCTCTTTTATTAAGGTTATCAGTAGTAAGGATCTTTCCATGAACAACTACCCACCAAAACAATTCACTTTGGGTATCAAGTTTTTTTTGTCCAGACAATGTTCCACTAAAACTCACTATAATGAATCAAAGGCTTTTCCAAAAATTCATAAGTAGATTTCACTGGGAGGTTCCATGAGGTATGCATAGTCCAAATCCACTCATTCTTTTTGTCATTTGAGAAGAAAGCAATAACTCCTAACTTCTGACATAAAATTTATAAAGCAACATTCTAGTTTTGTTGTCTCCCTCCCCTAAGGTTGACTCCAACCAACATTTTGTAAATCAATCCATTAAGGCTCCATGCCATCCTAGTTTATATACCCAACAACTTGATTACCAAAAATTCTAATAAGCTTTTATTTTAATTGAAGGAGCTAATGAGTGGATGGGAGACAGGAACCATTGAACCAAACATCCTCCCAAAAATCAGTTTCTTTACCATTTCCAATTCTTTTCTTAACACCCAATTTTAACACACTTCTTATTTTAAGAAAATTATTCCAAAACACCAAACCATAAGGAAGATCCAAAGCACTTAGAAAATATCCCTACTCCTTGTTTCTTAGATATTTAGCCCTTAATATTTTAACTTAGTCTTTAGCACCTTTAAGAATATTCCAGCCTATTTTAGCAACAAGAGATTTATTAAATAGTTTCATCCTTCATATGCCCTATCCTCCAACCCTTTTAGGAGCACACACCTTTTCCAAACCCTCTAAAGCCATTATTTTTGTCTCCTCAATATCGAACCACAAAAATATTCTTTGTATCTATTCCATCTTTGAACAATAAAAGAAATATTAAAAAGAGAGAGGTAATACATCGAGATGTTTTGTAATAGTGCTTTGAGTAGATGTAATTTACCAACCCAACTTAGGAGTTTGACCTTCCAACCCTCCAACATTTTTTGGATTCTCTCTATGATGTAATTCTAATAGTAACTACTAGGATTTTTGGAAATTAGAGGAAGGCCTAGGTAGGTAGTAGGAAGAACAACATCTTGACAACCCAAAATCCACATAACTCTATCTTTGACAATCTACTCTTTATTGAAGAAATATATCTTACTTTTATTATAATTGATGCATTGGCCTGAGGCCTTAGCATATTTCCAATGATGAGATTCTACAACCGAAGCTTCTCCCATAAGAATAGTCATCCACAAATTGTTGATGAGAAGTAGGAGGAAGAGAGGAAGCAACTTTAAACCATTTCAACAACTTCTTGTCCAAAATATTTTAAAGGTTTCTTCCTAGAACTTCGGCCACCTTGCATCAACCCACAACCACACAAGAAGAACCCCTTGGGGGTACCATTCACTAAGATAGAACATTTAGGGGTAGTAACACAAGAGTTGGTTAGCTTCAAGAGCCTTCTTTTGAACCCAAATTGTTTGAGGATGGAAAAAATAAAGCATCAAGACAATCTATCATAGGATTTAGAGATGTCCAATTTGAATGCTATCCCAAGATTCTTACTGAGTTCCATAGAGTTGAAAACCTCATGAATATAGATAGTTGCATCTAGAATATATCTTCCTTGAACAAACTCCTTTTGATTATTAGCAATCATTTTATTCAAAACAACCTTCAATCTATTCACAATAATCTTAGAAAAAATATTAAACGTAGTGTTACACAAACTAATAGGCCTGAAGTATTTTATGGAGGAAACATCTTCCTTTTTCAGAATGAGAGCAATAAAAGTGGAATTCAATTGATTTAAGAGTCTACCGGAACAAAAGAAATCCTGAGAAGCATTTAAAAGATCATGAGAAACAATATCCCATAATTTTTGAAAGAAGGCAGGAGGAAACCCATTTGACCTCGGGGCTTTAAAAGTGCCAAAGGAAAAAACAACATACTTAACTTCCTAGATAGAGACAAATTTAGTTAGATCTTTAAGATCTTGTTCTATAATTACTTGGGGAATCACTTGTAAGAGGTCATAAAACTCCACAGAGGCAACATCATAGTCCTTCTGAGAGTTTGATAAAAATATACAACCTCTTCAGTAATTTCATCTTTAGAATTAATTATGGACCCGTATTCTTTTACTAAATATCTTATCTTTCTTTTGCTTATGTGTTTCATAGTGGACTAATGGAAAAAATGTGTTTTTTTCCCCTTCAGAAAGCCATTTGATTTGAAGGGAAAGAAAAAGCATTTGATATCCATTGTAATAGTGTTTTCAAACACTCATGGGAAAACAACCCATCATATGTTATTTTTCATTCATGCTTTAGGACCAACTAGCATTACTTTGGGCTTGAAATTAACCATATACACAAGCTTTTTCAAAGTAAGGTTAAAAAGAACATTAGAAAATCACTAGATTTGATTCTGGGTTTTAAAAATTGGACAAACAACTTCACATTTGATTTTGGTGCTTAAAAAGAATCCATCATTGCTTTGAGGACTAAAAATAATTTGTGTTTGCTTTGTCCTGTAATCTTCTCTACAAACTTGTTTCATTAAAATGTGTATGCACTTCTCTCGTGTTTTATAGTGATCTTGAGAATCAAAAGCAGTTTAGTGACATTAGGTTGTCTAAAATATTGCCTCCACATTTTAAATTTGGGTTTTTAAAATTGAACAAATCATGCGAGTGTGAAGAAAAGGCATTGTGTGTGTTCCCTCCTAAATGTGTTAGGTGGTTGAACTACAAATGTACTTCTTCACTATTGTTCACCTTTAGAGAGCCTATCCTAGTGGGAAAAGGTACTCACCCCAAGGGAATGACTCAAACCGGTAACGAGCTAAACGCCAAGCTACTCCCAACCGGTATATATAAATTCGAATGTTGAGGAAATATCAACATTACAAGAGCTCTTGTGGACAAGCAGGTGATTCTACTTATAGGAGTTGATCTTGCCTCTCGTGTGGCCTTCTGAATAGGTGCCTTGATTACAAACCAATTTGTGTAGGATCCAAAATCCCTAACGATTTGTTGATGTTAGGAGGTTGGACCTCCGAAGCCATCCCACATACTTGTGGTTCTTAGTAGAGATGAAACTTTTGTCATGGGAGATTCATGAGAACTCAAAGCTTGGCTGACTCATAGAAGTGAGTGTTGTGGAGAGGAACCAGTGTGTTCAATCTTCTAATCATCCACTCTGAATAAGCGCAGCTAGAGAAATCTAAGTGGGAATCCAACAAATATTGTATTTTCTATCCTAGGGTTGTGCATTGTTTCATAATCAAAACACTTTGCTTGAAATCTCAAAACATGGAAACAAACATTCAACAAGGTCATCAAAATTCAAACCCTTTGGAAAGAGAAAATACCTTTGAAAAGTCCACATATTATTACTTGTCCCTAGGGATTCTATCCTTAGAGGCTTCTAAATATTTGGGCCTATTTCTCAATTTTATCTCTCTAAAGTCAACCTAGGAAACTATGCCCTTGAATCCTTAATTTTAACATAATGGACCTTGTGGAATGAAAAGGGGTTAAGACATAGACATGCAGTTTGAAAGTTAAGCAAGAAGTGTGGATGTGGTAAAAACAATTCATTAATCAAGTTGGAATCAATTGAACCCCACACATGTTCTTGTAATATTCTATCTTATGGTCTTCCAAGCAAAACATTGGTCTTTTGGTTTGAAATACTCTTAGGGAAAATCATGTTCTTCACTACCTTGGTTTTGTAAACAAAGTCCTCTTAGGTTCATCTAGGATCAAATAAAACACTTCACCCATCCCAAAACATCAATCAAATCCCATTTCACAAACAACCTTTGGAACTTTGGAAAAATCACGTTCATATTAGAATTTTGGTCAAAATAAAAATCCCCTTTGTTTGGCTAAGTGTGTATGGATGAATCCTTCCCCACACATTTAGTTAAATTGTCATCCTTTGGGACAAGTTTATCCCAAAGTAACATCCAACATCTTGGGATTTACAAGTCCATCATCCAAATCAAATCAAACCAAATCCCAATCAAAATCTAAAAATCCCAAAGTCTAAAATTGATCCAAAGTTCTCAAAAGTTCAAACACCCATATCACTCACCCTTTCATCTTTCATCTCATAATTGGTCCTAAACACCTTAGAGGTCCAGTTTTGCAACAAGGTCAAAACACAAGAAAAACATGAAATATAAACTTGATTCATACATCATGAGTAATCCAAGTCAACCAAACTATCAAGGCCTTACAATACCAATTGATTATCAAAACTCATATTTATACAATCCATACATGGTATCATTACCTCCTACAAACCTCAATGATACAACAAATGTGAGATTTTCCAATCTAAAATTTGGACCACCTTTCCATATGGTAGATTTAAATCAAAGTCAAAACCTAAAAATCTATCAACCAAATAATCAATGCATGAGTCTTATTCCAAACAACATTATCCCACCAAATCCATACATGACAAATGTGACTATACCAAATACAAGCTTTCCAAACATGAACATGTAAAATCCACACTTGGTGAACTTTGGGATAGATATGTTTGTGAATCACACCAATGTTGTTCAGTGTCCAAACAATATGTTAGAAAATCCATGTATTAATCCAAGTCAAGGTAACACCATGCAAAATCAAGGTTACCTAAATCAAAGCAAAGTGTTTCCCAACCACAACAATGTTCCATGTCAACCTATAATGAAAAATCTAAACATCATCCCAAGTCAAAAAATTGTTCAAAATCAATTTTTCCATGATCCCATACAAAAACCACAAGTGCATCTTCCAAATATGCTTGACCAACAACCAAATCAACTATATCAAGGATATCAAGATCAAATTTTGTGAAATCAAATTCCTTCACTTAGGAAATTAATTGATTCATATCACCAAGAGACATCTCCACCCAAAAATCTACACACTGCAGAAGAATTATCTCATCAAAACATTGAGTTGTCTCCACAACCACATCAAGAACAATATCCCCAATTTCAAGAGGTTGGATATCAAGATCAACAAAATCAACAACAAACCCAACCACATCTCCAAGATCAATCAAAACAAGAATTACCTCAACAAGCAAAAAAAATCACAAGAGCAAAAATGTGAATACACTCCTTTTGGAGATCCAATCGAATCAGTGCAAAGAAAGATACTTGATGCAAAACTCATCACTCTTCCAAAGGTAAGTGCTTTCAAATCTGTCCTAAATTTCCCTTGGAATAGGGGTGTATTTTATTGTGAGTATCACAGAGAAAATCTTCATAAAACATCAAATTCTATTCAACTCAAAAATCCCATCCAAGACCTTATTGATCAAAAAATAATAAATGTTGAGGACAAGGATCAAGATTCAACCACTAGTGATAATAGTGACAATCTCTCCACCACAAGTGTTGAGATCAATGATCAAGATCAATCCATCAATGAGAACCTTGAAAATTTTTTTACCCCATCCAATGATCAAATCAACATGCATCAAGAGTCACTTTGCAATCATGATCAAAATTCATCAACAATACCTCATAATGATCTATTTAAGGGAGTGTTAGAATTATTTGATCCCATTGACATAATCCAATATCCATCCACCAATGATCATTTTGACAATGTATCTACATCACCTAATGAGTTAGAGGACATATCTCAAGAGTTTATTCCAAAACATGATCATCATCTTTCACCAAAGTCTAGTAGTGGTCCTTTCCAAGATATATTGACATCCTTCAACCTCATGGTTGCAAATATTGAAGGAATCCTCAACTCAACACTTGATCCAAATCCACTCAAATATCAATAGGATATTGAGCCACTTCCCATGCCTAATGACGATGTCCAAGAACCCTTTCAAAGCAATCCATCCTGTGAAATTGATCCATGTCAAGCACTTGATCCAAAGTATGTCAAAATAAATTTCAACATTAACCAAGATCAAGAATTTGTATCTCCACAATACTACAATGATATAATGGGAACTCTCCTATCTAATGTCACAAATGATGATCATATCCATATAGCACATACTCCATCTACCCATGAGATGCTTTCTTTGGATGGACATGTGGATGATCTTCATTCAAAACAAGTGTCTCATACTCTTGGTATCATTACAAAGGAACAAGAGTCTCCTACTCTTAACATTTGTACACCTGATCAAGATATAGAAAAATCTAGAGACATATCAAAAAGGGGTCATGAAGAAGGCTTCTATAGAAGTTTTGAATCAGAAACATCCCATGAAGACATATAAAAAATGAATCATGAGGAAGACTTTTACATGGAGAGTGGATCATCAACACCTCCTGAAGAAGCATTAAAATCTTATATTTCACAAGATCAAGTTAAAGATATCAATCAAGAATTTATCCCACATATCGAGGATCCTATCACTTATAAACTTGGATCACTTACCATTTTTAGGGAAATTTATCTTATCAATGAATAAGCTTTCACCTTTGCAGATCCACAACAGAGAAGAGAAGGATTAACATCTTGTTTCCAAGGTAAATTGTATCCTATTGCAAATAAAAAATTTCAACAGACGAATTATCAAGGAAAAGGATTAGGCCTACATGAACAAGGTATCCTAGAACCAGTGCATATTATTGACAATCCTAAGTATCAAGGTCTTGGTTATTCAAAAATTAAGGGATCTTAACATATCGGTGATACCTCTATAATATTGAGGGCAACTTCATCTCAAGAAAATGTCACCATAGGGAGCACAAAGAATCCTTATGATGAAACCGATGCCAATACTACAACCAGTCGTGTCACGAATCTTTATCCACCCATCACCCCATCTACGAAGTGGGACCAAAATCAAAAGAAATATTTGAATCAAAGCACAAAGAACATTATCAAATCAAAAGAAGTAGTGAAGCATGAAGGAAAAATCAAATATAAGTGGATACCAAAGAATATAAAGAATTATTATCCCTATCAAACTCCATTAGTCAAAGAAACTATGCGGAAAAAAAAACAAGGGAAAAGTAATCATCAAAGATGTCCACAAAGGAAAAATCAGGCTTCTCAAGCAACGTACAAAGTATATCGAGTTGTTGGTCCTAATTCCATACACACTTTTGTATCCATCCATCATTGCTCATCTTCCCAAGTTTGGAGATTCAAAGGTTCCAAGCTATCCTACCAATCTATCTCTTGTTCCTAAACACACAACACCATCCACTCCTCCATGCATGATATCCAATTCTCACATTGACCATGAATTTCCAGCAACCCTTCATCATAAGGACTCAAAAGGAATTATATCACGATGTGAGCACAGAGACAGCGTTAACTCCAGTATCAAAAAAGTAGATCAAGAATCTCAAAAGTTGCATTCAAGTGCACGCATATTAGAAAAAGAAATTTCTTCAAGAAGGATATTAGTGGCACATTATGACAGAGGCATCTACATTGGCATCACTAGGTGATTCAACATGAGCTTAAAATATTTCGGCAAAACATCCAAAAAAAATCAAAAAATCATGAAAATCGTAAAGATAAAAAAATTGTCCTCTAGTGAAAACCACTATGGTGGCACTTCAGACAGGTACCATGATGAAAACCTAGAAAATAAGAATCATGTGTAGAATCGAGCATCTACATGCACCATTTCAGGAGAAATCATCTTATCACATCCACTATAAAGCCAACATTCCATCCATCTTATCCATAATACATCCATTCATCCACGAACCATTTATCTAATCCATTTTCATATATCTACATCCATCTTCCAAATTATCTTGGTCTTGATAAAGTTTGGTGCACACTTTACACTTGCTTATGGTAAACATCTTGACATGGGTCATTTTCATTGATCCTATCCTACCCAATGTTATCTAAGCCATGAAGCATCATCCAAATGAGCATCCTCTATTCAAACACCTTATCTTATCACAAGATAATCCTTGGAATCCTTTGCATGCTTACCATATCCATCCATCCATCCATCCATCCAAGAATCCACCCATGACCTTTCAAACATTTCCAGACACTGGGGGTAGATATTTACATCTTGCTTCGGGAATAAATCTTGATCTATAGCCTCCAACTTATGTGGTGATTCAAACATTGGAAAACATAAAATCAAATTGGTCAAGTATTTGTGAGCCAAAATCTATATCACAAACCCATGGAATATTTTGATGAGAATATATTCATTATCAAGCTTTATCTTTCATTGAACATCAATCCAAACAATCAATACCAATCGCATCTAACTAGCACTTCAACGTCACATCAAATCATCAAAACAATTTTGTTCCTAATTAAGCTTCAAAATCCTGGTCAATCAAATCCAACCAATTCATCATCATCTCGGGATATCCTTCCCAATCCTCGTGATTCTTAACACTATCCTTGCATTGTTGTGTATCCTCAAAGATGTTATCATCACAAATCCATCAATCTAATCAATCAAACCTAGCTTGGTTTTCAAAAAAATCCCAAAATAGAGCACTGATCTCATCACATATCCATATCCAAATCATCAGAATCATGCGAAAATCCAAAAACATCCAAAACATGTAAAAATCCCAAAATAGGTCAAAAAGTTAGAAAACATCAACAACATGGTATCTGAACTATGGGTCTCTGAGCATCAACGTAGGCAAGGTCATCATCTATGTGCCCTCGAGACATGTTAGGCCAGTCCTTCAGGGGTCCGTCACAATAAACTGACAATTCATTTGTTCATATCTCATCAATAATCAAGTTTGTGTCAGTCAAACTACATGGTCTCTAGGTGTATAACGTAGGCAAGGCTAACCTGTGATCAGTCCCCAAGGCCCTTGGGACAGGTCTTTAGTTTAGGTTCTTGGTCAAAATATTGGAAAAAACCAAAAACATAGGAAAATTTTGAAAATCAAAACATTTGTAAAACATCTTGAAAATACCAAAATCAGCCTCAAAACATTTCAAAACATCAAAAACATCCAAATATTTGAGAAAATCATCCATCTCATTTCACTTTCACCTACAATAAGCATCCACTCATAATAAATCGATCATCACGTTCACCCTTTTGTAACACAATCAAAAACAAGCTTGGCAGTTAAAAGTGGAAACTCAGGTGTCAAGATCTCAAGTTTAGGTCAGTAGGTAAAAATGGTTTTCAACTCTTCGCATCAATAGTATATCATCCAGCTAGTTCCAAAATCATCTGATAACATCATGTCCTAGGATGCATCCTTCCTACAATGGACATCAACATTAGGCATAACCGTAGTTTAGTCTTGGCTAGCAGTATGAAGAACATTGGCTTGTTTGTTTACTTGATCTTTTCTGTTGATTTATCTTACTACGCTCATTCTAATGACCTCTCAATGATGTCTAATCAAATGATTTAGAGTGAAAGGAATGGGGCATTGATCTTTATCTTTCATTTTTTGTGCTTGTTGGATGTTCTTTTAATATAACCTCGGTGAATACTTGCTTTATTAGGTGTGTATGGAAGGTGTTTTGGATAGCTTGTTGACTATTACATTGGGAGGTTATGTCTTTCTATGTCTTTGCCCGAGATGGTTGAAAATTATGAAGTACATCCTAGTAAGGTTTCCATATGTCAGGTGTGAACAAGGATACTCCTATCTGTTTGTCGAGTAAAAATTCATCTCACTAGATACAACGCCATCTTGGTCATCTATACCTTGATGCATCGTATCTATGTGTTTTATCAAACATAAGGAAAGTAAGCCCTTTATGACCCCAATCCTTGGATAAGCAATACATCGTCATCATTCATCATCATCTCTAATAAAGTCTCGGTAGATCATAGACTTGTTGAATCCTTTTTCATCATCTTATTTCTTTTATCCTCTTTCATGCTAACATGATATCATGTCATCCACAAACCATTTGCATCCTACATATTTATGCCTATCGTCATAATAGGTAACATCATCCATCTCACATGCATTGCATCGTCATTTAAGATGTTTAGGATAATATAGATTTGTTATTCCTAGCATCTAAATTTATCTCATTTGCATCATCATTATCATATAGATTTGTTAGTCTAACCATCCATA
This sequence comes from Sequoiadendron giganteum, assembly GCA_007115665.2. NCBI lineage: Eukaryota > Viridiplantae > Streptophyta > Pinopsida > Cupressales > Cupressaceae > Sequoiadendron > Sequoiadendron giganteum. Next base: position 497,515,328 of record CM021101.1, read on the forward strand.
CATCCATTTTGAGCCTCTTTGTCATGAGATCGACCCTCAAATCAAACTTTTCGCTCGATCCCTCAAGGGGGAAGTGTACTAGTGTACTTTCCACTAGGGCATCCAAAAAAATAAAAATAAAAATTAATTTCGATCTCACCAGTGTTATTCTTTGAACCAACACAATTGTTACATCACTTCAAAGAGGGGAAAAATGTAGACATTCAAAATATCCTGATCAATATCATGCACTTGATTCTAATTAACTAACACCAACTCTTCCTTAATCATTTCCTCACTAACCAATTAATTGAATAGCCTTTATTTAATTAATTGAATTCATTGGATTTCCTCCTAAAATCGGATAATACACTTTATCAAATTATTTTATCATATCCAAATATTCTTCCTTTAATTAAATAAATCAATTTTATTTAATTGAAATCCTAAAGTTCTATCATCTCATTTATTTTTTAATAAACTCAAACATTTAAATAAAATTTCATAAATCAACTAATTTCACCTAAGTTAATTAATCCTAAATTAATTAACTCCTGACACTAATCCCCCATTCCTCTAGCTTTTAATTCCACCCTAAGGTAAGTCAACCTTGGTCAACTAACCAAGTTACACATGTAAATCAATTTATTTGATTTACTAACTACCTTATTTTCTTTCAAAATGGAATATTCTTAGAATATTCCACCCATTTGACTTTTCCCTCTCAAGGGACTTTTGTCCTCTTTCTTGAGCCACCTTGGCATTAAAGAGCTCTTACAAAAAAGCTACCTTGGCTTTAAATAGCTCTTACACATTCTCTTACACAAGCCACCTTGGCTTTAAATAGGTCTTACACCTCCTCTTACACAAGCCACCTTAGCATTCATTCCTCTTACACATCCCATCTCCCAAGATGTGCTCACACATGTGTGAGCACATCTCCTCCAAGATTCATTAGCATGTTGACAAGTGGCACTATGCTATTCGTCTATTTTTTAATCCCACATTCTCCCCATTCTTCACTCATCAATCCTTGGCTTCTATAAATAGAGGCATCATTTTCATAATGAGGATCCACAACTAAGAGCATTATCACTATAGGCATTTCATTCAATAGTTTTCATCATTTTCAAGCAATTTAGCTAGATTATAGTCAATTTCATACTTTGTTCATCACAAATCCATCATCAAGCTTATCAAGGGGTTAGGAAAGGGCTTCTTTCCACCTCAAAGGAGCACTAATCCCTCTATGGGATGCTGGTTTGAGCATTAGAATAGTATTTCATTAGTATTTCATTTGATATTCTACTTTGTTTTCATGTTCTTATGCTTAGATGAATTTCATGGGGAATGCTTAATTCCTACTTGTTTCTAGACTAATGATCACTTGTTTGTTCATGTTTGAGCAGGTCTAGGCAAAGCATTCATAGGTTCATTCCGCCATTTATCAACAAGGGCTTTAAAATCAGGATGAAGGGTACACATGATTTGATACCTGAAAGGAAATGGCCCCTTAGCATCATTATCTTCCCTACAAAGAAGAAGAAAATTTTGATCCAAACCAATTCTTGGTAGAGTATTTAGAGTGAGAGTAGGAATAATGTTCCAATTTGATGAGATAAGAAAATGATCCAATTTAACTTGTATGAGATGATTGTCTTGTCTCCTATTCGACCAAGTAAAAAGGTATACTTGCAAAGAAACACCAAATAGACCAACAAAATTAAGAAATCTATCTAGATCCATCATACTATCAAAACAAATCCTCAAAGCCTCCCATTATTTTTGATGGAAACATCAAAGAGTTGAAGTCCCCTCCAAACATTCATAGATCTCCAATGTTGCTAGAAATAAGGTTTATCATGAATCCCAAAGACCCGCTCTCTCAAGGTGATAATTAGGGACATAGATTTTTATCAAGTTCTATTTTTTAGAGCTAATACGATCTTCAAAAGAAACCATTAGGCAGTTCTTACATAAGTATCCAATAGTCCCCTTGAGTTTGGAAGGATTCCACAAAGTAGCAATACCCCCAGAACCTCCTTTAGCATCACTAACAACATAATTGGCACTAGGCCAAAAATTCTTAACAATCTTGTCAAAGGTATCCCTCTTCATTCTCATTTCTTGAATCAATAAAACATCCTCTTTATAATCAACAAGACAAGTCTTGATCAAATGTTGTTTATAGGGACTATTTAGGCTCCTTATATTCTAGGATATCATCCTCATATCAAGAAAAAAACTAAATATAGCATCATGCCTTGAATGTTGTAGGAAGGAGAAGACAACTTCCCCTTACCTCTTCTTAATCTTGGAACCCGAGAGAGAGTCCCGAGTCTTTTGCCTCTTTGAAGCAACATCTATGGCTATGTCTTTATTCCTAGTTTCCTTCTGGGGTGGTCTACCAACTTTTTTCCCTCCACCAATATCCGGTTCTTTCTTCTTTTTGGATTTTCCATTAGCTTGAATCCAATCATATTAAGCAACCCCCTTAGCAAGGGATGAAGTAAATCCCAATGGGGCCATATATTCATTCAAATTCTTACCTTCCTTTCAACTTAATGGCAACAAGTCTACAAACTATTTCCTAGGTGTAGAAATAGTAGAGGAGGAAACCAAACCCCAAACTGTTTGAGCATATATCTCTCCCTCAAGAATTTTAGATTTGTCTCCACAAAAGTGGTTGGTTTTACTTTCTAAACCAATCCTTGATCCAAGCTCATTAAGATTGTCCCTCGTGTGTTTATTACTAAAAAAATATCATTTTTCCTTTTGCATTTTAATTCTGTTTTTGAGACACCTCTATAGCTTTTTATTTTGAATCATCAGAGGAAACAACCAATACCCTATCCCCTTCCAAGATCTCAAAGGGAACACCCTTGGCTTCCTTTTGAGTCTTTTGATTTTGATCCTTGAAGGAGGCAACTAGATTGACCTCTCCTCTAGAAACATCCTTAATTAGTTCCCCAGTAGGATCATCCTTAGTTAAATTCTTCTTGTCCACAACATGATTCACCTTAGGAACAAATGCCTGAGGAGACTAGTGAACAATCTAAGACACTGAGTTTTCATTATTCTACAAAGAAGGCATTTTCTCAGGACATGTCTCCCCAATCTTACTATCCTAAACCCTCATGCAAGTTTCTTGGAAATGACCAAAATTCTTTCATATTTGACAATATGCTTTGGAATTTTCATATTCAATAGGCTAATTCCATTTTCTAAATTTCAACTTCAAGACAACTAAAGTGGACAAGATAGAGTTGATCACCACATTGACACAACTCCGAGCAAAAACTAATCTGGAATTTCTTTGAGTTACCTTGTCCACAACAAGTAAATTACCAAAGGAATTAGCAATCCCCTTAAATATACCATATTTATAGAACTCTAAGGCGAGACCAAGGAGATGAACCAAGGTAAGGGCTACCAAACCAAATGAATAAACGGGTCAAACCCCGGCTTCCATTTACAAAGTGATAGGAAATTCTGGAATCCATTGTCAAATTTCCAAGGCCCTCGTAAGAACCTTGATCAAATACTCATGCATAATAAAACTAAAAATAAATAGACCTTTTTCCATGACACTAATGGTAGCACTACCTTTTAAATTCCCAACAGAGTCACCCCACCTCCTAACCTAGTCAATATTCGAGAGAAATGTAGGGAACTTTCCCACTAGCGAAAGCTTAAGATCCTCAATTGCTTCATGCATGAGATCCTCAAGAACTTCCACTTCCAAATCATCCACTAAACAAGAAACAAGCTCCGTATTCATCTTTGTCATAGAAAATGATCCACCACCAATAATTTTATCCATATAGAAGATAATATCCTCTTTAGAGATATAGGAATCCTAGAAGACGTAGAAAAATCCAAAACAATACTAGAATTGGGGGGGAAAATTTGGATGGAGGAGCCCAATGGGGCCCCCACCAGATTGGCTAAATTGTGGTGGAAATATCTATTGCATTGAGATTGTCTTATCTCTATAACATATCTCTTCTATCTTCTCTTTATCTCTATGGTAGTGAGCCCTCCGAGTGGTTAACCTTGTTGGATAGTGAGTCATGATCAGGATAGTGAGTCCTTGTTTTGGCAGTGAGCCTTTTTCTTAGGCAATGAGCCTTTGTAATCAATTTTGATATTCTCTGTAGTGTGATTTAATCCTCACTGTGGTTTTTACCTCATTAGGTTTTCCATGTAAATCTAGTGTTACTGTGTTTGTGTGATGGTTTTTAGTTTCTTCACTTGCACTTAATGTTTAATCATTTTAGCAGTGTTAAGGATTTGTTATTTCTGGTGAATTATTTAAAAGTTTAAATTTGCTACAACTGATTCACCCCCCTCTCTTTTGTCTTCTTCAATAATTGGTATTAGAGCTTGCTTCCTTGGAAAAGAGCTTAACTGCTTAAGGAAGGTCTACGATGGCTAGCAAAGCTACTTATGATTATCCGAGGTTCGATGGAACTAATTATGTTATCTGGAAAATACTGATGGAAGAATATCTAGAGTATTATGGATATGATGTGGAGAAAGTTTACAAGAATAATTACACTCCTGCTAATGGTCCGAGTACGGTTGATGAGATCAAGGCACATAAAATGAACAATAAGGAAAAGTACATTTTGAAGAATAGTCTTATACATTTTGAGTTGATTAAAGTTCAAAATTTGAAGACTGCCAAGGAATTCTAGGATGCTTTGGAAAAGGCACATGAAGGAGATGAAAGGGTCAAAGAGGAAAAGTAGTAGAATTTGGAGACACAATTTGAGATCCTACATATGTCTGAAGATGGGAATATTAAAGCCTATGTATAGAGATTGGATGAGGTAGTAGCTGGAATGCGATGACTTGGTGCTACCATAGATGAATCCAAGATTATAAAGAAGTTTCTTAGAACTCTCCCTAATGCTTACAATGAAAAGGTATGTGCTATTGAAGAACATATAGATTACAAGACTTACACTAATGATCAGTTGTTGGGAACCCTGACATCTTATGAGATGAGAAAGCCAAATTTGAGAAATGGATCCAAATTAGAGACTGCTTTTAAGGCTACAAAAGCTGAAGATCTGAATGAAGAAAATCTTGATGAAGGGGAAGCTAAATTTGTGAGAAGGATGAAGAAAGGCTTTGAAAAGTATGAATGTAATTTACCCTTTAAATGCTTTAGTTGTGGAGGAATAGGACATTATGCTTCGAGGTGTTTGGAAAGAACTAAGAGGAATAAATAAAGATATGAGAAAGAAAAGAAAGGTAAGAAGATCAACATAGCATATTATGTGAATGAGGATGCTAGTATATCTGATGAGGAATCTAATTATGGAGATCCTAATGATAATGGATGATTGTTCTTGGATATAAAAGATGAACCTACTTTTGCTAATTCTAAAAAATAGGTGAAGGAATGCCCTCCGGAGAAGGAGAAAAATTAAGGTATTGCAATCTTTTCCCTACATGCTAAACAGGAAAATAACTATTGTGTTGTTAACAATGGTTATTCACATCACATGACTGGTGATAAGAGTAAGTTTTTTAAACTTGAAAAGTATGATGGAGGCTTAGTTATGTTTGGAGATGATATTGGTGCTAAGATTTGTGGGATAGGTTATGTAAGTTTTTATGGCAAGCATAATATTGATGATGTCTACTATGTTAAGGGTTGAAGGTATAGCCTATTGAGTGTTGGATAGATATGTAGTGAAGGATATAATCTTGTATTTAAAGATGAAAGATGTGAAATCGGGAAAGATTCCAAAACAGTGATTGTTGCAAGAAAGAAATCTGAAGGAAATATCTATCAACTTAAGGGTGTTGATGGACAATGTTTTATGACTTAGATTAATGACAGTTGGTTGTGGCATCAGAGAATGTGTCATATGAATTTTGATAACTTGGCGAGGATTAGTCTAGTTCAGACCATGAGAGATTTACCAAGGATTACAAATCTTGTTAATGCTATTTGCAGGAATTTTCAGTTTGCAAAGCAAGTAAGAAGCCATCACAAATCAAAGGAACAGTCGACTACGAGACTACTAGATTTAATTCATACATATCTTTGTGGTCCTACAAGAGTGAGAAGTCTACAAGGTGAAAGGTACTTTATGCTTTTCATTGATGATCATTCTAGATATACATGGGTTACATTTCTAGAGCGAAGTCTGATGCATTAGATAGATTCAAGATATTCAAAGCTATGGTTGAGAATGAAGTAAATTTGAGGATAAAATGCTTAAGGCCTGAAAGATTGCAAGTGTTTAGTGGTTGCTCCAGGTTTTTCTCTAGGATTGACTCTTACGTTTGTGTGATTTAGATATGTTGATCATGGTTGTTGGAAGCTACTATATCCAGATTTTTGGTTTTTGAATAATTGTACAGTGCAAGTTATGTTCACTAGTTGTGAACTATGGTTTTTTGTGTATCTGGCTAAGGAATGAGAGAAATGTTGTTGGTCCGGATTTCTTTTCGGTTAATTCTTATGACTTTCACTTGTAGAGTTAAGTTTTTATAATCATGTTGAAGATAATTTTTTGTGTCTAGAAGGATTTGATCATGCTAAGAGTTGTGTGTGCTTAATTGTTCTATGTGTTTTACATTCATTTGGTCAACCTTGTGTTAAACACTACCTTTGAAGTTGATGAATCATGTTGGGACCTATTTGGCTCCTCATCAAGCATGTGTTTTGGTTTCCCTCATTCTAATTCCCCTAGGATGTTTTGGCACTGACCTAATTTAAAATTATTGATGGATGACTGACTTTGGATATGTTTCAAAGTTGAAGATGGTATAAATACAAGATGAGTTATTGGTGAAAGATGTACAAAGATAATAAATAGAGTAGATAGATGTGAAGTAGATGTGAATTAGTGTGTGTGTGATGTGAGTGTGGTAGATCAGTGCAAATTCTAAACGTTGAGTTTTTGTATGCAGTGAGTTGAAGGTGTACTCTATCTTTCATGCATGTCTGCAAGTGGTTGAGTAAATTGTGGTGGAAATCTCTATTGCACTGAGATTTTCTTCTCTTTGTAACATATCTCTTCTATATTTTGTGTTTCTCTATTGCAGTGATCCCTCCAGGTGGTTAACCCTGTTTGACAGTGAATCCTAATCCGAAAGTGAGTCCTTGTTATGGCAATGAGCCTTTGTAATTGGTTTTGATATTCTCTATAGTGTGAGTTAATCCTCACCTTGGTTTTTCCATCATTGGGTTTTCCATGTAAATCTAGTGTTACTATGTTTGTGTGAATGATTTAAAAGTTTAAATTTTCTACGACTGATTCACCCCCTCCCCTCTCAGTTGTCTTGTTCAATAGAGACTAGGTATAATTGTCAAATAATGATATCTAAATTTTCTTGACAACAAAAGAATGAAAATGAACTTAAAGTAGGAAACATTTAATTTGGGATAGCCAATCAATCTAACAAGCACCGTCTAAAAGGCATTTTTTTCCACTATCCAAAATCATCCTAGCTAATTGATCCAAAGATAGTAGTAAAAGTTGTTGCCATATACCAAGTCATCAAAAAATATCATAAATAATATTTATTTTTGTGAACAAGGATATCACCTAACTAGTTCCCCTACTAAGTTCTATTCACACTAGTCTAGTTTACTTAGGGTACTTATCTCTTTGTGTCTCGTGTCATAATCTTGTGATATCCTATCCTCTCACCTTGCTTATATAATAAATACCTCACTTGTACGTGTTTGATCTTTCTTGTGCTTTCATTGAAATTATTAGATTTTGGGTGGCTACCCCCATAGAAAAATCTTACATGGTATGTAAATCATCCTATACCAGTTCTTACATGATATCAAATCTTGTGGGATTGCTTTTTGTTAGTATTTTTAAGAGATCTAAGTTGTAGGTCTTGGTTTCTCTTGAAAAGTTGTGTATGATCTCATGCATTAAATGATGGCCTAGATAATAAAAATTAATAGAAATCCTAAACTTTGGAGGTTTCCTCTTTCCAGATTTGTATTTATGTTAATTTTGGAGCATTATGTTGAAAATATAAGCTCACCATTGAGTTTCGGGTGTCCAAGAAAGTCAATTCAACCTCTTGTTTTGACCAGATTGGGTATTAGATGTCACATCTACAAGGATTTTAATTTGTGATTTGGTTGCTAGATCTAGGAGGTAGCTACATTTTTGGAGGATTTTAGGTCTAATTTGATCCTACCATTCTTTCTAAAAAGTGCAAGATCTTAAGGATCAATTATCAATTAATTAAAGTCAGACACTTTTGCCTAGGTCCATTAGAGAAAATATTGCCCTCATTCATATGGATCATACTATATAGAATATTACATGTGCAAGTGTTAACACAGATTGATTACTTGCTAGCATAGGTTGTAAAGTTTTTAATTCTATATTTTATTTAAATTTTAAGAATTTTAAAAAATTAAAGAATCTATAGGTCTACAATAGGAGTTCATACTTTGCATAGACTTGTTGTAGTAGGGTATGGGTTGCATAGTAAGTGGCATGTGGGGAATATTTTATTGACCCCACCAATTGCCAAGCATCTAATCTAGTTGGTATCCTTACCACCAACAATGACAAATATTCATCACCAAAAACCTTTATGCCACAATAAACCACTTCTGCTTCTCGTATGATTGTTCCATACAACAAATAATTGGTTTAATAATTTAAGGATTGTTTTTGATAAATCAATAATCAATTTATGGTTGAAGGAATGTTTTGGCCATCTTAAGCATATTTTATTTACTAATTTTTTTATGTTAGCACCCCTCACCCCCAACCAACCCCTTACTCTATTTATATTTTTTTTTAAGTACCTAAATTTTGCAAGCTTCATTCTCAATCATACAAAATCCTTTTTGCAAGAAATTTTTCCAATTTGGGTAGAACTTCACTAGCTTTGTAGTAGTGCAAATATTTTTGGATTTGGGTATTATTTTTCTCCAAAAATTTGTAGATTCTTATACATGTTGAACAATTTTGATTTTAAGAACTTCAAAGGGTTCATTTGGGCTCATATGGTAACATTTTTTGGTTTCATTTTTTTAAAATTGATTAATTTTATCTAAATCAATTTAAATATTCCTAAGATAATGATGGTCGAGGCATATATAATTAAATTCTCTTAGGTTTAAGATATGGTTTTCCTCCCCTTAGTAACTATACATGTATATTAATACATATTGTTGATTATAACTATATACCTATAAATTTTAGTGTAATGATTTATACAATTTGATTTAACAGTTTATGCCTATAAAACATTTCAATATGTCTTGGATAGATCAATAACTATCAATGATATGCTGGTTCAAAAAATGGATAAATAAGTATCCTATATTTTTGTTACACAGAGTAAAATTAATATTTTTTAAGGACAAAATAATATTATCCTATAGTTTATATTAATTTGTGCCTATTACACATTAAATGTTGTGATTAGTAGGGAAAATGACCTTAACTAACATGGGTGTGGGTGTTTCTAAGTTCATGACTCAAATTTATCTTTAATTTTATTTCTATATGTTCATGACTATCATAGCTAACAAAACCAACATGGACATTGAAATTTGGAAAATGTATAAGTTGATACTCAAATAAATTGATCAATCAGCTAAGAATAGGGATGTAACTAAAATAAATGTGGCTTATCTACTATATAAATCGATAAATGAAACTAAAATAATTTGTATATTTCATAAACTTTACATAATCATATTGTTATTCTCAAATTTCGCTTGCTCAATTCTTGGGATGACCCCTACAAAACTTGTCTATTTCGTAACCCATGTCCTCTAAGCATGCAAATTGAGAGAAATTTTGATTGGTCTCGTGTGTAGTCTGGCCCCTCAAAATTATTTTGATTCGGGTCACCTTTTTTCCCTTTTGAAAAAATTGCAAAAGCCAATTAAATGATAGCCATCTTTCCTTTTAGGTGTAGTGTCGCTAAATTTTAGCCTACTTGCATATTTTTGGTTAATTGCATGTTTCACGTAGTTGCAAAGAAATTATTGACAACTACACTTCTACTCCTGCATGCTCGACTATTAATGTGTTTTTAGTGTTGTTTTATTTATTAATTAGACCCATTTTACCTTCATTTTTATCATTCATCTTTCTATTTCCTCGATCGATTCACGTGCTACTTGTTCCCTGTTGCTCCTCTTTGTAATTGTGCCAAGTTTTCATGAAGTTTTGATTGTGAATTTGTGTCATTAGGGTTTATAAGTATGTTATTCTTGTTTTTCATTATTTTTTTTATCAATTTGGTTCATGTTTTACACTGTAGGTTTATGTGAAATTGTTTAGGTTTTTGTTTAGTTTTTTTGTCATTTATGTTCCTTTTCATTCATGGTTTCTAGGTTAGGTTTTCTTTTGATTTTATCTACATTGCCTTGACCAGTGTTGTTCAGAGAAAATTCTTTGAACAACGTATGTTGAATAGACACAGTCTTTGGGTTATGTGAGGAATTTTCCCGGCATAAAATTGTTACCCTTATACACCATAACCACCCTACACATGTGTTGTGTAGAGAATTTTCTCCGAACAAAACCATTGTTAAAAGGTGTTGTTTGAATAAAATTCCCTACACAACACCTTACCCATTTCATGCATGCCTATCCCACGCACTTCAGAGAATTTTCTCTGAAGTGCATCCAAGAGACTTACCCCTATGAACTTCAAAAAAAAATATTTGAATTGCATAATCTATGCATATAACACATGCAATTCAAAGAATTTTCTCTGATTTGCATCAAATAAATTTACCCTCAATAGATGCAAATTGAAGAAAATTCTTCAACTTGCACTTTTTTTTTGAACTACACCTAAAGTCATACCTTCATGTAAAAGTGGGAAAATTTCCCACCCTTACAACCAAAGAGAAATACTCATGTAGTTCAAAGAATTTTCTTTGAACTACACCCAAAACACTATTGAAATGCATAAGTGTGGATTTTCTCCACAACTGCACAAACCTCAGTACTTGGAATTTTTCTAACACTGGAAGGTTTTGGAATTCGTTTTTGTAGTTTATTTCCAAATGACTAATTTGTCTCCAAAGAAGAAAAATATTAAGTACATGTACCAAGGAGTGTTCCCGATGACTTCCATGGAATCCAATGTGGACAATATTAGAGACACAATTGCATCAACACTTGGTGGCTCAAGAATTCCAAGCCTGTAATTGCAAGGTGGCCAAGGAACATCTTCAAGGGCGAGTTCATTGAAGAGGTGGGTGATCTAATAAAGGGATTGAAAAGAACAGAGTCTTTGATGAAGCTTGGGAACAAGTGAAAAAGTTTGTTGTATATTTTTTCAGTTTCCTAACTTCACCTATATCAGGGTTGGTTGTTTTGATGGGAAACCATACATGTTACCAAGGTATCCAAGTGGAAAAATTATACTGATATATTTATGTAGGTAGACAATTATTTTACATAGAAAACAAGCAGAATCCCATAGATTTGGTTTCAAGTTTCCACTCACCATTAGCAAGTATTCAATAACTACAACTCCACAAGCCACAGCAATGGAAACTAAAATGCAGGGGTGACTATGAAGAGGTATAAGAAAAGTAATGAGTTTGATTATCAGGGTATGCAGGATAAGCTTAAGAGAAGCTATACTCATGTTCACAAGATTGAAGATATATGGGCCGAATGCAAAAATTGAAGATGTAAGGAAGTTAGGCTTCAGTTGACTTACCTTATAATAGGTCAAAAGCTTTGAACTTGCCGAAATTCTTAAGGATATGCAGGAAGAAGATGGTATAGTTGACTGTATATGTGGAAAATAAAATTTTGACACTCCTCTTACACCAATTCAATGGTCATAGAAGGAGATGATTTCAATAAGAGAAAGGTTTCAATGTATTCTTGCTAACACCAATATTTGGCTAGATAAGAGAGGAATAAAGTTGAAGTCTTTCAAAATAGGATCAAAGGAAGAGTATATTGAAGGGCCTTATGATAAAAGGGGATAATTGAGGTAAAATAATAAAGAAGATGCTCCCATCATCAACAAGAAGACAAAATTTGTCCTGAAGATGAAAGGAGATAAAGATAAAAGGAAAGAAAAAGAGGGAACATATACTCAGGTAGATGAATAAAATGAATACATTGTCGCTAGAGAATCACAAGAATATCCCGTTACTTCTCAAACAAAGTCAATGCATAAAGAATCTCCCTCATCTTCTCCTATAGTTTCTTCAGTGTAAATTCCTACTCCTCATAGTACTTCAAGTGTACAACCTTTACCTACTATTTCTATTGGGTCAACCATCAATGTAATGACCAAAGAAACTATGAAACTATTACAACTACCAGAGCTTAGACCTACACCTACTATACTATAGTTAGCAAATAGGTCTAGGGTCAAACCTAAGGGAATCATAGAAGTTTTGGTAATAACATTACACTCATGGGAGTACCTTGTAAAATTTATGGTGTTGTAACCTAAAGCAAACCTTATAGGATACCCCCATCTTAGGAAGACCTTGGTTGACAACTGCAGATGCCTTTATAGGTTGTAGGTCTAGTAACGTGATCATTTCCAATGGAAATGTGACTAAGAAACCAGTCCTCTATCCACCTATCCAACCACATGCATATTTGGAGAAAATTATATGGCCTTCCCTAAATGGCCAAGACCAATACTCCTTACAAACTTTGGTGACTATTCAACAGAAGTCCCTTATTAGAAAATGAAAATGAAGATGAACTGGTTGCAAACAACATGCATAACAATTATGGTAGGGACCCATAGCAACATTATTGTCTAACATGTTTGCAAGACCCACTACAGAGCATAATTATCACTAATACATTTGAGTTTGTTTCTAAAGTTTTCCACACTTTATTGCCACATCATTGTATTCCAAATATAGAAGGCCTTGAAATTTCATATGTTCAAACATCATCCTTGACTTTAGAGATTATGCCAAACAAGATATTAAATGTAAGCAACCAATTGACTATTGCACAATGGACTTCATTATTAAATGTGTTGCAAGCACACATGCAACAAAATTTGCATGGGATTACCGTGATATTAAGGGTATAGATCTAAACCTGTGCATACATAAAATTTACATTAATGAAGGCTAGAAACTAGTTAGGAAACCCCAATGAAGAATGAACCCTGCAATCTATGACATAGTCAAAGGATAATTACAAAAGTTACTAGATGCAGGATTCATATATCCAATCTTTGATAATCAATGGGTGTCCCAAATAGTGATTGTACCTAATAAAGGAGGGAAATAGAGAGTGTGTGTAGACTAATGTGAGTTAAATGTAACAACTAGGAAAGACCACTTTCCCCTTCCATTCATTGACCAAGTACTAGATTCACTAACATGCAAGAAATACTTTGCCTTTTTGGATGGATTTAGTGGATAGAATTAGATTAATATAGCCTCAAAGGACCAAGACAAGGCAACATTCACATGCCCTTAGGGTACATATTCTTACTCTATCTTTCCATTTTGGCTGTGTAATTCACCTACCACTTTCCAAAGGGAAATATTGAGAATATTCTCATAATTTGCTAATGATTCCATGGAAGTTTACATAGATGATTTTACAACTAATGGGAATACCTATGAAGAGGCACTTGCTAATTTAAAAAAAGTATTAAAAATATGTCAAGATCATCACCTATACATGAGTAATAAAAAATGCTTCATGATGATGACTGAGGGAGTAGTCTTGGGATATTTTGTGTCAAAAAGGGAATCTAAGTAGACCCCACCAAAATTGAGATCATATCAACTTTGAGTTGGTGGTAGGCTTGTGAGGTGGTTACTCCTACTTCAATAATTTGATATAACTATTATGGACAAGTAAGGGAAAGCCAATTTAGAAACAGATTTCCTCTCTAGACTACCAACCAAATTAGAAGAAGATGTTGTACATAATTCATTCCCAGTTGAGAACATATTTGCTCTCTCTTTGCATACACCATGGTATACAGACATAGCCAACTATCTGGTAGCAGGTAAGACACCACCACACCTCTCACCAAGGGAGAAGAGGCAATTAGTTCAGAAAAGTTCATCTTACTCATGGATAACAGGATATTTATTGTACATAGGGCCTAAAAACATATTGAGAAGATGCACCAGAGAAGATAAAGTATATGATATCCATAGAACATGCCATGATGAACCTTGTGGGAGACACTTGACAACAAAGAGGACAACTCTTAAGAATTTAAATACTAGCTATTATTGCCCAACACTTCATAAAGATGAAGTTAATTATGCAAAAAAATTTGATAGATGTTAGAGAATGGGAAGACCAACAAAGATAGATGAGATTCCATTAAAACCACAACTAGTCATAGCACCATTTGATAAATGGGGACTACATTTTATTGGTTCCATCTCCCCAACATCAAATAACAAAGAATACATACTCGTTTGTACAAATTACCTTACTAAATGGGTGGAATTTAAAGCTTTGCAATTTGCAAGAGATGGGAATGTAGAAAAATTTCTCTATGAAGATATATTCATAACATATGGTGTTCTATTAGAGAAATATTCACAGATCGGGGACCATAGTTTAGATAAAATCTGATCAGAAAACTAGTACAAGAATATGAGATCATATATAAAAATTCCACACCCTACCACCCTTAAGCAAACTATCAAGTGGAGGTCACAAAAAGAGAAATTGAAAAAATCGTCACAAATATAGTGCAACTCCATAGGAAGGACTGGGCAACTAGGTTACGATTAATTCTTTAGGAATTTCAGTAGACAAGCAACACAACTCTCCCACTATGATTTCACAGGTATATTTATAACACACATTTCACACACTGCATGGGTGACATTCGACAATCTTCATTTTTTGAACTAGTAGTAGAAGCAATAGGGATATGCATCATATTGTCACTAGGTGATAAAACTACATAAGGGGCTTGTTACTACATGAGCCCGTAGCAATTTTCTATCAGTCATTCTATAAAAACCTTCCTTAATTACATTTCATAGCATATCCTTTCGCACATGCAACTATACATATTCAACTTCATTGCATACAACCTATCTCTTCCATCCACATGTAACTATCATACCACCTTTTTTTATTCCACCGTACCATACAAATTATTTCACCTCACCATAAAGGTACTTTTTGTATTTTTTTCGCCCATCATTCCAATATATTTTCCACATGGAAAAGATATGCTTCCATCGATTCCACACCAAAGTTGGAAAAACTTCATAGCACCCACGGCATATCATTTCAAATCAAGTTCAAGGCGATATACAACTACTTCAAATAAGATGAATTTCAATTCAAGTCATTCCAATAGGTACACTCAACATTAATTTACTATAATTATCTTGGTGGATTATTGATTTTATGCAAATTTATCTTTCATTCACTTGGTTCTTAATTGTTTCTTTAAGAGTTTGATACCTACCTTTACATCACCCCATTTTACGATATTCAATTCCAGCCATTTTAATTTTTCTTTGTATATCTTTGCTTCCCTTCATGGCATTGGATAGTTGCATCCTTTTATGTAAGACGCCTCATAGTAGTTACTTGATGAGATTACCATAGGGCATTTATGTTCATCCTCTATAAAATTTTAATCCATTTTAACAGTTCGATAGAATCTTATTGCTTTGTCTGGCAGTTGCATGTTTTATAGTTTATTGTTGATATGACTCAGATTGGCATCAATATAATCTCATAAGCTTTGTTCCCTTAAACAATTTTGTGTTTTCTTTTTCCCATCGATTTCTTGTTTTGGTCAGTACATTACTATTGCCATCGACACATATTGTGGTGAATATTTTGGTTGTGGCTAGTAATGTAGCGCGAGTAATCTTTTAGATTGTTTCATTTGCACTATATCAAGCTCTACATTCTTTTGTTTATAGGGGTTACCCATGCGTTGGTTCCCCCCCTCTTTAGGCTCATGTTTTCCTTATTGGAAAGTGGCCAACATTTTTGTAGGTCCTGAGTTTCACCATATCGGTTTTCCCTTCATTCTATGGTAGGCTTGAACCCACCTTTCTTAACTTTTGTTCTTCTTCCTTGCTTCCAACGTAACCCTCTTCCTATTCCTCATGTGGACTCTTTTGAATTCGGTTCTTATGTTATTTTAAAGGACTGGTTACTATATGTATCGATGGGTTGTGGATATGATTGTAATGGTTGCAAGTGATTAGGGTAGACGTTGCATTTGCTTGAATCGACCCCTTCTTCCCACTCGTTTCATTTGGTATGTTTGCATTATATATATATAGATATGTAGGTAGTTTGTTTGTATGTCAAATTCAATAAGGATTCGATTTTCTATTTATGACAGCATAATACTTTATATTTATCATATTTAGTATAAGTTTTTTCTTATCAAATCAACAAGGTATTCAAATCAGATTTATTTATCTTTAGGTTTATATATATATATATATATATGTATATACGATCATCTATGATGATATATATATACATGTATATATATATATGTATGAATGTGTTGCGAATATAATTACAAACTAAATTTGTATGTATAAGTAAACTCATGAATTCGATTAAAGAATAAATTTATGCATGCTAAAATGGGTTTTGGTATTTATAAAATATGAGCCTAGAGTTTCGATAATCAATTAAATAATTTCCTAATGAGTGTTTAAATATAATGCAATGGATTTTTAAATGGTTCTTTATAGTTTTTTCTCATTGAATGTGTTAGAGAAATGAAATGATGATTTTAATGTTCTTTGAAACTTATTACTTATGATGTGTTAGTGAAAATTAAAAGGTGATTTAAATGGTGTCATGTTGATGTGTCTCCATCTCGAGTTGATTTTGGTTGGAGGAGATTATTAATGTTGAGATTTTTGTGTTGGAAATCATTATGCTTGATTTACCCTCGTTTGTGAGTTCTTGGGTAGTCAATTTTAGGTTTCCAGAGGTGGGGGGAAAATGTTGCTTTATAATTGGTTCTCCTTGTTGGTTCCTTGTGAACTGTTACTCTTATGTGTGATTGAAGTTTAGTGGGTTTTAGCCTTGCACTTGGAAGTTTCTTTATTAGTAAGTTCTAGCATGGGATGGTGCATGACTCACTTGGTGTATTTACTTATTTTGGCTTGATAATTTGTGCAAGTTGGCTTTCCCATTTGTGATTATGAGATTTTGTTGCTTATAGGGAGTGTGGCTTCCCACAGGGGTCGGAACCCTAAGTGGTATCTAGGGTAACTCGTGTGGAAGTTGAGTTAATTAAGTGACAACCTAATAAATAGTTAGGGGGTGGGTAGTAATGATGTCTCTCTCATGACTCTAGCGCTCATTTAGGCTTGAGATCGATGAGACGAGAAGGCCTAGAATGGAAAATCAACTACCTTGTCTTCATGAAAGGTAAGTTGATTCCGCATGTGTAAGAATGGGGGTCGAGGATTGGTTGAGGTTACCAGGGTAACCCTGGATGGGGGTCGGGACCTAGGAAGATCCGCATTGGGTAACTCATATCAAGCCATGTGATGACACACTTCCCTTTAGAAACACTGTATAATTGTAGTTTCCCCCTCGTTGTTCTTGTACCTCTGGAAGTGGTTGATCTTATGTTTTGTCTTGTTGTCTTTTGGTTATGGAGTCTTGTCAGCCTTGTTCACTTGACTGTTTTATGTGGTGTGTCCTTTTTTCATCTCCTAGCATGGGGGGTGGACCTTAGGGTCCACATGGTCGGGTGGAACGTGTTATGCACTCCATTGGGTTCCCCACCGATGATCGTGATGCGCAGAGTTGTATTGGTTGCAGTGGTTTATAAGCTTTCCAGTGTTAGTGACAATTTTGGTGCTATGACCTATATTCCTTTCTGGTGTATCTTATTATGTAGTTATGGAATCCTTCCAGTTGTTATAAGGGAAGTTTTTTGTAACATTTGTTGGCTATCCCCTGTATGGGTATGGTGTTACATCTTTGGTTCTCGTTCATTGCACTTATGTGGTGTTGTATATGTGGAAATATTTATAATCATGTAATCTATGGATTCGATGTGTATCCTTATGACAAGTGTAATGGATGTATCTTTTGGTATTATCATGTGATCATGTATGTATGCTTATGTATGGTTATGGATGTATGTACATTGTTCTTTTCTTATATAAAGGGTTTTTAAATGAATGCATGTGCATAGTTATCATTGTTAAGGGTTTTGTCTTAAGTTAGAAACATTTGCAATGCAATGTAGTTATGTCACCCCAAAGGACTAGTTAGATGTTGTATATGCATGATTTCAGTATTAGAATTATATGATGTTTTACATTTCATGTTAGTTTTACCTTTTTTTAAAAAAATTGTGCGGTAATTTTTTTTATGTTATGTTGTCCTTTGTGTGTGTGTGGTGGGGTGTTACATGGATGACTTATTTTTTGGTGGTGGTCCTTGTAGATTGGGTTTTATCCTAGACCATCTTTTCTTTCAGTCTATCTGCATGCTGGGATCTGGATGTGGTGTATTTTTTTATGACTATAGTCATTTGGTATTCTTGTTGTACTAGCTATGTTTCTCTTGAATAAAAAATTTCACCATATTTTAAAAATAAAAATAAAAATAACTATCAACGATATGCTAGTTCAAAAAATGGATATACGAGTATCCTATATTTTATTACGTAGTAAAATCATTATTTTTTAGGACACAATAAGATTATCATATAGTTTACATTAATTTGTACCCATTGCACATTAAATGATGTGATTAGTAAGAAAAAAAACCTTGGCTTAACATGGGTGTGGGTGTTTTTAAGTTCATGACCCAAATTCCTCTTTAATTTAATATCTATATGTTCATGGCTATCATAGCTAACAAAACCAACATGTACATTAAAATTGAAAATATATAAGTTGATACCCATAAAGAAATCAATCAATTAGGCAATAATAAGGGGTGTAAAATGATGACACGAATGACATCTTATTTTTTCGTGCCTTCCCCAACAATCTATGTTATCCTTCCTGCATCCAAAACCTTTTCAAATTTTCTCCCTCCCACGAAGCCAGATGACACTATGAGAGAGGCGTGCCTTGATTTTTTTTATGTTGGGGTCTGTTCCCCTGGTCGGGTGGCAGTGTGGGTTTCTTTAGTCAAATTTCCCTCTTTCCCTTTATTGTGCTCTTCACAGGCTTTTGACCTTGCATCATCTATTGGTTGTTCTAATGGCAGGAAAGGTGAAAATGTTGGTGTAAAGTGTCCAAACTACAAGTTTGTGCTAGATGTTGGGGGTTTGGTTTCGACTTTTATTCCTCCCTCTCAGGGTGTAGCAAATCAAAACCATTTTTCATTATGTGTTTATTTGGATTCACTAGAGGTTTGTCTAGACAATGTCGCTGGTGAAAGAGAGTTCTACTTACAAGCCTATTCCCTTGTTTGTAGATTCACAAAGGTATGGCCAAAATTAATTGATCTTCACTCATGGATAAAAAAATTGGAAATATTATTTGGGGGAAGAAATTAGTATATATCCATGTGCAAAAGTATTTTTTATACTAGAATTTGATTCAATAGAAGATAGAAAAATGATTCCTATTACTAGGCCTTGGCTTTATCAAGGATATTTCTTCAGCCTTTATGTGGGTTTGGTTACCTTACCTTCCATTACAATTTTGGTAAATTGATTGTTTGAAAGTGATTTGCAATGGGCTAGGCAAGTATCATAGCATTTCAAAGGAAATGATAAATTATGAAAATTCAACTTTTGCCCATCTTTGTGTCAAAATGGATGTTACAAAAGGGCTTCAGGTTGATATTTTTCTCAAAGTTGGAAAAATATGGTGGCCTCAACCAATAGACTATGAAAAAATTACCTTCAGCTATAGAAGATGTTTCACAATTGAACATGCTACTACACAATGTGGCAAGGGTCAAACTAAGGAAAGCAAGCCATCTTGGTGGGACAGTGTGGAATCCCATCACTATGCAATTTCTTCCTCTGAGGAGAATGATGTTGTTCCTTCCCCTATGTTTCAAGGAAATATTCCAAGCTTGTTGCATCCATCTCAAGAGGTTGTGCTTGATAAGAAGTCAATCATGATGGCTTCTCCAACCCCTCTAGAGAAAAGAGATTCGCAACAAAAGAACACTAAAATTTCTTCTATTTCTTCAGTTGTAGGTGTTAGTAATGAAAATTTGAAAGTGGAAAACAAAAAAGATCCTCCTGAAACTAAACAAGAGTGGACAAAGGTGAAGAGAAAGAAAATGGCAACAGCAAAACAAAAGCATCTGATGACACTAAAATCCTTTGAAAAAGCAAAAAATGTGCAATACATTATATATAATCTTGAACTGACACAAGATTTAGTCAAAAATATGTAATTTGGAACTTCAAAGTAATAGAAAGAGCATTATCCTCTCTACTATCAATTTTCCAAAAAAAAGGGTGTAACTAAAATAGATGTGGGTTATCTACTATCTCAACCCATAACTAGAAATAAAATAATTTATATATTTCATAAAGTTTTCATAGTCATATGGCTCCTATAATCTAATTATTAATTGATTTCCTTTATTTGACTCATTAAAAAATTGTTAGTAGAGAACAAAATCTATATCTAAGATGGGTCTATGTCTCTATATGAAAAATACTCACATAGAAAGGGACTCCACACTCAAGAATTAGAAAGTAGAATGCGAGAATCGAGTAGGGTAGTAGTATTGAGACCAAGTGGAATTGTCCAATAAACATATCTAACTTTTCTTGGAAAGGAGAGACAAAAAATAAACTTAAATTAGAAAATATTTAATTTGGGGTAGCTAATCGATCT
This sequence comes from Sequoiadendron giganteum, assembly GCA_007115665.2. Taxonomy (NCBI): domain Eukaryota; kingdom Viridiplantae; phylum Streptophyta; class Pinopsida; order Cupressales; family Cupressaceae; genus Sequoiadendron; species Sequoiadendron giganteum. The sequence goes on from CM021101.1 coordinate 497,536,092, forward strand.
AATAGGCACCACCTAAAAGGAATTTTTTGCCACTGTCCAAAATCAATCTATTTAATTGATCCAAAATTAGTAGTAACAATTCACTACCATATACCAAGTCATAAAAAAATATCATAACTAACATTTATTGGTGTGGATAGGGATATTACCTAGTTATCTCACCTCCTAAGTTCTAGTCACATTAGTGTAGATTAGTTTACTTAGGATACTTGTATCTTTGTGTATCATGTCATATCTTGTGATATCCTTATCATCTTACCTTGCCTATATAATAAATACTTCACTTATACATTATGTATTATTGATACATTTAATCATTATATTATTTTTTTATGTTTTGATAAAATAAAATAATTCTCCCATGTTTGATCTCTCTTTTTCTTTCATTGAAGCTCCTAGATTTTAGGTTTGGATGCCCCCATATAAAAACATTCTATAGTATATAAAACATTCTATACCAATTCTTACATGGTATCCGAGCTTGTCACATTACTTCTTGTTGGTATTTATAAGACATTTAGGTTGCAGGTATTGGTTTTGTTGAGAATATGAGTATGCTCTTCTCTTTCATTGGAAGATGAATAGAGAAGAAAAAAGTTGATAGAAATGTCAAGCTTTGGGGGTTTATCCTTGTGGATTTGTATTATAGGTTAATTTTGGAGCATGTTGGGGCAAATCTAAGCTCACCATTGAGTTTAGGCTGTCCAAAAAAGTCAATTTATCCTTTATTGTTTGAATTGAGCATCATATGCCACATCTACAAGGATTTAAATTTGGGAGCAATGATAACTTTAATAACCCCCCTCCCCTAAAAAAAAGATATAAAATATTGGTGAATATTTCATTTTTTTGGAGAAAATATTGATTTTTATTGGTGAATCTTTCCCTTTTTTGAAATTTTTTAATTTTATTGACGTTTTTACATCAACACAATTTTATAGAAAAAGTTTGCGAATCTTGGAAAATTATAGGAAAATTAATTAATTACCATGGAAAAATCTTCAATTTAAAATAAAATGAATTCACTTAAGGGGTAGAATCTACAATATTTAGTTGCCACTATTGATTTAAAATATAATCTTATGACCCTTTTGTATTCCATGCTCGGTAAAATGTACATGTAGTTAGTTTGTAATGCTCATGAAGCCCAAAATTTCATCTAGATTGTTGATCTCCATTCAAATCAATGATCCAAAATCAATTTTGGGCCTCGTGAGCATTACAAATTCCATGTATATTTTACCTCGTGGAATGCAAAAAGGGTCGTTAGATTATATTAATAATCAATGGTTACAACTAAATATTGGTGATATGACCCTAAATTAACTAATAATTATGATATATTATTGGTGAATTAATTTAGATTTCTCTAATAAATTATAAAATTTAGGTGAATCTAATCTAATCCTGTATCGGATTCTATGGCCAATTCTGAGTTAATGTTTTAATAAAATAAATGTTCCAGGGATTTAAATAAGAATTAATTTTTATTTTTTGTAAAATTGCGATGATTTAAGTCACCTTATAGCTTGAACTATTAGACAAAATTTGATTCCCAAATTAACTATTGGCCAATTGGAGATTATTTGCCACTAAAAAATTCACTAATCGGGAGGTGATTGCCATATCCAAAAGGTAGCTAAGTTTTTAGAGGATTTTGGATCAAATTTGGCCCCTATTTTGCATCTAAAAGGCCTAAGCTCCTAAGGATCAACTATCAATTCATCAAAATCAAACACTTTTGTATTGGCCCATTAGACAAAATATTGCCCTTGGCCATATGGATCATACCACATAAAATATTATGTGCACAAGTGCTGACATAGACTAATTCCTTATTGGCATAGGCTACACAAGTTTTTTAAATATATATATTTATTTAATTTTTTAATAATATTTTAAAAAGTAAAGAATCTATATATAAATTTCACCCCTTGGGTGCTAATTTTTTGTTCACAACAACTACCACTTAACTGACTAAACATCTTCCATCTAAACTAGAAGTGTTGATTTTAAGACCCCTACATTCACCATGGTGATGACAACTCAACATCACCACTTATATGCTTACATTCAAAAGTACTAAGCTCCTACGGTTGGGATCATCCCTAGACCCAAACCTGAACCTCGAGGGTTCATGATGACCCTACCTATGTATCCCCTTGTGGTAAACCGGAGGCTTCATAGTTCACATACAATGTTAGAGGAGTTCATTCTCTCCTCTTGTATGGGATCTTTGATCTTACCATTAACCATGACTATTAATTAAGTGCAAGCTATCAACTTAGTTCAAATATAATATAATAATTAATTTTCCATCAAGTGATGGGTCCATTTCAAACATCACAAGTACAATAGTGACTAGATCATACATGCATAAGTATAATAGTGATTGAATCATACACACATCACAAGTACAAATATATTTGGATCATACACAAACCGCAAGAACAATGGTGATTAGCTCATATGTACATCACAAGTACAAGTGTGGCTAGCTCATTTTCACATCACAAGTACAATAGTGATTGGCTAATACACATATCACAATTACATTAGTGACTAGCTCATACACATATCAAAATTACATTAGTGAGTGGCTAATACACATATCAAAATTACAATAGTGACTAGCTCTAGCCACATCACATATACATAGTGATTGGCTGGAACATCCATAATGGCTAACTAACACTTTCCCTTAGTGTATCCCAAATAGAAAAAAGGAAATTAGTGCATTGTGCACTACACCATGGGTCCCATCCTTTCCTTTGGTCTTCTACACTATTGGACAAATAGGAAGAGGATTCAGTGTATCCCTTACAACACCAAGGGTTCATCCTCAATCCAACAAGGCCAAGTATACCATCTGACAATCGAGAAGGGGTTTTAATGAATCTCATATTACATCGTGGGTCCATCGTCCATCCCAAAATTTTTCACAAGTAGTGAACCTATCCAACCTAGTGGATTCCAACTTCAATCGCCTATAGGCCATTGACAACAAGTTTGTCCATCCAGTCCAAGAAGTAACTTCTGACATATACCACCTTTAGACCTTAGTGATATAGTCATCTATCTTCTTCATAATCTCAGGTAGCACTTGGCATTGGTCACTCTCGTGCTACGTATTACTATCAATGTACCCTCTTGATACAACAGTTAGCTTTGGTTACCATTAACTACATGGTAGGGTAACTACTTGTGCTACATGTGATTGACAGTGTACCCTCCTAATACAATGATTAGCTCTGGTTACTACTACCTACATGGTACAATAACTACCTATGCAACCGTTATCGTATCAAATCCCGGATAGGCCCTAGAAATCCACCTCTATGAACCAGGTGAATGCTGAATAATCAAAAATATATAAAAATAGTTCACCATTGGCATGGTCCAATGACAACCTGCTAACTATTACTATATCATAACCATTGTATCCTTTATAAATCCACGTCCATAAACTAGGTGAATATCAGCTAATCCTTAGTAGTAGCCTCAACATTGATCATTGTAATGGTCCAAAGATTACCTATCATTGCTCAAATACCGTGTAGGTTCACACTTGGGTGGGTCATATATAACATGATTCATAATATTAGTCAGGAGACCTATATAAATATTGCAATCAATAAATCCACAAGCCTATACATGGAGTCTTATAGGTCTAGAGTTGAATTACACAAACACATAAGAATAACATTGGACCAACACAAGATGGCTTGAACTCAATATGTGCACATAGACAAATACCAACTAGAAAGTAGTCAATTCCATTCACTTCATTCAACTTACTATTCAAAAACACATTTTGCATTAAACACAAGTTATTAGATTTCTGTAACTCATGAATATCCATCTAGTACCCATTTCAACCTCAAATTGAAGCTTACAAAGGAGGAAACGTCAAACCAATCAGGAATAACCCTTGGAATTATCCCCCCTAAACCCTCCCCTTATAGACTTGAGGTCATAAGGACATCCTTTGCCCAAGGACCACCTATGTACCCACTTCCAAATGGATCAAAGTCATTAGTAGTTCTCCTCACAAGTTCTCTCAAGGACTTACATACAAGTTCCCATAAGCAAGGTGTCATTATTGATTCTGTTCAATTAGATTAGCAACCCATACAATAACATTCTCCCCTTCAATAATATTGAGGTCCTTAATCAATTCCATCCATTATTATTCATAAAGCAGCTTGATCATCCCAAGGATTGTCTTATCAACATAGGGGCTAGGCTCATTACTCAACATGAAATTAACTTGGTTCACATAAACCCATAGGAAAACATTTCCATTCTAAATTTATATATTAGATTCAATATTGAGGTTCTTATACTCAAGGGGTCAATGAATATCTTTGAAGGACATCAGATAGTATTTATAAGCTTGTTTTTTAGTTTAATCAATGCATGAATCCTACTTAAGAAAGCTAGAAATAGTATATATTGGACCAATATATGAAAACATAAACCATTAATAATATTCTTGATCTTATAATCTCATTTAATCTATTGTGCAACCTCATATTATTATGATAGTCCAGTTCATAGACTAGGTAATTTATTTATACTAACTAATAAACTATAACTATGATGGTCAACAATACTTGGTATAAAGAGATGTTGGATAACAAGATCTCCTAGAATTATTTGTTAACTTAATTTCAACAACATAATCAAATTAAACGCTTGTTACCTTTCATTTATTAAGCAATCAAATTATGGTTCCCTATAGTTATAATATTCTTCCTTCAGCCATATAATAATTTTCATATCAAGGTTCTAATATTTAAGAGGTTGATAGAAATTTCATAGTCCTATTAAGCTTTTACCCTCAAATCCAAAGTGGATTACGAATAATATGAAGTTGTAATATTTAAAATATGTTTAATACTGTGTGGTTCTAGTACCACTAAAGGAAATCCTAATCCCTTAAATTATTGTGCAACTATAGGCCATAGCTCATATTAATTATATTTTATTTTGGGTTCACATTAAATAATGTTATACTATAAAAAAATATTTGAATTATAACTCTTTTCCATCTTACTTCCCTTAAGACACAACATAAAGTTATTTGAATAATTAACCTTTGATTGTAATAAGTTCTTGGTTTATAAATTTCTCCCAATCTCGATTCTTTCACCTACCAAATAATCTAACATTCATGATTAGAGACCTTTCTTTCATTTCTTTTTTACAATCAATGTTGTTCTAAAATATGGTCTAAACCCATTTGATATCAACTATACCATATGAATTTTCACTAAAGTAACCACTTTCGTAATATTCATTTTGCATTCATACGAATCAAGACAAAATACATGCATGAAGTTTAACATCCTAAACACCTTAATATTGCTGTCATAACTATTCATTTAATAGATCATAAGGGTTGGGTATAGTCTTTTTATCACTTCCTAAATAGGGACATGGCTGAAGTTTTTATGTTTATATAATGATAAAGATATAATTTAGCCATTTTCTTAAATATTTTATTATTTTTTCATTGACATAAAAGCTTTAAATCCCTAAATAGTTTGCAAACATACGGAACCAAAAATCATATTCTTAGAATGAGATAAAGTAGTTTATCTCAATTCCAATCATTGAAATAACTAAAACCTCATTTTATTTTTAATCCACAAAAACAAGATGAGAGACAAGGAGATATTGAGAGTTCTATACCCATGTGATTTGATACCATAAAAGGTTTGGAGAAGAAGAGGACTTGAAAGTCCAATGGAATTGTTGTCAACCTCTAGTGAAGTTACAAATCCTCTCCATGATCTCTCAACTCTTGGGGTTATTCTACATAATAATTTTATGCAGTGATGCTTGCCTTTCTTGATGCATGAGGCCATGACAAAGAGTGGAGCACAACGAAGGCTAGTCTCTTAGGTAGATAAATTCCAAAGAGAGTTCTTGGGATGGGGAAATAACCATGACTTCTCATCCACCTTGTATTTGGATATGAGGGCAATCGGTTGAATCTTGGCATACACAACAATAATATCAATGCAATGATAGATGTTTTAGTTGAGGAAGCACTTGCAACCATCAGAGACTCAACATTTTCACCATAATAATGTGCTTATAGTGTAACAACACTTTCTATGAAAGCACCACTTCACACTTTTCTCCCTTCGAGACTCATCACAACTCAAATGTCATATTCATTCCCTTTCATGCATTTTCCCCACTATCTCCTTTTGAACTAGACTTTGAACAGGCTTTAGAGGAGATAATAGAACCTCTCTTTTATTTAAATACCCATGCCTTGCCCCTAACAAATTTCATCCATCCTTCTGTTTTAACGGACAACCATCACCCGGCCACAAGCTCTCACGATAACACAAGCATGGAGGATGTTGAGAAAGGTTGTGAGGTCTAAAATTTCACCAACCTACAACCTTTTCTCTTGATCCCATTTGTTCCTATCCTCTCTTCTTTTTTCCTTCTCTCACACTTTTATTTCCAGAAACCCATGAATATTTACAGGCACGAGTAGTAAATAAGGGAGGGACACCATTATTCCAATCACTTAGTATTGATGGATGTCCATACCTTCACATGGTTCTTGCATTGGCACCATCCCTCTTCATTCCTCCATATTATTCAACCCTTTCTACCCACCTTCCTCTGCATTACTCCCTAAAACAAAGCCCAAAAATATTGATTTATAGAGGATCGTAAATCCTTTTCTTTCCTTATGTTCAATACCTCATCATTGCCCTAGAAATTTCTTATGATAAAAAAGGTGAAATTCCATGCTTATTGATTGTGTGACAATTCCATAGCATATCCACACCATTCCCATTTATTTCAAGTTGTCTCTTGTCATAGGAGTGATATATGGCTCCATAAATGATGCCTTATGCTTGTTGGGTTATTGGTAGAAAATGCCACAACCTCATCCAAATTTTCTTTATTATTTTATTTGTTTCATTGACCACTCAATAATCATGTGATATGGTCCTTTTGACGAGGATGTGACACCATAGATTTTCAATAGGGGTTCATACATTGCACATGCTTTTTGTAGTAGGGTAAGAGTTGCACATCAAGTGACATGTGGTACAGCTAACGTATTTGCCCCACTAATTTTCAAGAATCTAAGATAATTGGTAGCCTTACCACTAGCAATAAAAAATATTTGTTGCCAAATACTTTTCTACCAAAAAAACCACTTATGTTTCTCGTATGACATTTTCAAACAACAAACAATTGGTTTAATAATTTTAAGAATTATTTCTGAGAAATCAATAGCGATTTTGTGGTTGAAGGAATATTTTGGCTATCTTAAGCATATTTTGTTTGCTGATTTTTCTGATGTCAACACCCTCCCCCAACCAGTCTCTTATAATTTGTAGTAGAGTTATCAAATTTATATTATTCTATAAAAAAATATTATTTTATTTATGTGGAAAACTTTAGCATCCATAATGTACTAAGATCAAGACCACTTGTCTAGTTTTACAAATAGTATTTGTAATCACTAATTATAATGTACTAATATCATATATTCTTCTCATATATAATTGTAATCACTATAACAACCCATTTGGAAATTTATAGAAGCATCTTCACCATATCTTCTCACTCATCCAAACATCCTAAAATGCTCATGTCTAGGCCTAACTGACAACCAAATCTCCTTAGAACTCCCCAAAATCCTCGTGTCCAAGAAAATGACCTATCTGACCATCAAACCTCCTCAGAAGACCCCAAACTACTTGTGTCCAAGAAAATATCATAAATTACCAATAATGCTCATGAATTAAGACACACTTGAATGAATATAAGATTGTAGGTAGAGCCATTTCAAATGAAACCTGCAAGGAATAAGATTTGGTCTAGGGATTTTTCATGATATGAGAGCTTATCCTATGTAGTGCAAGAATATAAGATTGTGGCATAAATTTGCTACCATTGCTATTGTTTGATAAGGGTTGTAGCACTTCTGTTAGAAAAGAAGTTTCTTGATCAATTAAGATCATATTTAAGATGCAATTAAATTGATTTAAAAAAACTGGTAGTAACCAAGGGTGGTTATTATACAAACTTTTAAAATAAAAAATTCTCAAAGTGCAATTAATATTTTTTTAAATATATTGCATATAATTTATCTTATAAAATATTGCATTGCTACTACTAAGGATTTCAATTGTTTCTCTACCTACACAAATCACCGTATACATACTTGTTCACAAGTTATCCATGTTTTTGCATCCACAAATGACAATAAATGAATCTAATATATCATGTAAAAGGAGAAATGTTTGAATTTATTACCATGCTCTACCTATGGTATCCCTTACCACCTACAATAAATATCTTTAACCAATTTGAAGGTCAATAATAAAAGAGGGTGGTTACTCCCAAGGGTCACAAAATTTTATGACACATTGTATTGCACCAAAATGTATCATGTTGATTTTAATTTTCATGGTTCTTTATTGCTCCTGTGAAGCAAAAAATTGACCTTGGTTGTAAACTTGAAAATATTAGAAAATGGTTTAGACCTTAACCAAAGATGGACTAGTCACCAATAGGGTTGGTGGCTTAGCCAGTATAGCACCTTAATAGAAAATGAGAAGTCCTAGGTTTGACTCCTAGTTGGTCCGTGAATTTTTTTAGAATAGTATAAGAGCTCTAGTTAGTAGAGCCAAGCCAAACTAGGGTCCCTAAACACTTATATTGTTGCTCAAGGGGGATGTTAGAAAATGAGCCACTATTGAACCAAAGATGAACCAATCACCAAAAGGGCTAGTTTGTCAGTGGTAGAGCACCCTAATAGAAAATGGGAGGTCCTAGGATCAACTATATTAGAAAATTCAAGAGCATCTGCATTTTAACAACAATAAAAAATCTAACTAATAATGTATTATTAGTTCTCCAAGGTTTTATAATATATTGTGCAAATGATTATAAAGCATTTCATTCTCATAAATTCCAAAAAATTACCTAAAATACCTATCATAAATTGAGTCCCAACAAATTAATACTTTAAGGCTAAAATTAAGTCACTAAGGTGGCTTTATTACAACATGTAAACCTTAATTTTTCCAAAACCCCCTTGAGGTTTACATAAAAGAAGAAGAAAAAAAGGAAAGAACATAAATATTGCAACATGAATTGACTATTGCAGCCCATTTGAAAATTTATAGAAGCATCTCCACCATATCTTCTCACTCATCCAAACACCCTAAACTACTCATGTCTATACGAATGTCTTGACTAACCACCAAATCTCCTTAGAACACCCCAAACTACTTGTGTCCAAGCAAATGTCCTAGCTAACCATCAAACCTCCTTAGAACACCTCAAACTACTTTCGTCCAAGAAAATATCCTAAATTAACAATAACACTCATGAATTAAGACATACTTGACTATTCACAAGTGCACCACCCTTCTTGTGAATTGAGACATGCATTTGTCCACAAAAATAAACATCAACCAAAATTTGAATCAAGACTTACTCCATTATCCATAGTAATACTCCTACCTATGTGGATTGAGATTCACTTAATTTCTCAACTAAAACACCAACCAAAAATAATACTCCTTCCTATGTGGATTGAGATTCACTCAATTATCCACAAATGCACACATACAAGTCTATGAATTGAGACATACTCAACTATCCATATATATAAATCACTTCAACCATCCATAAATCATAAAAAAAATCCAAGATCCCTTGCTTCATGAAGGGATACAAAACATCAAACTACCAAGCTCCCCCTTGCTTCATGAAGGGACACACAAAACACTAATGTTTATCATACAAGGTATCATCTTTGAGTGAGAAACTAACTCAACATGATAATATTCCTCCAACCTCCAATAAATCTCTTTGTTAAATTTTATCCATTCTATGTCTCATTAATCTCTTTGGTAGTACAAGCATGTCAATCTGTAATATCTTTGTCATAAATAACATGGATGGCTTGGAGAATACACACATTTAGTGACATAATAACATGTTCAAATTAGAAGGTGCCAATTTCTAATGATAATGTATCTTTTAAAAATGACATATAAATAGACAAAAATCTTTGGAATCTCTTATTTTTATTTATAGAACACATTAAAATTATCACTCCAAAGCATACAATACCAATTTCAGCAAAACTTCATTTTACTGTTTCTCCAAAAAACTTATATAAAAATTTAATTATGATTTTTCTTCTTATTGATCAAACAAATGACTAAATAATTATAAGGATCTTTGCAAGTATCAAACAATTGACATCCAACAAGATATGAGGTTTCCCTTAGATAACCAAACCTTCTACGATAGACACTTAGATGTTCTGAAATAAAAACCTTTACTAGTAATTCCTTATATTGAACATACTACCTACTATTGTAATATAACATTTGGCTAATTATTTTCTATTGGTGATAAGCTGAAATCTTGCACGCCTTTGAGAATTAGAGTTATATGGTTACTCAACCTCTTTTCTTGATGCCTTAGTTACATCCGCCTTTTCTTATGGGTCTGAATATTGGAACAAGTGATAGCAATGTGTACAAATCAACACTAGCAAAGGGTTTTTAAATCACTTGTAATATAGTTAACAAAGGGAATAAATATTAGTTTCTTCATGACCATCGGTTCCACAAAATCACATCCTCACATGCCATTGTCATAGGAGCACTCCAAAATCTCCTTCTTAGTGCTTTGATACCATATTGGATAAATCAAGAGCATATACATTTGCACAACAATAAAAAAACACAAATAATGATGTATTATTAGTTCTTCAAGATTTTACAATATATTGTGTAAATACACTTATAATGTATTGTATTCTCACAACTTCTCAAAAAATCCCTAAACTACTTATGGGAAACTAACTCCCAACGAACCAATATTTTAATACTAAAATAAGTCACTAAAACAACTTTATTACAATATTCAACCTTAATCTTTCAAACAAATTTCTAACTAATCCATTAAAAAATTAAAAAAATGTTGTTCAAACACATCACAAAAGATCACACCCAACAACAAAATAATACAATATTTTAAATTGAGAACAAACCACAAAGACCATGTTGAAAAAAAGATAAATGCCTTAAAACTAAACTTGCTTGGAATTCTAAGTCTTCTTGAGCTCTAAGTCTTATTAAAATGCCCACCCATCATGACATACGTATAGACCATACGAATAGACTAAAAGACAACAATAGATAGTTTGCATCTATGTAATTGTGTTACAAGTAGTGCTTTGATATTGCCAATATAAATTAAACTGTAGTCCATAGTTTAATCAATTGGAAAAATGCAAGAGGATATGGCTCTCAGTAAAGGCAAAGCATTTTCTACCATGGAGATTAACACTAATGGCATTTCTAGATAAGGTATGGCATAAATCTAATTCCAGCATAACATTTAAGTTAAATTTTTGCATTCTATTGCATTCTAACATTTAAGGTGGTCCGAAGTTTTAAAAGTTGGAATATGTAACCAACATCAATGTCTAGCAGATAGTTTTTTTTTGCTTTAGTTTTAGCAAATATTTCCTGCATATCAAATATAATAGTTTTTTGTTTTAATTTGCTTTTATAAACATAAGCGCAGTTAAAGCTATTTTTAACTTCTTTTGCCAGGGATACTTTGCTTTAATCAATTTAAAAGAATTGGCTGGCAGGGGAGCGTTGCAGCCTAGATGATATTGCAGTTTGGAGAGATTCCCTAGAGTAGATGGAATGCTGCCATTTAATTTGTTTGAATGCTGCCACTTAAAGAGGAGGGAATAAAACCTTCCAAATTGTTCGAAGAAAGATCAAGGCCTGACAGAGGAAGAGCTCCAAGAAAGGTAGGAATCTTACCTCCAACTGTCGAAGCCGTGAGAGATTTGCAAAGGAGGGTGGAATTGGTGAGAGAAACCAACCAAGTATCTTCTGCCATAGTGAGATTCATGACGCTCAGATCAAGATGCTCCAACCCTCTCAAATGTGTTATCCACTCACCCAACTTGTTGCTCTGCAAACCATCATTATAAGAGAGGTCAAGGAATTTCAAGGTGGACATGTTACCCATCTCCCTTGGAATGGCACCATCAGAGAATTCCAAAAGAGAATTCCGTTCCTCTTGTAAACATGCAGAACAGCAAATAACAGATGGGAGCAGTAAGAACACCACCCAAATGCCCACACCCATTTTTATTGCCTTCCAAAAACAGAAAAAAGCAATACTATTACAATTCTCACTGTGAGAGAACAGAATGAGCAGCAGACTTTGCAAATCCCAAGGGCTAGTCTTCCCTGCGGATGAGATGGGTTTGCAAGGCGAGGCAGATTTATAGCTGGACTAGTCATTGGGAGATGAGTACCATAAAAAGGGTTTGAAGTTAACTATTTTCATCTCCAATTTTGGCTGATCCTCTTTTGTCCAGCCATGCCCAAGAACTTAAACTTCCTGTGATTTCTTCTCAGTTTCTGGTTATTCATTTTGCAACATATACTTTTGTTGTGGAGAGGGAAAAACTAGAGGGTAGATTCATCTGCTTCAAAAGTTAATCTGGGTAAGTACTTAAACAATTTTGTTAATTTATCTTCTTCTTCTTTTAGAATTTTAGAATGAAAGATTGTTTTTATTTAATTTGATTTTCTTTCTGTGTTTGTTTTACTTTTCATTTACTTTTAAGGGTTTTTAAATCTGCTACAGTTGCTGAATAATAACGTTTATCTTTCTTTTAACATCCTGAATATCAAGAAGTTAAGGAAAATGTCTTCATCGAAGTGAAATTGATGCTTCATTTGAATCTTGATCAGCCATAGCTTTATAAGTTTTTCTTTTTTACCATCCCCTGTCTGTCTTTTGTTTGAATAAAATGGTTGTTGTTTTGTTTTACAGTACCAGCTGAAAATCCAAACATGCACGGTTCGTGGAGGCATTGTTCCTTAAACCGAGTAGTTAAAGGGCATTGTGATCAATCAGGTATGCCTCATGAGCTCAGACTTCTTGGTTTGGAGAATTTAGCTACTTATGTGCTTTGTGAGTTTAAATAGTTATTTCCTCTGTTAAACAAGCCATTACATACTAGTTTGATTTTATATTTTTGCTACCCTGTTAAATAAGCCTTCCAAAATAGGGTCACTTTATTCTATTGAATGCCCCACTGCAATGTAAAATCTTATTATATTATAAGAAGTAGGACTTCTAAAGAATTGAGTTTACATAATTAAATTGCTACTACATTTTTTTAATTTTTTGTTGTTGTATCTAATCTAATTAAGCCCAGTTGTCTTGTGCTTCACTTATCCAGCCTTTATGCCATTCTACATTTTCTAGCCTTGCTAGGGATTTCTTCTTTTCTACCATAATGACCTTTCTAATTGCACTTGATGATGGTGATGATTTATGCTATGGCCCATTTTTTGTTTTCTTTTCTGAGCTTCTTTTAAAGGAGACAACAATGATCCGATTATGATCTATAAGAATTGGGATCTGGGTGAGCCTCTTCAACTAGCATTCATCTCTGTTTTAACTGGGATACACCTCCCTTCTTAAGCGAGTTCTTTAAGTGTAATTTATTTTTTGTTTTCAAGATCTGGGAAGGATTCCATGTAGTATCATTGTTTGCGAAGAGAGTTGAATGAAATCATCTTTTAACACATAAAGTAATTGTCTTTTTCTGAAAAGCCATCACCGTACTTTTTGAAAACATACCATTTATAAACATGCAGGAGATATAAATAATTGTGGGTTGAAGTGTTCTATTATGTTCTTTAGTTTGTCTTCTTTTCTACTTGTCTGTGTATGATCTCTTGTTATAGTAGTCACAGTATGGTCTCATTTTTTTATCATAAACATCATAAATAGGAGTGATTTTTATTAGTGTGAATTCCATCTAAATATTAACAAGTCTAGAGAGATTCTCTGGAGGGAGGAAGTGATCCTGCTAACCCACAATCATACATCTCGAGAATTGTAAGATTGGCAAGAGTGGTAATAACTTCACCCCATTCGCTTGATGCTTCCCTTGGAGAGATGTCAATCTGGTTTAACTTGTAAACCCTGGGCTCTGCTATTAACAGGCACTGAGAGAGATGTGACAAAGAAGCAGAACAACAGAAAAATATCTCCTGCTTCCAAATAATCTAGCCTTCAACTCTACATTGCCTAGTAACCAACTGTAGTATAATTAGGCTTGCTGTTGAACCGTAACAATGTCAATTATAAAGCATATTTCCTTGTGGGCACTCACCTTCCCTGACAGAGTAAATGTTGTTTTCTTTTCCTTCTATGCAATTCAGACATAAGCTTTTGCTCAAAATTCATATTACTGTTGCTGTCCACTAGTGGGAAAAGTATTACCCTACTAGAGAAGACAGAAAGGTAGGAGTCCAACGTTTACAAAATAATTGTGGGTATATAGGGGTTAATGAATTTTTAAATGAGCATCTTCATCTATATCAAAAAAGACCGTTAATTCACAAGTAGTTCTCAGAAGTGTGATGGTTAGTCCATCAATTGTTGATTAGATAGACAACAGAATAAGTCTGGAGGCAACAATCAATGCATTAAGGGTGGGATAGAGAAGCACTGCAGAGAGCAGAATCATTTGATTAGCAAAACAAATTGAGGTCATGTGGTAATAGAGGGTGATAAATGGTTCGAGTAGATAGCTTCTGTTCAATCTGCATTCTGATGTGTGCATGCACTGTAAAGTTTAGGTAGGTAAGACATTTATTATCCTTAAAAGAGGTGCTGGTAAGACAAATTGCAATGGCAATGGTATCCCCCACAGATAACCGTAATTTAAGCATTATCCCCACATGGAATTTGTATTGGATGTGGGTCCTAGAACAAACCCTCTCATTTTGGTCCTGTCACCTGTACATGTGTTTTACACAGGAGCCAAGTTTTTCTTGATGGGCTGGCACGGCCACCCCAATATTTTCAAATTAAAAAAAAGGATCAAAAACCTTCTTTTGTGTTTCACTGACAAATATTGAACCTCCTTTACTGCTATTAGACTATTAGTTATGCTTAATTGAATAGTGCCCTTTGTCCTCCCTGATCCTAGTTTGGAGAGCACTGGCTTGCAGTGTACCACTGAATGCATCTGTTAGCACATATTAAAGTTGTTATTTGGCATGGCATCATCTATATTGGCCAATGCGTGTGATGTGGCATTCATCCGCATTCCTCAGTACATGAAAAGATCTAGCAATCATAACATCCTTAATCACACAATGGTATCATCATAAGAATGTTATATCTGCATATAACAATACTTTAAGAATCAGGTTCAAGTAGCTTGTTGATTGATTTGAGGACACCCTATAATACTACTGTAAGCCTTACTTGGAGATTATTTGCTATCTGCAGATCCCATTATGCACCATGAAATTCACCTTCATTGTTAGTCTAAGTTTCAGAATAGGTCTCAGGTACGTCACCAGTGCATAACTGCTATTTCCAGATTTGGTTACATACATTGTGATTCATCAGCAAGCATACCAGTTTCAACTTTACACTATGCAAAGCATATTGGATCCACCACAGAATAAAACTTGAATTTCTCAAAAATATTTGATATTCAGGACCATGAACACATCCACAGATAAATCCAGACAATATAATGGCTTAAAATAAGGACGATGGATTAGGTATGGCTTAGGTGGGTCCGGTTCTCATTCTAGCTTCTTGAATGAGATGGTCAAAGACGAAATGACTGGATTACTTTGAAAAAGACTTTAAATATCTTAAACCCGTGCATTTATGCCAATGAGCTCATTTTTGAGATAATCTGATACAGTACATTATTTGTAATATAGGCCAGAATTATGAATACTACTTAAATCTGCAAAAACTCAATCTTGTAACATATGCAGCTTTCAGATGCTTGTATAAGAGAGTTTTACTCTTACTCTTCAAAAACGACATAAAACAATAAGAATCACAACATAGAAAGAAACTTGACCCATTCTTATTGAATGTTAGGAACAGCCACATCAAGGAAAAGTCTCCACCAATATATCAAAGAAAAGAATGTTAAGCAACTTCACTGAAGAGAAAAGCTCTCGGCTTTCAAAAACTGTAGGTTTCTCATCCCATAAAATAAAATATTAAAATATTATTGTAGTAGTAATTTCTAAGCAAGATTCTTCGCCTTCTGCTGTATTGAGAATTACAGATGATGAGCAAATAAAATGTCTAGCTCTCTCTTTAAAGCATTTTAAAGTATTAAATAACTGGAACCAATGTCAAATCTAAGGCATGAAGACTTACCATCACATCGAACTGCTCAGGTTTTGAGACAAGTTGCATGCAGTAGTTATCAAAAATGATCTCATTATACTTGATCCCTTTGTATTTCTTTGCGATTTCCCGGAAGGATTCCAAAAAAAGCCCATCTGCAAGTTTCATGATATTGGCCTTGTGCAAAGCTGTTATTGTTTTTCTATTCTTAAGATATGCATACTTGGCAATCCGTTCTGAGCAGAACTTTGTTATCACCTAGCAATATCATTGAGTCAGTTACATTAAATATAACACTGATGTCTCTTAAAATAAGTGCATTAAAGTATATGTTCTAAAAAAATTTAGAAACAAACCAAATTTTTTATAACAATCTGGGCAAGCACATACCATGAATTGCAAACCCAAGCATTCTCTTAAAGAAAGAAAAATATTTAAATCATTTAGCTTTCTGCTTCTATACCATATGCTACAAATAAACTTGTGTTCCACCAAGTCTCCTTTAGGGTGAATGGGAAAACACAAGAGCTCAAAAGGGGGATGCCTAGAAGCACCCACAAAATCCTAGAAAAATAGAAAGGAGATATGAATGGGAAAGGAGGGAAAGCACCCAAGGGATGAAGAGATATCTAGGTGGAACACAGGAATAAACAAAAGATTTAATGGGTAAAAGGGATGTTAGCTTTAAGATTATACTTTAAGAGTAAAATGACAATTACAAATACAAAAATACTGGGCTTACTCTGACCTCACAAGGCTCCAACCCTCTTGAGCTCAGCTCTGAAATTACCGTGATTTCTAATGGTTTACAGCTTGTGAATTGGTAAAGGCCCAGTATTTCATATTTTATGATATAATAGTCTCAGAAAAGCTCCACTTAGTGCCAACAAGAAGGAACAGGAGGTGGAAGCTATCAATCAAATCTAAAAAATGCACATGTAGGATTGCGTTCGGTGTATGGATTATCTGCACATTCTAACGATCAACTTTCTCTGATCTGTCAGAACAGAAGGCAAACAAAAAAAAGTTAAAATTAATTGCAGAAATAAAAAATTGTTTTTGTGGTAGTCACTCTAGACATGGAATTTAATAATGGTCACATAACAAGGCTTATTTGGAGGAACAAAAGCATACCCACAGTTCTTATGTTCTTGATTTGACAGGCTATTAACAGCACAGGATTATGCATCCCTTATTACTATGATGACCACTAGATGGTAATACATGAATATGCCAAAGAATGAATATAGGTGACACTGTATGGCAAACGTGAACCCTAACAATTAACTTTTTTCGTTAAGTAAAAGCTTTAAGTCTGAAGTTGCTAATCATGCCTATAATTGAGAGTTATAATATCAACTCAGTGACTCATGCTGCCGATGTTGCTGCTGCACAACTCATTAGCCATAGAAACCGGTGTTATTTCTCAAGCACTACCCAGCACCCTCATCAAGGGGCATCAATGATCCTAGCACATCAAGAGGGTGGAGAATGCTTTGGTGTGTTTCATAGACCGGTGCCCCAACCATTAGCAATCTTTCAAGAACTTAAAGCTCTAGAACCAGTAAAATCATGCAATGCAGAACTAAGAGATTTCATGCAATAACATGCGAAAAGGACAATCAACCACCCAAGTTTTCTGTACAAGAAAGAGAATGGCTGCTACCTAAAAATGAAAAATCTTCCAAAAGTAAAACTCACCTTTTCCCTCAAGGAAATGGAATAAAGCTTATGCATCTGTCAATCTGTAGGAGCCTTCCCGGGATCCAGGATACTGAAAACCTATAGGCTATATTCAAGAAAAATGAAAGCCCTTAGGTATAGCGAAAACATTGATGATGGCCAAAGGATTAGATCATGACAGTCTTCAATTCAAATCCAAAAAGAGAGAATTTTCTAGGGAGACCCATGGTTCTTCAAAAAATCCAGGCTCTTCATGAAACATTAGGATCCTACATACAACCCAACTGAGGATCTCCCAAGTACAATTCTTCTTTGGGTTCCTCTATTACTCCTCCCAAGTGAACACTGGCTGAAGAAAGCCCTATTTAAAATTGTAAATAGCAGAATATATAATGTGCTCTGAGGTGACACCAAACCCCTAGGAGTACTAAACTATGCACAAATCTGTCTAAATCTGGACCTGGATAAGCTGCTTCCAGTTAAGATCATTCTGGGTCTGGATGGACTACAATGGGAATGTCCCTTTTCAATATTGAGCTTGCCTTGAACTAGCCATTTGGAAAAAGCATGCATGTTCCAAGATATCCAGCACGCCCACTTGCAATGCCTCCCATACCAATTACTCTACTAATACTACGCAGAACAGCTCCTCCCCCCATGGCTTTCGATTGCACTGAGCAACAAACACCGCCGTGAAATTGATTATATGCAGATGAGGACATTGCAGAGCGTGAAGAAAACAAAGAAAAACAGAATTGATAGAAAACAAGGGCATTCTGCAACAAATGTAGCTTAGACTCTCATTGGGACGTGGCTTTGCAAGCCAGGTGACACCTCTTGAACATGTGTCAGGAAAACATCCATCTTCTCTCTTGCCTCATAAGTGCAAAGGAGTTTGACTATCTGCAACAGCCCTATTTTGACGACCCCACACCTCAATATATACGCCTTCTATTGCCTCCTAATATCTGCAGAGCCTCTGACAATATCTGCACCCCCAATCCGAGAGTGCCAAAAACCCTTCAACCAATATTTCCAGTAAAAATGAAAAGTAACAAACATAAAAGCAAATCTTGAAAAAGTTTAAATCTTGATTGGTTGTTATAGGATGGATTAATCACTATTTACTTGATTGACTGTTATAGCATGGATTAATCACTGTTTACTTGATTGACTGTTATAGCATGGATGAACTAATAAAGGAACCCATCAAAGTATTTTTCAAGCATATTCCTAAATTTTGACTGATGAAAGGGTCTCAGCTTAATCTGGGACCTTTCTGTTCGAAACTTAACGGTTTACTAACCGTACATACTATTAAAAAAAAACTGCAGGATTGGACAACAGAGAATGTCTAAAGCTGTACCAAAGAAATGGGAAGCAAGTGAAATTTGCTTTCTAGAAAAGAAGATTCTCTCAGAAGAAACAGAGTCTTATCTCCATTTTCATCGAAAACTCAAACCAAAACATCTACTTTCATGATTTTTCCCCGACCAAATATGTTTACCAATCATTAAATCTGGACCAATTCTCTAATCATAGGACATTATCTACTGTAAATTTTAGAGCTGGGCATAAATTTTATGTAGTTTTCAGCGCTGTGTCTTAAACCATGTACAAAGATATTTATACAGTCCACAAAATTTTGCAAAGGACACTTTTTGAACTTAGTTCTCGCCTGTGTACAATGTATATGCATAAATGTATCCCCACATGAGCAGACCTAACTCACCATCGTTGAAAAGCCAAATGATGATTATAGCCATCCCCTTTTTCGAAATCGGGCTCTCTTAAGTATTTCGCCACTATATCACTCACTCTTCTCTTCTCTCCTCCTCTAGTGGAGGCTAATCCAGATATCCTTTTTACATCACGATAATCATATTCCATCAGAAGTTGTCTCAAACATTTAGTGGATATTCATCAAACTTGCATGATTCCCAGTGTGAGTGGTCAAGTTATCGAGTGTGACTATCATTGGTTAGAAGAAAGATTGAAACTTTCCCTTTTATTGGTTTTGGAAGAAATACACTCTGTAGTAAGGGATAAGTCCCTTGAGAAGTTGTCCCGATTTGTCATGTGATCAAACACTCGATGGATATTCATCAAACTTCCACACCATACATCCAACTCTCCAATATCGAAAGTGATCTTTGCCAGCGAATTCTAACTGAGATCAATTTAATTTGGTTATCTTTCTGTGTTTGTTTTAGTATTCATTTATTGTTTAAGGATTTTTTAATCTGCTGTAAGTGCTGAATAATAGTGTTTATCTTTCTTTTTAACATTCTGACTATCTAAGAAGTTAATATTGCTTTCAGTAAATATTTTCATTTTTATAGAATTCAAGATATTGAGAAATTAGTCTCAAAAACTAGTTGAGCTGAGTGTTCTTCAATTGTAGCAGTAAAAAGACATCTGTAGTTGGTATCTACTAAACATATATTGATAAATACATCCAGCTGAGAACAACATCAGTCCTTTAAGATTATTAAAAAATAGTTATACCCAGTGATCAACAATATCTATTTTTCAAGTTAACCAAGAGAAACTTCATAACATTTTTCAATGAATGTTTTTTTGGAGCATTTATTTCAGGAGGTATGTTTTATTAGGGTTAAGTGAAATTTTCAATGTGTATGATTTTATTTGGATTATATATTAATTTACATTTATCTTCTACAACATTCAAAAGAGATTTTGCACAATAATAAGAAAGTTTAGAGTTATATTGGAGTTAAGTGAAATTTTCAATGCACATTATTTTATTTAGATTATATAAGTAAAATTTCTCTTTGGAAGTTTTTCATCTCTTAAATCTGCATTTATCTTATACAACATTTAAAGGAAATTGAGTTTGCACTAGTGAAATTTTTTAGAGGTTTATTTGAGTTATGAAAATTAGTACAATATGCAAGATTCTACTTGAGTTATATGAAGTAAATTTTAGACTTGAGAAGATTTCCATTTCTTAACTTACTTTTGTTTTGTGTAACAGTGAAAATTAAAAAAAGGTTTGGACAAGTGAGAACTTGAACACATAATTCATTGGAAGATTTGTGCACAACAATGAGAACTTAAACATGAAGGCTTCATAGAAGGGATAAGGTTATAGTATTTATTAATAGTAGAATGGAAGTACAAAAATATGTAACTTTGATTTAAATTGATTACTTATATTTATTGTAAACGTTCTTCAACAATCATAATTAATAAAGATATACCATTTTTTTGAGGAGGGATAGAAATATCCCTCCAAAAACTCTCAAAGATGGCCATGGACATCTTGAGAGCGTCTCTTGTTTTTCTACCATTATTATTTTGTTTTTTTTTTAATTTTAAATTAGTAGGTGTTATTGTTATAATTTAATTAAATAACAATAACTTTTATGTTAATCAAATGCATGTGTTAAAAGTTCATGACAATATTTTATTTATTTCCAATTAAAATTATTACTTAACATTAAATCCCCATCAAATTTGACATTATTTTATTTCATAATTAATTCTTATCTCTTTATTAATATTATATATTTTAACTTTTAAATATTAATTAAATTAATTAGATTTTTGTCAATTAAATAATTATATATTTTTTCTAATTGTCAAATAATTCTTATGGATTGTGGTTTATTCACCATAAAATAATTATATATATTTTAAATGTAGCCTTTTTATGTAAATATTGGATTTTGAAGTGAGTTTTGAGGAAATATTTATTGGAAGGAGAGAGTATAATAAGGTATAAGTAAATCCTAGTATATACATTAGTAAGTTAATGTTATATGTAAAGTTTGTTGGTATATTGGCTTATTAGTTTGTTTCCATAAATATAGGGGTTAGAAATAGAAATATTTATATTCTTTCAATTATAGTAAGAGTTACTCTATTTATAATTGTTTATTTTTTATTATAAATATAGAGTTATTTATTTATTATTTATAAATTTTATAATATGTCATTTATTTAAGTTGAATAATGTGTATGTGTAACATGTGGTGAAATTGCATGGTGTGTCTAATGGGTGTGCCGAGGTTACATGACATACATGTATGGTGTGCTCAAAATGTTTGTGTGCATTAGTAATGGTAGTATATATGTTATTGGCTTGCACACATTTGATCGATTCATATCAAATGCAAATTGGTCTAGATCATATTATGCTTGAGTGTTATGTATGTATTTGAGTTGTGCATAATACTATACTTGTTGGGTACATAAGGCTAATTTTTATTAAAGTTGTATGGTGTGCTAATGTGAATTAAGTTTTGACATGTATGCAATTGACTTGTATACACATCCTTCTTTGTATGGAATTTATGTTATGATTACATCACACATGTGAATTGAATTTGTATGGTGTACATTGTGTGCTTGTATGCATTAGGATTGAATGGTATTTATATCATTGAGTTATGTGATTAATTTGTATGACATGTACATGAGGATAGTGCATATTAAGGTTCTATTGTATGTGCAAGGTATATATATGCATAAGGCTTTTTTGTTAGTTTTACATCAAGTGTGAGACAAATTTCTATGGTATGGTTAGAATGCTTATGTGCACTAGCATTGGTGAAATTTATGTCATTAAGTTGTATACGTGTGATTGCTTCATATGGAATGTAAATTGGTCTAGTCCATATTTGGTTGAATGTTATGTATGCCATTGAGTTTTGTGCATAACACTCTCCATGGTTGAATGATTATGATGTGCTTGGTGTGGTAATGTGAATGAGGTTGACATGTATTTAATTGACTTGTATACATATTCTTGTTTATATGGAATGTTGTTATGATTACATTACATGTGTGAATTGAATTTGTATGGCGTGTCTTGTGTGCATTTTGATTGAATAGTATTAATATCATTGAGTTGTGTAATTGATTTATATGCCTTGTACATAAGGATAATTCATATTGCTATTGTATTGTGTGTCTAATGTGTATATGTGCATAAGTCTTTTATGTTGGTGTTGCACCAAGTGTGAACCAAACTTGTATGGCATGCTTAGAGTTCTTGTGTGCATTAGTACTAGTGGCATTTGTCATTAAGTCATATACATGTAATTGAGTCATGGAATATGAATTGGTCTAGTTCATATTATGGTGGAATGTTATGTATGTCGTTGAGCTAGGTGCATGCCACTCTCCATGGCGCATACACAAAGCTATTTTTTTAATTAAAGTTTTATGGTGTGCTAATGTGAATTAGGCTTTGATAAGTATGCAATTGACTTGTATGTATATCCTTGCATGGAACTTATGTTACATGCTTACATCACATGCAAATTGAATTTATATGTATCTTGTGTGCTCATGTGCATTAGGATTGAATAGTATTTATATCTTTGAGTTATATGTGATTGATTTGTATTCCATGTACATGAGGATAATTCATACTAAAGTTGTATTGAGTGGCTAGTCTATACATGTGCATAAGGCTTTAATATTGGTGTTACATCAAGTGTGAATAAAAATTGTATTGTATGCTTAAAGTGCTTGTGTGCATTATTATTGGTCACATTTATGTCTTTAAGTCATATGTACATATGATTGATTCATATGGATTGTAGCTTAGTCTAGTTCATATTATATTTGAATGTTATATTTGTCAAGTTTTTTATATAATACTCACCATGGCATGTACATAGGGCTATTTTTTATTGAACTTGTATGGTGTGCAATTGTGAATTAGGCTTTGTTATGTATGCAATTGATTTTTATACTCATCCTTGTTTGTATGGAATTTATGTTATGATTACATCACTTGTGAATTGAAATTGTATGGTGTAACTTGTGTGCTTGTGTGCTTGTGTGCATTAGGATTGAATGGTATATTTGATTGATTTGTATATCGTGTACATGGGGATGATTCATATTAGGGGTGTATTGTGTGCTCAATGTGTATGTCTTATTGATTTGTATGTCATATACATGGTGTAATTCAACATAAGGTTGTGTTTTGTGTCCAATGTGCATGTGTATATTAATTTTATGTTGGTATTGCATCGAGTGTGAATCATACTTCTATGGTGTGCTTAGAGTCTGCTCGATCTATATATGTGATGATTTGTATCCAATGTGCATGGTGTAATTCATATTAAGGTTGTATTGTGTGTCCAATGTGTATGTGTATAAGACTTTCATGTTGGTTTTGCATCAAAGTGTGGTTCAAACTTGTATGGTGTGCTTAGAGTGCTCAAGTGTACATTAATATTGGTGGAATTTATGTCATTAGGTCGTATGCATGTGATTTTTTTTATGAAATGTAAATTGATCTAGTTCATATTATGGTTGAATGTTATGTATGTCATTGGGTTTTATGCATAATACTATCTATGGTGTGTACATAAGGCTTTTTTTATTAACTTTTTATCGTGTGCTTGGTGTGCTTGTGATTAGGCATTGGTATGCAATTGACTTGTAAACATATCCATGTTTATGTTGAATTATGATTACATCACATGTTTGAGTTGACTTTGTAAAGTGTATGTCATGTTCTTGTGTGCATTAGGATTGACTAGTATTTATATCATTGAGTTATATGTGATTGATTTATATGCCATATTCATGAGGATAGTTCATATTAAGGTTGTGTTGTGTGTCCATATTGCATGTGTATAAGACTTTTATGTTGGCATTGCGTTGAGTGTGAATCAAACTTGTATGGTTTTGTACATTAATATTGGTGGCATTTATGTAATTAAGTGGTATGCAAGTGATTATTTCATATGAAATTTAAATTGATGTAGCTCATATTATGGTTGAATGTTATGTATGTCATTAGGTTTTGTGCATAATACTATCTACGGTGTGTACATAAGGCTTTTTTTTATTAAAGTTGTATGGTGTGCTTGGTGTGCTTATGAATTAGGATTTGGTATGCAATTGACTTGTATACACATCCATGTTTATGTGGAATTAAGACTACATCACATGTGTGAATTGACTTTGTAAGGTGTACATCATGTTCTTGTGTGTATTAGGATTGAATGGTATTTATATTGAGTGATATGTGATTGATTTTTTATACTATATTCATGAGGATAATTCATTTTAAGGTTGTATTTTGTGCCCAATATGCATGTGTATCAAACTTTTATGATGGTGTTACATCAAGTATGAATCAAAATTGTATGGTGTGCTTAGAGTGTAATCGATCTATATATGTGATTGATTTGTATTCCATGTACATGGTGTAATTCATATTGAGGTGGTATTGTGTGCCCAATGTGCATATGTGTATGATTTTTATGTTGGTGTTGCATCTCGTGTGAATCAAACTTGTATAGTGTGCCTAGAGTCCTAATGTACATTAATTTTGGTGGAATTCATGCCATTAAGTTGTCTGCATGTGATTATTTCATATGAGATGTAAATTGATCTAGTTCAAATTATGGTTGAATAAGTATGCTATTGGGTTGTGGAATTATGATTACATCATATGAATTAAATTTGTAAAATGTCATGCTCGTGTGTGTATTAAGATTGAATGGTATTTATATCATTGTTATATGTAATTGATTTGTATGCCATATTCATGATGATAATTCATATTAAGGTTGTATTGTGTGTCCATTGTGCGTATAAGAATTTTATGTTGGTGTTGCATTAAGTGCGGATCAAACTTGTATGGTGTGCTTAGAGTGTGCTCAGTCAAATATGTGATAGATTTGTATGCCATATACATCGTGTAATTCATATTAAAGTTGTATTGTGTGCATAATGTGCATGTGTATAAGACTTTTATGTTGGTGTTTAATCAAGTGTGAATCAAACTTGCATGGTGTTTATGACATTTAGTCATATGCATGCAATTATTTCATATGAAATGTGTATTGGTGTGCTTAGTCAAATATGTGATAGATTTGAATGCCATGTACATGGTCTACAATTCATATTAAAGTTGTATTGTGTTCCCAATGTACATATGTGTATAAGACTTTTATGTTGGTGTTGCATCAAGTGTGAACCAAACTTGTTTGTTGTGCTTAGAGTGCTTGTGTACATTAGTATTGGTGTCATTTATGTCATGTACATGAGGATGTATTAAGGTTGTACCATATGTCCAATGTGTATATATGCATATGAATTTTATGTTGGAGTTGCATCAAGTGTGAATCAAACTTTTATGGTGTGCTTAAGAATGCTTTTGTGCATTGGTGTTGGTGGCTTTCATGTCATTTAAATTATATACATGTGATTGATTCATATGTAATATAATTAAGTTGAATTTTATGTATGCCATTGATTTTTTGTGCATAATAATCTCTATAGTATGTGCATAATCATCACTTAGAATGACACATTTGACTGTTATTGTTCAAAAGCTCAAATCATTAAATTATTGTTGTTTTAGGGCATTCTTTGACTCTCTGGTTATCATTCTGACACAATAAAAATTTACAAATATCATATCCATCACCAGTTTTGATGTTTTTTGTCAGATTTGTGTGTTTTTGTAGTCTAGGGTTTTTGCATTGCAATCGTTTAACGAAACACCACAATCATTTACTTATGCACCACATTCTCCATTTCATTCACTATAATTGCAGTTTTCTTCATCGCCATTGTTTGTTTCTACACCATAGCTAAGTGACACATTTGAGCTTGTGTGCACTGCAATTCACTGTCACAACAAAAAGAGGGTATAAATTTGAGATTTTTCAATTTTTGCTTTTTGCATCCATTAGGGTAGAGGTTTTTTGTGTTACTAATATCTGATCTTTAGCTTGTGGTAATCGTTGGGAGAAGACCTTTTGATCTAAACTACTAATCCAATTTCTTGCAGGGTTCCATTATGTGTTTGTGATTTCTAAATTAGGAACATTTGGATTTGGTTCTTAAAAAGAACAAGTGTCTTCCATGTTTGGTGCACTTGCACATTGTGTTAAAGTCCCAGATTGGTGTGTGTATCCTCTCCCCTTGCACTTTGTGTGATCTTGGGCGTAAGAGAAACATATATCAATCTCTTTTCTTTTAGGGGGCTTACCTTTGAGACACATCCTAATAGAGAACTCAAGGGGGACGACCTCAAAGCATGTTTGTTCAAGCGGGCTATATCAAAAGGGTGAAGGCGAAAGTTAGTAACTCTATTTGGGGACATTATATTTGCGTGCCAATGATGATGTGGAACAACTTGCCACATTCAACATGGCTAGAGGCTTAAGTGTCTCATGTCTGAAGTATAGCTCCAATGTTTCGCGACCTCTTAGAAAACCATTTTTATTATCTAAGCTAGACTTTTTTGGCCGTCTATTATTGTGGTGCAAGGAATGTGAATTGTACCCTGAAGTTACATCTGTCCATGGTTGAGGTGTAAGGTGTCTTGCTAGAGTTTCCACTCTTTCAAGGTGAGGGGTATCAAGGTGGTCCATGATCTTGATATACCCTATTCACCCACTCCTTGGGTGAAGATTCCTTAGGTTGTGCTTGTTAAAGTGTCTTGCTAGAGTACTCACTCTTTTGGGGGTGAGGTAAGCCCACTTTATTAGAGAAACCCTATTATTCCTTAGGTTGTGCTTGTATTCATTGTTTGTGTCGACATCAAAATGAAGAAATGATTGATTCTATCATATCAGAATCAACATTTCAACATCCACACAATAAAGTTTTTTCTAAAATGAAAACATAAATCAAAATATAACTATCAATCCTATACTAAATCAAAATCTGCATTCCAAAGAACATCATCTCCATTGTTATCCTAATGCCAAAGTCTTGAGTTTTACACATTTAGTGCTCTCAGATTTTGCAAGCACAAAAATGCAACAAGAGGCATTAACAAATGGATGAAAAAAGTTAAACATTTAACATGTATGAAGATATAAATTCGCGAGGGGGAAAATGAGAGAGGAATCCCATTTAAATAGGCATCTTTGAGGATGGAGAGGTGTTGAAGAAGAAATGTGGGATAAACAGCTTGCAGGAGTGAAATTTAAATATCCCACATTATGTAATTAAATGAAATGCATGTGAGAGGAAATGATAAAGAGGGAAAAAATGCATGGTGAAGAGTTTGTGAATAATGGGATGATTAAATGGATTTTAAATGTAAATGATTTAATGAAATATGGAATATTATGATTTGGTTTTAATGATTTAATGATGATACATGAAAACGATTTATGAACGATTATGATTTATTATGCAAACGCATTATGAATGATAACGAGGTGATAATTATTTAATATTTTAATGATCTTATGATTTAATGAAATACAAATACGAAGCGAATGATTCATGCAAATGAAATGCAAATATTACATGATAATTAGTTTATTATGAAACGATAGTTGATGACCATGATAACAGATTTATTATGAAAATGATATGAATCATTATGCTTTATTATGGAAAATGTAGATCACCACATAGGTTTGAACTTCAACAAAATCAAACTGCATCACGAGTAACAATCAGGCAAATATTGCAGCATACCTATCAACCCATGTACATAGGGCTATTTTGTATGAAATTTTTATGGTGTGCTAATGTTGATTTAAGATTTGGCATGTATGTAATTGAATTATACACATATCTTTGTTTATATGGTATTTATGTTATGTTTACATCACATTTGTGAATTGAATTTATATGGTGTACGTTGTGTGCTTTTGTATATGATGATTTAATGGTATTTATATCATTGAGTTGTAGGTAATTGGTTTCTATGTCATGTACATGAGGATAATTCTTATTAAGGCTGTATTGTATGCCCATTATATATATGTGCATAAGGCTTTTATGTTGGTGTTGCATTAAACGTGAATCAAATTTGTATCGTGTCTAGAGTGCTTGTGTCCATCAGTATTGGTGGAATTTATATCGTCAAGTCATGCATGTGATCAATTCATATGGAATGTAAATTTCTCCAGTTCATATGGTTGAATATTATGTATGTCATTGAGTTTTATGCATAATACTCACCATGCCACATACATAGGGCTATTTTTTTATTAAAGTTGTATGGTGTGCTTGGTCTACTAATGTGAATTAGGCTTTGACATGTAAACACATATTTTCTTATAGTATTTAATCTTATGATGAAGTAATGTGTGAACTGATGTTTATGGTGTACCTTGTGTGCATTAGTATTTGTGGCAATTTATGGTATTAAGTTGTATATGTGTGATTGATTTATATGGAGTGTAAATTGGTTTAGTTTATATTATGGTTGAATATTATGTTTGTCATTGAGTTTGGTGCATGCTACTCTTCATGGCACATACAACTAATTTTAGTTAAATTTGTTTGTTATACTACTATGAATTAGGCTTTGGCACATATGCAATTGACTTATATACACATCCTATATTATATAGAATTTATATCATGACTACATCACATGTGAATTGAATTTGTATGGTGCACCTTGTGTGCTTGCATACATGAATTGAATGGTATTTATATCATTGAGTTATATGATTGATTCGTATGCCATGTACATGAGTATAGTTTATATTAAGGTTGTATTATGTGCATAATGTGTATATATGTATAAGGATTTTATGTTGGTTTTGCATCAAGTGTGAATCAAACTTGTATGGTGTGCTTAGAATGCTTGTGTGCATTAGTATTATTGGAATTTATTTGGTGCACGAGCACCCTAGATTTAGTAGATTCAAAATTAGCAGTTTGATTTTGTTTTATGTTCTTCCATGCAATAAGGTCTAGAAAGACCATTTCACGTATTTTGGGGTCTTATTAGTGTTCTTGGTCATTGGTTAGAGTCTAGATGCAAAACTTGTAAAAAGTTGCACAAATGTTGTCAAAGTTGCAAAATCGTGGAATATGAAGTCACAAGTTGTAAATGAGAGATTTGAATGATTGTAAGTTGAAAAGTCAAGGTTGGGAACCATTGGAAAATGGTTTTAATAGCATAAACATGCTTTGTAAACACGGATCCCAGCGTTGAGAAGGTTTTGGAAAGGAATAGAATGAAGAAAATACAAAGTTTGCATGTCCAAAACAATGTTATTCTAGAAAATCTGATTGTTATTTGGATTTGTGCGGACTTTAATTTGCATGTAATGATCTGAAATTGATTGGAGATAATAGAGGATTGAATCACCTTTCATCTGAAATGGGTTTGGTGGTTTTTCATTGAGTTTGGAGGAAGTTATTGCAAATTTACTAAAACTTGCTTGAATCTATCCTAGGGTTACCAGTTTTGGGAAAAATGACATAACTCTTATTTTCACCATTGGATTTTGATAAAAAAATTGCGAGAAGGTCTATAATAAGGTTCTATTCAATCTCACTAGAGTGATTGGCTTAATTCTTTGATCGGTGAAAGTTATAGGTGACTGTTCCTTTCATTTGCATGCATATTTGCCTAATCAGGCCTAGTCAAAAAGGAGGACAGTCAATTTTTGAGATTTTCCATACAAAATAACCCTTTCTAATTTTTGATATATGTTCAATAATGGCCAAATGGGTATCTGAAAAAAGTTTTCTTTTCTAGAGATTAGTTGAGATTGAAGAGTTATGTGAAAAAATCCATTTTTGAAAGGCTACAAGCAAGAATGAAGGTTTGTGAAGGAAAACCCACATTTTAATGAATAAGGGATTTGTAAACACTTGTTTAAGGTTGTGTTGGATTTGACAACTTGCCAACCCTCCTCCACCCTTGCAGCCTCCTTTTTCCATTTCAAAAGTTTGTCTTGGGGATTCTTCAACTCTCCATCCAAACTACAAATTTCTTGTTGACTCTACTCATCACCTTTCCACTTCTTGGCTTCTTTCACTTGTGGCCTCATCCCACCTTTTTTCTCCCAACATTTTGGTGTTGCTGCCCCATTTTTTCTATTCAAATCTTTTTCAGGATCCATTGAGGGTAGCATTGTCACTATTCTCAACCAAACTCCCTTATGTCGGAATACCACTAGCCTATTGTTGTTCCTCCCTACTACCATCATTCACCAATGCCTTCCCTCCCTAATCTAGAACCCCAGGTACTTGAACCACTTCTTCCTTGCCTATAATCTGAGAGCTCACTGGCTTCTCCTTTTTCTCCACATATAGTGTTGGGGGGCAACATCTTTCCACCAAGAAGAAGATTTATGTATTCTTTTTTTAACACATTGAGCAGCAAAGTGTCCAGTTTGAAGACAAATTCTACACCTAAAGGGTACTCCTTCATAGTCTAGGGGCTGCACCCAACAACCTTTCAAATTTTGTATTCGGATCTCTTCAGGAAGCTCCTTAGACACATCCAACTCCACTAAAATCTTAGCAAAAGTTGAATGCAGAATATTTGAGGATCCCTCATCCACCATTAAAAAGCTTCCTAAATAGTTCCCTACAGGCTCCAAGCAAGAAGCAAACCAATATTGTAAGGGAAGGTTAGGAAGTCTCACCTAAAAATGAACCCTCTCAAAGACTTCAGTGGTTGGGTTAATGGTCGGATGCCATGGCTTTAACATCAGGGTATATTTTCCTTCCCAATCCTAGTGATAATCATATTGGATCTTGTTTCTATCCCGCTCCTATTCAAAAGCAGCAATTAAAAAACCTTTTGTCATGGGATAGATTTGAACATACCCTTCTAAAATATGCTACTAATGGTTTGTAATCCACTGGTGGAAATCATTCAAACTTGGCCAAAATCCCCTAAATCTCCCAATCAGGCCCAACCTAGAAAAAAAAATTTCATTGGAAGCCACTTCTTGTTCAATCTCACCATCTAAATCCACTATGATTGATCTAGATGAGGGAGGTAACACAGAACCCCCTCCTCCCCTGCCTGTCAAAGACTTGGATGAGGGCTTTAGAATTTGAGAGGGACCAGATGTCCTATTCTCAGAAGCCTTGGAACCCTCAGCCAATCCAACACCCTTGGTAGCAAAGGCATAGGGGAGCCCATTCTCCTGGCCGCGTTGTGCACGGGGGTCGTCGTCGTCCAAACCAACCCCGACACCACTCTGGCTTGATTTCTTCAAACTGCTCGTTGCTTGAATGCTTAGTCCATCCTTCTCTCGAAAGCAGAGACCATTACTCTGAAATCCACAAAGACCTTGATGAGAGCCATTTATGTCCCATTTTATGGCATATTTTAGCCTATTTTCATACGCCTTCATACCCATTCCCACATTCCATTTCCATTCCATATTATACCATTATACCATTTTATGTTGCATATGATTAAATATATATAAATGTTATTTAATATAATTTTGGATAAAATGTGAAAATTAATGATTGGTTGTCTTTACTAATAAGCATTGTGATTTTTAGACTTGAGAAATAAAGCTTGTAGCATGCAGATCAAAAGAGCTTCCTGACACGTTTTGTGCAGAATATCTTCCTGTTATTTTCTGGTCAGGAGCTTCTGTGTATTACCTTTTGACCAACAATTTATTTCCATTATCTTTTCAAAGATGATGTTAGTCTCCAAGATGGTGTTGGTTACCTCTTCAATGCCAAATTCGAATAAGCACAAGAAATCATGTTTATTTCTAAATGAAGATGCAATTACCAGATGTATAGAGAAAACCAAAAATCTTCCATTTTTATTGTCTGTTATAACAATGTTTATCGTGGTCAGCAAAAACATACAACAAAGTACATTCATCCAGGATTCCACGTGCACCATTTTTGTGGTGATAAACTAAGGAAGGAAACCCATGATGGAGATGTGTGCTAATTCGCTGGAGGACAAAGCTGCAAATTTTCACGTCTTTTATTCCCGTCTCTTATTTATGCTCATTGTTATAACAAAATCATTTTAATTTGTTTCCAAACTGAACTGTTGCATTAAATAGTTTGTTGGCCATGGGCCAAAGAAAACACAATATTTTTGATGTATTTAATAGCTATGAAGAGCATATATATAACTAGCAATCGCACCTTGGTGTGCAATGGGTACGCCGAAGAGGTGTGGAAGGTCAATTAGGAAAAAAATTGGTTTATTTTTTGCATACATTTGTGTAGTACATGAGATCAAGTAATAGATCAATTTAAAAATAATATTGTTTATATATTATTATTAGTATTATTAATTTTATTTTATATTTTTATTATATATAAAAATATAATTATATATTTTTATATATATAAAAATATAATTATATATTTTTTATTTTATTTTATGTATTAACTATTATATTCACCACATACTTTCTAACATATTAACATATATATAGTTTTCTTTTTCCTAATTTATTTAAAGATCAATTAAACTATGAGATGTTTTATAAAATATTATAATTTGATTTATATAGAAAAATATTAATTAGTAATTATAATAATTTCATATTTATATTTAATATTTTGTATTATAGAATATAATATATAATAGTAATAATAAAATCTATATATATTATTATATATAATGATTAATATAATTATATTGTATATAATTTATTTTGTATTAGGTGGTGGGCCTAGTTCGATTGGCTAAAACATCTGGCAAAAAATCACCAGGTTTAATCTCCTCACCATCCTGAAAAAAAATCATGTGAAAAAAGTTTTAAAAAAAGTTGTATTATATAAAATATTAATTATATTTTGTATTAAATAAAAATATAATAATTTTTAAATAATTTTGTTGAAGAATATAATATTTAATAATAATAATAAATAATATAATTATATATTTATATAAAATTTACATTCTATATTAATTATGGTAATATATATTTAAAATGTAGAGTAATTTTCATTTTAATAAACATACTCTAAAACCTTCGGGGAAACCTTATTTTCAGGCTACAGCTTGTCAAATTGGAGGAGTCAATACCAGTGAGGAAGAGTTTGGAGGAGCGGCAATAGTAAAAAATGGCAGTAAAAAAATGACAAATAAAAATACACTCCCATGGTTGTAAAAAGCAAAAAATAAAAATAAAAATGGTCAAAAATATTCAACGGGCGAGATTCAAATAACTGTATTGCCTTTAGGTGTTAACTGTTGATAGTACAAATTGGGTTGGCAATTTCCGAATAGGATACGCCTTCGGCGTAAATATGCATGGTGTAAAAGAGTGAAGAGAATTTGGTAGACAGACTTTTATATAGATTTTTTGTATCATTCTTTCTAATAAATAAAATAGTGATCTTCTGATTAAGGCAGCGTAGGAAGGCTTTTTGTTCTTTCCATCGTGCAAACTAGGAGCAAGGGCCCACTCCTTGGGGAAGCTCGGTGATGTTTCATTTTATGTATTTTGTTCGCTTATGATTTGGTTTAGTTAAGATAAACGTTATTTCCTTTTAACTGTGTGATTTCAATTTCAGTACAGTTTGGATAAAAGAATATGTAATTAGGTTTATTTCTCCTTTCTCTTGTAGCTACTATTGTTATTGTTGCAAACTTCTATTGTTATTTTTGTAGATCATTGTTGTTATTGCCACAGATTGTTGCAACTCCTATCACTTCTATCACATAGTAGAGCTGAATAGAAATATAAGTTTGGACCAAATTTTCATCATAGGTGCTCCTTTGTGTGTTCTAGCTGCATTTCATCCCCACTCAACTCATGACTTTCACCCCTTCGATTGGCATATAGCCACGACACCTCTCACAATTTTACGCCCTTAGATTGACACGTATAGACCAAACTAAAATCCGCTAGGTGAAACCTTGGTCCCAACAGAGGGAACATTTTGATCGTTACTGTCCATTTTTATGTGCATATTAATTTTACTGAAATGTGTAAGGGGATAATGTGTATTTAGGTTGTATGCCATGCCTAGTGTGTTAAATTTAATTAGGATTTAACATGTATGCAATTAATTTGGGTACACATCCTTGTTATGTATTTTTGTTATGTTTATATTAAAAGAGTGATTGAATTTGTATGGGGTACCTATTGTGCTTGTCTGCATTAGGATAGAGTGGTATATATGTGATTTATTTCTATAACATGTAAATGGGGCTTATTCATTAAAATTGTATTATGTTCCCTATGTGGTTAGTGTGCTTGTGCACATTAGAATCATTTTCTATTATGCCATTGGTTTGTATGTGATTGATTTATAAGGAATGCACAAAGGAAAAATTCATATTAAAGGTGTATTGTATGCCTAAAATGTATATGCACATTATTCTTTTAAGATTTGATAGGGGTTTGATTGAAACATTTAAACATCCTTGTTTAATATGGATTTTATGTTCGTATTCCACCAACTATGAATCAAAATTTTATGGTTTGCTTTATGTGCTCATGTGCATTATTATTATTCACAATTATGTCCTTTACTCAGTTGAATGTGATTGATTCATATGGCATGCAAATGGTTATAATTAATATTATGGTTGAATGACATATTTTTCATTAAGTTATGTACTTATTGATTTCAATGACATGTACATGAGGTTAATTTGTATTGAAGTTGTATGGTGTGTCTAGTGTTCTAATCTAAATTAGGATTATACATATTATTAAACTTGTATACACAACCTTGTTTATATGGAATTTATGTTAGGGTTACGTAAAAATGTGAATTAATTTTTTTTGGTGTACCTAGCATACTTGTGCATTAGGATTGAATATTACTTATGTGATCAAATCATATGACATGTACAAGGGGATAATTCATAGTAAAGTTGTGTTGTGTCTTGATGTGTATTAGGATTGAGTAATATTTATTTGATTGATTCATATAACATGTATTTGGGAAAAATTCTTATTAAAGTTGTGTTGTGTGTTTGATGTGCTTATATTTTTTATTAGATGAGCAAGGAAGGACCCTGATCCCAAAAAATAGTTCAAAGCATGGCAAAAATAGCTAGAAGAAACAAACTAGCAAGACAACAGCTGGTCACACATCAAGAACCAAAGAGACCAACAATAAAACCAGTCAAAAGGGATCAACAAACACACAAGTCAAAATTAAAATAAGCATCAGGGAGCATAGGCCATATATCTAAATCTAAAACATTTAATAACCGTCTACTAAAATTAGGTTAGGTGCCAACAAGAGTCCATATAAGATTTACCAACATAATATGAGTGTTAGAGAAACTAGTAAGAAAAAAACCATACTCAACAATCCTATCATTAACAAAGAAATAATTCATCATTTTTTAGCAGTAATTAAAAGCTCCCAATTCTCCCCAATGATAGAGATAAATTGCTTACAATTAGTGTTCTCATCAGCATCAACTTGTTTTTCTTCCATTTGTTTCCCTTGGCACTTGAGCTACTTCCTTATCTTCAACTAGCCAAAAATAGTGCCAAGAATTGTACTGTTCATAAGGCCATCAATAACTTTCATCAGGGTACAAAGAGTCTTCTCCGTTTCCTCCATTTTAAACTACACGAGAATCATTTTTTTATTCAGATCACTATTAGAGGCAACATTGAAATCTTCCTTTGAGGGAACAAAGAGGTTCATATCCGCATCACCATTATCCATCCTATCACTCAACTCTGAGGCCTCAACACCTTCCACTTTAACCTCTTTCTCCATCACATTTCCCCCTCCTCAAACTCTTCCTCCTCATCTTCTTGGTTAGTAAATCCTCCCATTCATTCTCCTCACTTTCCTCTCCATTCATAGGTTCAAATTCTTTGTTAGGGGAGAACTCCTCCTCACTAACAAGAGCAATAGACCTCCCTTTGTCTTTATCCCCCTTCTCCATAGAGCTGACTTTGGCCAGTTGAGTTGATATCCTACCACTCTTATTGGACCCACTGAACTCCTCTTCTTTTACCTCTTGTTGTTCTTATTGATTATCTTCAATGATAGTAATGAAAATTTCTTTCTTGGGGTGTCTTTGCGACTTCTTGCTTTTGGGATACTCAGGCAACAAAGGAGATTTTTTTCTTTTTAGCGAGAGTGGTCTTCGGTAAAGCAAGGTCCATAGACTGAGCAACAGGTCTATGCTTAGGTTTGGTTTTTATTAGCAACATTTTTACTTTCTAAGGCTAGGTCCTTAGAAGGAGAAGGAGAATTAATCTCAATTGGCTCAATGCAGACACTAGAATTGTGAGATTTTTGGCCAGTTGGGGTTTTCACTTTAGGAGAGGCTTTAGCCATATTCCCAATAACAATATTGTGAGGGTTAGCTAAGTCGAGAGCCCTAGGGTTTCCATGAAAATTATTACAGAGAAAATTTGTACATAGCCATCATTAAACCTTGGTGCAGAGGAGGTGAAGCTCCTTTTTCAATATTTTGTTGAAGGGAGGAGAAAACATAGAACAAGATATTTATTTTCTCATTATGCATAATGTGGTTGAGAATTAGAAAATGGTAACCATACACTGTCATATTCTACCTTCAAGGGTAAAGTAGCACATTACATACAGACTTACCAAAACATACAGAGGAGGGAGCTTGAGGTGAGCATACCCATTCAGAAACCTTTTTTAGTTTCTCTCCTTTCTTGAAAAACTTGTTCACGAAGCTTTGGTATTTACCATTACTTTTTTTAACAATGTTCATACCATTGTTAGCCAAACTAGTGGCTTCCAAGATCATCTAAGTAACCTAAAATTTCATTGAACCAATCAACACATGACCATGCTGCCAGGAATTTATGAACTTTGGGGTCAAGGTGTCATTATAATCGTGTATTGCTTGGAAAAAGGATGACAAGCTAGTTCTAACAAAAAACACCAAAAGTTCATCATTCTGTTGCAAATTTCCATAGATAACGGGTTTAGTTCTCTTTTTGGGACCCCACATATCTATAGAATATTGGTTGCAAACACCAAAATTTCTCTATAAACCCTTGTTCAACCACATATCAACCTCACAAACCTTGAGCTTGCAATTTTTATCACTAAAAACCTTAATTTTTAAAATTGCTATATTAACACCAACAATCCAAAATAATATCAACCAACAGGAAATAAAATAGGGAACACTCGAGAAGGAATTCAGGTCATTATTGATAGTATCAACCTTGATATGAATAAGATCATAATACCCCAAACCATCCTTGAAATAATAACTAAAGAGGACGTAATGCACACAGGGAATGAAAAGCATGTAATACATTTCTGATATGTAATAATTAGAGGTGATCATGATTATTGAAAGGCCTTTGATAATCCACACTTCAATATATCTATCGTCATTTAATAAATTTCTATTTTTAGTCATCCTTTGCCAAGTACCATCCCCTTTATTATTACATTTTCTCCCATCATTGCATCATACATTCCAATTCACCCTCTTCTTATTACTACTTCCTCTCATTTGAATAACTTAATGGATAGATATATCCTTCTTGATTGAGGGTCTAATACACCTTAAATCACTCCTAGTCATTTGACACATATTTAGGTGAAGCCTCATATTTTTCCTTAGTGACTAATTCTTTTATATGGTGTGGAAACACTGAAATGACCTACTGTGTCCATTCTTTATGCTTAAGATCCTCATTAGCTATTGCATCAACAACATAATTCCCTTCTCTATACAAATGTTGTATTTTATAATTAGGGAAGGACTTAAGGATATGTTTGTTGTCCTCCAAAATATCACATATCTCCTAGAACAATAAATTCCCCCTTCAAATAATCAACGATAAGTTTTGAATCTCCTTCAATGATAGTTTTGGTAAATCGCAACTCCTTCAAATGCTTTAAACCTACCCAAACCGCCATAGCTTCAGCCACATTATTGGAACAAACACCTTAATTATTGCCATATCCTTCTATAAGGTTACCATGATGGTTTCTAATAATTTCCCCAACTCCATCAAGTATTGGGTTCCCCTTGGAGCACCCACCAGTATTGCATTAGAACTAGTCCATCTCAGGAGGAGTCCAAACAATGTTTTTTCTATTTAAATACTTAATCCAATTGAATTTCGTAAGATTTTGTTTTAGCCCCCATATCTGTTTAATCCTAAGCTATTTATAACAGGGCATGTGTTTTGAGGATCCATAGACCCCCACATTTATATTCTCCTAAATTTGATACATGATCACCATAAAAATATCCTTTTTGTTTCTTTCAGACTCTCAAAAGACCTTGCTATCTTTCCATAAGCCCCAAGCAATAAAGGGAGAGACTTGTCTCCAAATATCCACAATAATGTTGTGAGAATAAGGACTAGCATTCCAACTCTCAAAAAAATGTCTTATTGAAGAGGGGAATACTCAGTCAATCATGAGAATAGGAAGAAAATATGACCATATTGTTGATGGTATTTTCTGCACAGCAACAACTCAGATAGAATATGATATCCTATCTCTCTTGAAAGGTAAATCTCTATGGAAAAATGGATAACCCCAAGGTCTCTAATGTCAGGTCTTGACAATGCAAATAAAACAACTCAGTGATAAATGTGAAAATGTTGGTAATCACAAAGGGACCTTACTACAAGCAAACACTGGACTCGAACTTATCAGATCTAGCAATACATATTGATACTTCAAAACCTAAAACTAACCCAGATAATAAAATAAATAGAAAAAGATAAGAGTTTAAGAGATAATTCTAATACTAATTCTAACCCTAAGACGGACAATGCGAAAGACGATATGCTCAAAATGGACCGATCTCTCATAAACTACTTTCTGTTGGATCCAAATAAATCTACAATTTTCACAGAAATAGTGCAATCTTCTGAGGTATTTTAAGATTTTCAAATCATAAACATTTATTCAAAACAATACCATTGGATATGAACAAACATTCATAATTGAACTAAGCACAATTTAAAGCCCAGGCTAACTTTGCAAAGCAGCTAATAGTCAGCTAACTGCAAAAAGTATGGACTATAAATCGCTGCAAACATTTCAAACATGAAACCCTAAGCATTACCAAACTATTTCATTGTGAAC
Organism: Sequoiadendron giganteum; assembly: GCA_007115665.2. Lineage (NCBI taxonomy): Eukaryota > Viridiplantae > Streptophyta > Pinopsida > Cupressales > Cupressaceae > Sequoiadendron > Sequoiadendron giganteum. The sequence goes on from CM021101.1 coordinate 497,575,755, forward strand.
TTAAGCAATTTTAAAGATAGAGCAACAAGAACCATGCCAGATAAAACATGACACAAGAAAGATACCAAATCACAATATCCCTTCTTATATTAGGTCATCCAAAATGGCAACAATTCTAGCCTTCTGTTACAATACTTGCTTGAACATAAACCATAATTCGCTCAAATATGGAAATCTCTACTCTATTCCTCTATGCCTATCATGCATTACTTCTACATATACTGAAATGAGGCAACATGCCCAATTTATAGAGAATCCCTAAGATAGGTCGGCCCAAAATAAGAATTTACAATAAAAACATGCCACACAAGAGGTCGGCCTTAAAAGATATTCAAATATCATACGAAATGTGCAATTTGCACAAATTTCATCCAAGTTGGCCCAAGGTCACAAAAAGGTTAGCCCAATGCATGTGGATAATGGGAAGCACAAACTTTGATGTAGCTCCATATAATTATTTCCCATCCTTGTCTTTAGCTCAATCTTCTTCACCATGCACGTCTAACAACACCCTGTCCAACTCAGCAATAGGTGGTACAAGCAAAACCCTAACTCTCATTTCAAGAGACTTAATGTCATCCCTTGCCTACTTTACTGTACCATCCCACTCAACCCTATTAGTTAAACATCTATCAATAACTGCAATGTAGGTTGCAGCATCATCTAGCTGATGTTCAGTGACTGGACCTTCACTGATTGGGGAATAAACATCTCTCCACCATTTCCTAAGTTGCTCCAGATTGAGATGTTTCGGAGAAAACTTCTTCCTTCCTGTCATGATCTCAAAGAAGGAGACACACTTCTCATAAATACCAGTCAAAGTGTCCCCAATCAACCTCCCTTGCTTATTAATCTTCTTTAAGGCCCTTTGCATCATCTGCAAGATCTCGAACCATTCCCAAGGCTCAGAAACCCTTGGGAAAGGAAGAATCCCACTCTTTACCAATTTATCCTCAGTGAACTCCATGATTGTCTTTTTTTTCTACAATAGGAGATCAGTATCCTCTTTGTCTTGAGCAAGCACAGCCTTCAACCAGTCTATTGACCTCATGGCATCCCCTCTAATCGACAAGATATCTTTGATGGCAGCATCTCCCTTGGATTGAACTCCTTGCAACCAAGCAACTGTGGCAACTGTGGTGCCTTTCATCTTCTCAAGCTCAGAAATGGTTTCCTGGGGCAAGAAACCCGCAGCAGAGGAGGAAGAGCTAATTGACTACAAGGGTTTCATCAATTCCTGCAAGTACTTCTTTAGTTTCTCATTCTCTCTCTCCAACTCATGCCTGGTTTGTACAACCCTCTTTAATTTTCCCAGAATCACGGCACTGGAGCCTTCATACTCCTCAATGTCCTACTCCATAGAAGCATGCCCCAAGTCAATAGTATGCATATGATAATCCTTGGCAATCACATTATCTCTATCTTTATCTAGAGTAGGGGTAGCAATGTGAGCCACTCTTTTGCCTGACCCATCTCTCTCAATCCGAGACACAACCCTAGCCTTCTTCTTAGTCTTTCCTTTTTCAACATTGGCCATTAGGTTATCCCAATTAGGAGGAGCATCTTCCACTATTACCTATTTACTCTTCAATTCTTTATCCAACCAACTTGGAACAGTAAACTCAGTTGATATTGTATCCTGCCCATCTTGCTCCTGCTGGTCATTTGGTGGATCCTTCTCAACACTTGGCACACCAGGGATATCCCTAATTGGATCTTCTTTGTCCAACAACTGCTCCTCTACAACAACCTGCGTTGGTGAAGGGATCTTAGTTGGTATATCCTCCTGTTGACGAGATTTACTCAATTGCTCTTCCGCGGGTGAATCTGCATAGGCCACCAAAGGAGATTGGATAACCTTGTCAATTTCTACATCTGCACTATAGAGGTCTCCATCCTGAAATTCCTTCTCATCCAAATCCTTAGGATCTTCATCCTTCCTTGGTTATTCTTGTACACTGTCAGTATCCTGAGGAAAGGAAATGCTTTCCTATTCAGTAATGGGAGTAGTCACTGGCACATCCTCCCTCATTGCAACATCTTTTGGGGAAGGAGTCCTCGACCTCCTCATATATACTTGTGTTCTTTCCCCTGAACTCTCTACCTCTACCATAGGTGACTCAACTTCCTTATCGGTTTTAGGAGCTTCCTCCTGTTTCTGTGAAAGCCTCACAAGCCTTCGTCTCTTTGTCAATGGAAGAGTAACATCTACCTCTTCCTCTTCTTCTTTATCCTTTTCAGCTTCTCTCCTCGAGACATTCCTTCTCTTCTTGGAAATAGGTTTCCTCTGTTTACCTACCTCTGCCACCTTCTCAGTTTGAACATCCCTGACCTGAATCTTGAAAGGGGAATCCACCCTTTCCTCACCTTTAGGATCCTGTTCGTGTGATTCCTCGGAAGCAGAATGAGACTCCAAGTCTCCCATCAAATCAAAAGTGCATTGGACACCTTCACTTTCCAACTCCAAAATTTTGTGCTTCAGCCACATTTTGGTGTACTTGATCACCGGAGTCATGATTTGATCTAGTTCTATTTTCTCTTCTTCCAACCAGTCAACCTCTCCGACTGGTTTGTCTTTCACGGCCTTGAAGCTATGACCCTGAATTAAATTTCCATCTTCTTCCACTTGGTCAGGGATGGCCTTCACATTATATAACCTTATTATGTCCACCAGAAACCTAGAGAATTTCCTCTTCTTGACCTCATATTCATCACCAAGTTTAGCCCAATAATCTTCAATATTGGCCTTATGGTTGTACTCCCTACTGGCCTTCTTTTGTGCCTCAGTAGTGATGTCAAACCTTGCTCTCTTGGAATGGAAAGAGAGACCAAAAGTACTCATCTCCTCCTCAGAAGCATGAGCAGATTGGATAGAAGGACAAACCTCACCCATTCCTATCTTCAAGGGAAAATCATTCCCAAATCCTATTTTATGCTTGTCTCCCTTTACAATTATGTCAAAGTCACAAATTTTCCTAGTGACCTCCAACAATATAATATGATTAGTGGGGTACCTCGGCAGTCTGTATGGAGCCCTCTGACAACCATCAATCCTAATGTAAGAGAAAGTAGGGAACTGGATAAACCATGCCCCATACCTCCTTATCAATTCTTTAGCCTCATCAAAAATCCTCACATGCTCTGCACCTTGCAGCAACCTAGTAATATACATCATGAAAGCATCATTTTCCCTTCTGTAGCTTCCTCCTGTTAGGTGTAGTTGTGGATATACCTCATATATTGCATCTTGTCCAAATGTACCTCTAGTGCTCAACCCCTTATATGGGTGAAATCTTGCCAATGCATACACTAGGTAGGAGGTCATGGTGAAAGTCTTGGTTTGAAAGATATTACACAACTACTCATGGATCGCTGCACTTATGGCACCTACCCAGTGATAGTCTATACCCTGCTCCATCCGAGAAATGACATTGAAAATCCAACTCTCGAACACCCCTGCACTTTTCAACCCTACCAACCTGCTGAAAAGAGTGATGACATTGTAGTATTCCCTTTTGAACTTGAGTCTGAATAGCTGCTTTGGCAATTTAGAGAAATGAGACTTGGGATTCTCCAACCAAGAATTGATTACCTTTTGGGACTTGACCACATTTTCCTCACAGTATTTCCTTGCTATGTCTATATCAAAAGCCACCACATGTGACCTATCAGGCATATCAAAAGTCCTAGCAATGGACATTGGATTTAAGCCTGCCATAATCCTTCCCTGGGGACCAATTATCCTTTGTGTCCCTCTGTCATAGTTCCTGGCACACTCAAGCACCAACTCATAGCACTGCACAGTGGAAGGGAAACCTGCTACATGTGCCAATCCGGACTCTAGAGTTCTCTGAGCCAGCAAAGGAAGGTTTTGTGCTGCCATTTCAACTTTGAATTCCTCATAACCCCACATACCCACATTGGTATCGGTGATTCCTGACCAAATAGAAGTCAACTTGCTCTCAAGAATCTTACTCCTTATATCCAATTTTACCTTTTCTGCATCAGAGATAGCAGAAATTTCTGCATTTGGATATGTTGCCTTTCCCCTGCCATGACCAACAACATCTTGTCCTGATCCTTCCTGTAAACAAGTAAATATAACCAAAGTGAGATCCAAGAGAAACAACAAATGCAAGAAACCCATATCTCAAATTTCGGGTTTTAGCCCCCCTCATGAAATCCAGACTAGAGAGGAATTCTAGAGAAATCCGGACCAGGTGGAATCCAGCGAGACAAACATATAAACTCCATAATATCACTCAATTAATTAGCACAATAAAGGAATAACCTTAGAACTACTTAGCATGAGTTCCTTTTGATCACTTTAATATATTATCAATAAGCAAATCCCATTATATGATCATCATATTCTTCATTTCCACAATACCCTGGAAGAATCCGTTAGAGACAAAAATCCTCGAAAATAGCAATAGTTCCAATTAATCTGGGAAAATGAAGAAGGCATGGAACATCCGGGAAAATCCGGTAGAAGCGGATTTTAGCGAGAATAAGATAAATTACCATCAAAGCATGAATCCGACGGAATGACCCAACCACGGACACCGGGAAAATCCGAAGGAAGCAGATTTTCGCAAGGCAGACAAAAGTCTGGCTAAAGTGGCAAAAGAAAAGGAACGAGAAAAGCCGAGGAAATCCGGAGGAAGCGAAATTCTGTGAAGACGCCGAAAACCCGAACTTACCCACGTTTCACTCGTCCTTACCAAAAGGGATCGAATGAGCACAAATGTAGGACCTGCACCTCGACAACAACCTGACCTAGATGTCCAATAGATCAATCATGAATTTAAAGCTCACCTCTCAACAATTCGAGAGGGATTGGCTATGCCCTAGGCCGAGAAACCCTAAAAACCCCCACCATGGGAGCACGGAAAAACCAGGCATGACTTGCTTACAAACAAAGATGGAAAATTTAGGATAAATGTAAATAAGCCCCCAAGAACAACAATAAAATTCCAGTCCAAAACAAATATTTAGTGATCAACCAAGTGGACTGGCAAAACAATAAAAACCCCAAATGACCCCCACCATGGCGCATACACACAGGAAAATGACGAAGCAATGAATGACATGAAAGCATACGAAGCAAAGTAATTGAAGACCAACAGAGGAAAGAAGCATATCCACATACCATGAGAGAAAAAGAGCTAAAACCGGTGATGCCAACAAGCAACTCACAAACACGAGCAGGATATGAGCAATGCTCACGAAATTCAAATGCAACACTTGAAATAGCTCTGAAATGCATGATCTAGCAACACCCCTCAAGCTCCAGTACTCAAACTCAAATGACAAGCAAATAAACAAACTCAAATGGCCAATTACTTCCCAAAATTCAATATATCATTGGCCCCAAAAGTCGCATAATCAACATTAATACCCTTGACAAGACAACCAAGACCAAAATCCAGAAATCCGATAGAGCAACGAACTTTAGAGAAATCCAGCCATGACAGATTTCCGCGGATTTGGTCGAAAGGGCAACCACCTCTAGGCTTCGAAAGAAAACTGGGAAAATCCAGAGGAAACGGATTTTCCCGAAAACAGTGGAAAGTCTGAAATGCACTCAAATCCAAAGATTTTCAATAAAATTCACAAATGGGCCACTCCAACCTGAAAAGATGAACATCAAAGGACGTGCCCAAGCAAGAAAAAATCCAAAAATAGAAAGGCCAAGACACCCAAAAAACCAAAAAAATGAGGGTCCCTACTTCAGTGGGGCATGTGTGCAAAACTGCACAACAAATGGCAACTCCGCTGGGGAAATGCTCCAGAGCATTTCAAGAACACACTAGAATAAAGAGCTCAGAATCTCTGGTTTCAATCCTCTCCTCAGGACACCTATGAACAAAGTTTCAGAAACCACAAGCAAGAAGACCTTTTCCTATACCAGGGTCCAAGTGTGTGTATTGTGCATTTATTTCCTATTCCTTAGGTACAATGGGAACCTAGGCAAATCTGACTAGGCTACATAAAAGTTCTAACTCCAAAAGCAACCTGGATAGAGCCTCACTGCCAGTCAGGCTGCCATAGCCCCAACGAGGTTATTATTGTGACCCTCCCAAGCATAGATCTACTATCAGTCAGACATCTATAGCCTCAGTAGAGATACTAGGATACCCCTAACAAGGTGAAGATTACTTATATTTTCAACGTTTTCCCTTTTCTTTTTTCTTTTTTTTTATATAACTTTTCTCTTTCACTTTCGTAAGTAATGAAACTCACACTCAGGGATGAGGAACACAGTGGCACTGAAGCAGAATATAAGATTTTTCACCAGGCCAAATTACCCAAGAACCCTATGTAACTCCAAAATTTTACTTTTTAGTATTAAAGGTGTGAGACCCAAATATATCCCAAGGTTTATCCAAACAAGTGACTCTAATTCTAAGTAAAAGGGACATCAAATACAGAATTCCACCACCTGACTCTGAAAAGCTTATTAGAGTTTGTAAAAGAAATTTCCAGAATAACCCCAAGCAAATAGCCTGTTATACAGATGCAACCCCCAAGGAAGCAAGAAACCAAAAACAAAAAACCAAAACGGAAAGCAAAATGAACCAAAGTAAATCTACACTACCAAAGCCAAAATAAGCAAAGCAAAGCAAACTAACAAAACAAAGCAGAAAACACAACTACTCTAAGCTTTATACAAGATGAGATGCAAATAGCTCAAGGTTGAAAATAATGCTTCAGATATTGCCCATTGATAGGCAGTAGGATATCCTCATCAGTGAGGGTTTTCAAGTGGAAAGCATTATCTCCCAGAATTTCTGAAATTTGGTAAGGACCAAGCCAAAGTTTATCAAATTTACCATGCTCTCCCTTACGGTCATGGGCTTTATCCCAATAGAGAACTAAGTCAGAAATTCTAAAGGCTTTCACCTTAGCTCTCCTATCAAACCATCTTTTCACTACACCCTGATGTTTAGCAAAGTTTTCTAGAGCTTCATCTCTTTTCCCTTCTAGGTGCAACAACTCAGCCAAACGGGCTTCATGCTTGTCTTCCTCATTATAATATTCGTTGATAAATTGCAGGGTAGGGATCTTTAATTGAATAGGAAACACGGGTTCCAAACCATACACCAAGTGATAGGGAGAGGTTCCTATGGATGCCTTTTGTCTAGTACAGTTAGCCCAGAGAGCGAATTGAAGCTGGGTGTGCCAATCCTTGGGATTTTGTTCTAACAACTTACGGATAACTGTCAGTAGATTCTTATTGGAAAACTCAGCTAGGCCATTACCCTGAGGGTAATAATTGGATGAAAATTTAATAACAATCCCATGATCAAATGCCCAATTAGAAAATTTCAGTGATGCAAATGCAGGACCATTATCACAAACTAAAGATAGTGGACAATCAAAACGATTAATAACTCCAGACTCGAAAAAATTGATTACCACATCCAAAGTACATTGTTTACAAGCAAGAGCCTCTGTCCATCTAGTAAAATAATCAGTTATGGTAAGAATATACCTGTGACCTACAAAAGATGGAGGATTAATTGGACCTATGAAGTCCATACCCCACTGAGCAAACGGTTTTACCTCTATGACTGGCTGAAGTGGAAGAGCTGTATGTTTTTCCTTGCTGTAGTTTGACATATGTGGAAATTCCTCACATGTTGGTGTACATCCTTGAACAAAGTAGGCCAATAGTAGCCTTCCCTTAAGATCTGGTTTGTAGTGGCTGATGCAGAACCATGGCCTGTACCATATTTCTCATGGAATTCAATCATCACTCTAGCAGCCTCCTCTTTTCCCAAACATCTTAAGTATACACCCTCATAATTTATTTTATAAAAGATAGCTCCTTTCATCATAAAAATTCCACTCTTTAAGTGCAAAGCTTGCCTTTGAACTATGTTAAGGTGATCGAGACATTGCTGATTCAACAAATAAAAAATGATTTCAACTTACCAATCTCCTGGTGATACCTCTTAAAGATGATAATGTTGAGCTATGAGATCAAGACCTGTCTAATCCATCGTCTTTGTAAGTCCCTGTCCTCTTACTAGTTTCATGGGTTGAATCTCCATGTCATATTCCTATAACATAGTCACCCATTTGGCTCTTTGTTCACCTAACTCATTTTGCATTAACAACAACTTTACTACAAGATCAGGTACTATGGCAAAAACTTTATTCCTCAAGATATAGTGCCTGAACTTTTTCACTACTCTGACCAAAGCATAGGCCTACTTCTCTACATTATGATATCTTAATTCTGCATCCTTTAAAGGAGTACTCATGAAGGCTATAGGGTTCTCATCACCTTGATCAGACTTTTGAGTTAACATTGTAGCACAAGAGTGATTAGAAGCGAATGAATATATGTAAAAAGGTTTAGCATAATCGAGACTCACCAATACTGGAGCCTCAATAATAGCCTTCTTGATTTCTACAAATGCTTCCTTAGCTTTTGCATTCCACTCTATTTTTGCATCTTGTTTCAACATGGCATTCAATGGCTTAACTATCTCTGCAAATCCAGTGATAGATTTTCTAACAAAGTTAATCTTACCAAAAAATGACTTCATCTCTTTCTTACTTGCAGGAGGCTGAATCTTCAAGATAGCCTGTATTCACTCAGGGTCAATAACAATACCCTGTTCTGAGATAATATTTTCCAACAACTTTCCTTCCATGACTCCGAAAATACACTTCCTTGGATTAAGTGAAATACCAAACTCTTTGCATCTTTGGAATACTTTACATAAATCTTCTATATGATCTTCTCGTTTTTTAGAAAAAATCGTCAAGTCATCCATATAAATGTTGATACACTTACCAATTATGTCCTTAAAAGCAATGTCCATAGCTCTCTGGAACGTAGCTCCAGCATTGATCAACCCAAATGGTATCCTTTTGTACACAAAAGTTCCCCATTTTGTAGTGAAGGCAATCTTGTGCCTATCCTCATACTGCACCATAACTTGGTTGCATCCAGAATATCCATCCAAAAAGGACATCATTTGAGATCCATTAACGATCTGAAGCACCTCATCCAATGAAGGAACTGGATAATTATCCTTTTCTGATGCTCTATTTAGATTCCTGAAATCCACACATAGTCTGATTTCTCCATTTTTTTTCCTTACCGAAACCAAATTTGCAACCCAAGTAGAGTGTCTTACTAGAAATATAATGCATGCTTAAAGCAATTTTTGCACCTCCTTTTGAATAATGGGTTCTAATAGAGCATTGATTGGCCTCTGTCTCTGCCTAAATGGTTTGACATCTGACTTCAAAGGGATGGTGTGTGTAATGATTGAAGTATCATATGTTTTCAAATCTTCATAACTCCAAGCTATTACATATGATATGTATGTAAGGTGTCAATAATCCCCTTTCTTTCTTCTGGAGTACACACCTTACCGATAAAAACATTCTTCATGTCATCTGGTGTCCCCATATTATATGTTTCACACTAGCTACTGAGGGACTCCCTTTTAACTTGTTGTTCCAGATCTCTTATCTTATCCAAATCAAAAATTCGTTTAAGCTGCACCATACCTCTTGGAATGGTGTTGGTTTTTAAATTAATGATTCCTCCCAAGTCTATTTCTGCTTCTTCAGGCTCTATCTCATCAATGACTTGGGAAGTGAACACATCATAGCTTGTAATGAAATCCAAAATATGCTTATCGTCTTCAAATACCTAGAAATTAGTAACGTTGTCATGCACTAAAGGTACTGGAGTGAGCTCAACTATAAATTTCTTCAATCCTGAAAGTGATAAAGGCTACAAGGTGCTAGCAGCTTGTGCTAAAGAATCTGCAACTTGATTCTTGCTTTGAGGGATCAATTGGATATTGAAAGCATCAAACCCCTCAATAAGATCCCACACTCTATGCCTATAATTGGTCATTCTCCTATCACGACATGAATACTGTTTCCTTACTTGTTTGATTACTAATTCAGAATCTCTGAAAACTTGTAACATCTTAACCTTCTTCCTTGATGCCATTAACAAGCCATGGATCAAAGCTTCATATTCAACAATATTATTGGTGCATTGGAATTGGAGTCTATGAGGAACAAAATAATTCTTACCTTTAGGAATGATTAATTCAAATCCTGCTCCAACACCCTACCTAGATTTAGATCCATCGAATCTCAATGTCCAATAGCCATCAGGTTCCCTTGGTTTTAGTTTGTCTTGCTCTTTACTGAAAATGGGGGGCTTCTCAAGAAGCATTGGGTTCTTACCCCTATCACCATCTAACTCCCTTTATATATGTGGATTAATACATTTTTGTATCTATTGGACAACTGTCTGACATAAGTCACATTCCAAATCGGAATGAGGAGCATCATGGACTCTACACCAATTGGGAAGCAATAGTTCCTCAAAGTTTATACTTATGTTTAGCTGTATCTGATTCTCTACACATTTCTAGATAAAATCCTGAAAATTATCCAACAGACTAAGCTGCCTATCCTCTTGGTCATCCGTTTCATCCACTTGCTCTGTCAGTGCCTCAGGACTACTGTTCATTGGAATGTATTCATCTAAGGATTCCTGTACCATAAAAACCTCCTCATCCTCTGTGACTGATGCGGCCAACACATAATTTCCCATGCTAATTTCAGACACCAACACCTCATTCGAAACATTCTGGTATTCAGTCATTACATACTTCATTTGGGGCTCTCTTTCAATTCGAATCTAATTCAAAACTCCCTTCCATGGTAACCACATGTGAGAATGGTCTGTAGATGTATACCCATTCAATGCCTTAGTGAAATCCCTGCCTAAAATCAAACCATAAGTATTAGGAATGTTAGCAACTTGGATATTGATAACTTGTTGCTTTTTAGGATCTGATGCAAGTTGTGTAGGGATCATGTTTAATTCTCCAAATACACTTACCTCTATTTTGTCCAATTGAGTAACCTTATTTTGAGAGGCTATAGGGGTAATACCCAATGCTTTGCACATAGCAAAAGACATAACATTTGTAGATGCTCTTGAGTCTAGGAGACAATTATGCAGATTCTTTCCAAAGATACGAACATAAATTAAGAAAGGAGAGGTTTCCATCTTACCTTGAAACAAACTCAAATGAGTGTCAACTTGTGCAACCTGACCTTTATCTTTATCTCTCCCTTTGTCTACAGGTGGAACCTGACTTCTAGGTATCTGGGAATTAGAAGACCTGGTAACAGCCTCATTGGCAGTTACCCCTGTGGTGCTATATTTGAACTAAATGGTCCAAAAACCGTATTCCTAATAGCAGGAACTCTTAACAACTCAAAAGCAGAAAGACTTATCTTTACTTTCTTGAATTCCTCAGTCACATATTCACCTAATTGTTCCACATTTAGGTCAGCATGGGCTTCCTTGTAACCACTGGACTGCCTATCTTTCGACACCTCAACATTGTTCCCCTTTGACAAGTATTGTGTGGGTACATGAGGATAAGGTGGATTATTACTAGCTTGTGGATCTGGTGGAGTAGTAAAATTGTTAGGAGCGATAGAAGTAGTGAAAGGGCCTCCAGCCTATGGACTCCTATTAGGTCTATTTTTTAAATCATATTTCTTTGCTGGTTGCTGAAACATCTAAACTTCTTCAATACTAACTTCCTCCTCGTCTAAGGGGCCATTATCATTCTCATTTTCCTCACTAAACAACTGGGAGATCTCATCTTCATTTAGCACCTGCTCCGCCTCATCCTCTTGGTCACTAGATTGTTCTTATGGTTTGTTTTCCTCACCTTTGGGGAATGGAGCATGGTTGAGTACCAGCACTGGAGAATCATAAGGATTCGAAGGCACAATTTCCTGACCATTGGAATTGTTCTCAACTTCATACTGAAAAATGGAAGCAGCAATCTGAAACTCAGTACAATCTAACTCAGAGTGCTAGCTTGTCTTATGGATTCGACACCAACCAGACAAAGCTGCCTCTGCCAAGTATACACCATTTAGAGGTTTCTCTTGAGTAGAAGGTTGATCCAATGGAGTAGGAATCCCTCCATTATTAGGTCTATTATTCCATGAACTATTTTGCCTAGGTGGTTGGCCCCTATCAAATCCTTGTCCACCCTGTTGATTTCTATCAAAATTCTGACCAGGGCCCTTCCTTCTATCAAAATTCTGACCGGAACCTTGTCCTCTGTCATAGTTTTGATTTCTATCAAAATATTGCCCCCTTTCAAAGTTCTTGTTCTCCCTACCATAATTAGATTGTACATTCTTCTGAGCAGCCTGAAGCTGGCTATTCTGATTTCTCAAGTAGGTCACCTCCGTATTCAACCTTTTCACTTGTTCATACAGCTAATCCAATCTTTCCTTATCTAGACTGTTAGGTGGTGTTGGATTAGCATTACCAGAAAGGTATCCAGGTATGCCTCCAGAACCAACAGCCTGATTCAAAACTTCTGAATTCTGCAAATATGTAGGAAAACTAGCTTGTTGCTGAAAGGGTTGATTAAATCTTTGCTGAGGATAAGAGGTCATAGGTTGAGCTTGATTTAAAGGAGGACTTGGATGAGGGACCAGAGGCCATGAAGGTATCAAATTCATTATGGGAGCATGACTGGTCAAATCTTAGTTAAGGGCTTGAATTTGTTCAGGGTGAGCAACAGGTCCTAAGGATGGTAAAGGTCCTGATAAGTGTTGCCTCAAGTCCATGCTGACTTTCACAGCCTCTGCATATGCAGTGAGTAAATTATTCAGAGGATTAGTCCTTTGTTTAAGGAAAGTGGTTGTAAGGCTATCCAAGGCCTCAAGGTAAACTTCTAAAGCAGTATTTTCATTTCCAGCATAAGGTGCCTAGAGTCTGGTGTATGTTCGATGGAACCTATCATTGAACGATCCTATGGGATCATTAATCTCTCTTTTAACTCCAGTAAATTGCAGGTATAGCTCATTAGCACTGATGGGAATCTTGAACTTTTGCAGAAATTCAATTTCTAATTCAATCCAATTATGGATGGAAGCAGCAGGTAAGTGATTGTACCAATAAAAGGCCTCTTCCCCTAGGGAATAAGGGAAAATCCTACATGCAACATCCTCATGGTTAATTCCTCTATCCCTCATGCAGGTTTGGAAAATACTAATATGCTCTTTTGTTGTTCTGTTGGGGTCATGAGTATGAAACTTAGAGAAAAAATGCTCAAGGTTCTTGGGCATAACATTATAATTATTAAAGATCAATGGGGATGGATTATTAGCAAGGAAAGCCATTGGTGGGGGTGGAGGTGGTAACGACTGATTTATGACCGGTTGTGGCTGTGGAAAATGAATTCCCTCAGAGTCAGATGAGGATGAAGATGATGGAGATGATGGAAGTGGGTGAGCGGATGATTATTCTTCCCCTCCTCTGGTCCTTCTTGACCTAGTAAGGGCTTGTAACTCTTGAAATTCCTCCTCTCCTGGAGTAGATCTAGTTCTTCTTCTAATCCTCTCAGGATAGATGGAGTTTAGGAAACGCTCCAGCTTGCTTATTCAAGGCCCTCCGTCTAGCACCAATCTATTGATGGTGTTTTCTACACAACAACAACTCATATAGAATATGATATCCTATCTCTCTTGAAAGGTAAATCTCTATGGGAAAATGGATAACCCCAAGGTCTCTAATTTCAGGTCTTGAAATTGCAAATAAAACAAGTAATTGATAAATGTGAAAATGTTGGTAATCACAAAAGGACCTTACTACAAGCAAACACTGGACTCAAACTTATCAGATCTAGCAATACATATTGATACTTCAAAACCTAAAACTAACCCAGATAATAAAATAAATAGCAAAGGATAAGAGTTTAAGAGATAATTATAATACTAATTCTAACCCTAAGATAGACAATGCCAAAGATGATATGCTCAAAATGGACCGATCTCTCATAAACTACTTTCTGTTGGATCCAGATAAATCTACAATTTTCACATAAATAGTGCAATCTTCTGAGGTATTTTAAGATTTTCAAATCATAAAAATTTATTCAAAACAATACCATTGGATATGAACAAACATTCATAATTGAACTAAGCACAATTTAAAGCCCAGGTTAACTTTGCAAAGCAGCTAACAGTTAGCTAAATGCAAAAAAGTATGGACTAGAAATCGTTGCAAACATTTCAAACATGAAACCCTAAGCATTACAAAGCTATTTAATTGTGAACTTAAGCAATTTTAAAGATAGAGAAAGCAGAACCATGCCAAATAAAAATTGACACAAGAAAGATACCAAATCACAATATCCCTTCTCATATTAGGTCATCCAAAATGGCAATAATTTCAGCCTTCTGTTACAATAGTTGCTTGAACATAAACCCTAATTCGCTCAAATATGGAAATATCTACTCTATTCCTCTATGCCTATCATGCATTACTTCTACATATACTGAAATGAGGCAACATGCCCAATTTATAGAGAATCCCTAAGATAGGTCGGCCCAAAATAAGAATTTACAATAAAAACATGCCACACAAGAGGTCGGCCTTAAAAAATATTCAAATATCATATGAAATGTGCAATTTGCACCAATTTCATCCAAGTCATCCGAAGGTCACAAAAAGGTCAGCCCAATGCATGTGGATAATGGGAAGCACAAACTTTGATGTAGCTCCATATAATTATTTCCCATCCTTGTCTTTAGCTCGATCTTCTTCACCATGCACGACTAACAACACCCTATCCAACTCAACAATAGGTGGTATAGGAAAAACCCTAACTCTCATTTCAAGAGACTTAATGTCATCCCTTGCCTTCCTTACTGTACTGTCCCACTTAGCCCTATTAGTTAAACATCTGTCAATAACTGCAATGTAGGTTGCAGCATCATCTAGCTGATGTTCAGTGACTGGACCTTCACTAATTGGGGAATAAACATCTCTCCACCATTTCCTAAGTTGTTCTAGATTGAGATGTTTTGGAGAAAACTTCTTCCTTCCTATCATGATCTCAAAGAAGGAGATACACTTCTCATAAATACCAGCCAAAGTGTCCCCAATTAGCCTCCCTTGCTTGTTAATCTTCTTTAAGGCCCTTTGCCTCATCTGTAAGATCTTGAACAATTCCCAATGCTCAAAAACCCTTGGGAAAGGAAGAATCCCACTCTTTACCAATTTATCCTCAGTGAACTCCATGATTTTCTTTGTTTTCTAAAGTAGGAGATAAGTATCCTCTTTGTCTTGAGCAAGCACAGCCTTCAACCAGTCTACTGACCTCATGGAATCCCCTCCAGTCGACAAGATATATTTGATGACAGCATCTCCCTTGGCTTGAACTCCTTGCAACCAGGCAACTATGGCAACTATGGTGCCTTTCATCTTCTCAAGCTCAGAAATGGTTTCCTGGGGCAAGAAATCCGCAACAGAGGAGGAAGAGCTAATGGACTACAAGGGTTTCATATATTCCTACAAGTACTTCTTTAGTTTCTCATTCTCTCTCTCCAACTCATGCCTGGTTTGTACAACCCTCTTTAATCTACCCACAATCACGACACTGGAGCCTTCATACTCCTCAATGTCCTGCTCCATAGAAGCATGCCCCAAGTCAATAGTATGCACATGATAATCCTTGGCAATCACATTATCTCTATCTTTATCTGTAGCAGGGGTAGCAATGTGAGCCACTCTGTTGGTTGACCCATCTCTCTCAATCCAGGATGCAACCCTAGCCTTCTTCTTAGTCTTTCCTTTTTCAACATTGGCCATTAGGTTATCCCAATTAGGAGGAGCATCTTCCACTATTACCTATTTACTCTTCAATTCTTTATCCAACCAACTTGGAACAGTAGACTCAGTTGACACTATATCCTACCCATCCTGCTCCTGCTGGTCATTTGGTGGATCCTTCTCAACACTTGGCACACCAGGGATATCCCTAATTGGATCTTCTTTGTGCAACAACTGCTCCTCTACAACAACCTACTCTGGTGAAGGGATCTTAGCTAGTATATCCTCCTATTGAGGAGATTTACTCAATTGCTCTTCCGCAAGTGAATCTGCATAGGCCACCAAAGGAGATTGGATAACCTTGTCAATTTTTGCCTCTACACTATAGAGGTTTCCTTCCTAAAAGTCCTTCTCACCCAAGTCCTTAGGATCTTCATCCTTCCTTGGTTCTTCTTTTACACTGTCACTATCTTGAGGATGGGAAATGCTTTCATGTTCAGTAATGGGAGTAGTCACTGGCACATTCTCCCTCATTGCAACATATTTCGGGGAACAAGTCCTCGACCTCCTCATATATACTTGTGTTCTTTCTCCTGAACTCTCTACCTCTACCACAGGTGACTCAACTTCCTTATCAGTTTTAGGAGCTTCCTTTTGTTTATGTGAAAGCCTCACAAGCCTTCGTCTCTTTGTCAATGGAAGAGTAACATCTAACTCTTCCTCTTCTTCTTTATCCTTTTCAGCTTCTCTCCTTGAGACACGCCTTCTCTTCTTGGCAATAGGTTTCCTCTGTTTACCTACCTTTGCCACCTTCTCAGTTTGAACATCCCTAACCTAAATCTTGAAAGGGGAATCCACCCTTTCCTCACCTTTACGATCCTATTCGTGTGATTCCTCGGAAGAAAAATGAGACTCCAAGTCTCCCATCAAATCAAAAGTGCATTGGACATCTTCACTTTCCAACTCCAAAATTTTGTGCTTCAACCACATTTTGCTGTACTTGATCACTGGAGTCATGATTTGATCTAGTTCTATTTTATCTTCTTCCAACCAGTCAACCTCTCCAACCGGTTTGTCTTTCACGACCTCAAAGATATGACCCTGAATTAAATTTCCATCTTCTTCCACTTGGTCAGGGATGGCCTTCACATTATATAACCTTATTAAGTCCACCGGCAACCTAGAGAATTTCCTCTTCTTGACCTCAAATTCATCACCAAGGCTAGCCCAATAATCTTCAATATTGGCTTTATGGTTGTACTCCCTACTAGCCTTCTTTTGTGCCTCACCAGTGATGTGAAACATTGCTCTCTTGGAATGGAAAGAGAGACCAAAAGTACTCATCTCCTCCTCATAAGCATGAGTAGACTGGATAGAAGGACAAACCTCACCCATTCCTATCTTCAAGGGAAAATCATTCCCAAATCCTGTTTTATGCTTGTCTCCCTTTACAATTATGTCAAAGTCACAAATTTTCCTAGTGACCAACAATATAATATGATCAGTGGGGTACCTCGGGAGTCTGTATGGAGCCCTCTGACAACCATCAATCCTAATGTAAGAGAAAGTAAGGAACTGGATAAACCATGCCCCACACCTCCTTATCAATTCTTTAGCCTTGTCAAAAATTCTCACATGCTCTGCACCTTGCAGCAACCTAGTAATATACATCATGAAAGCATCATTTTCCCTTCTATAGCTTCCTCCTGTTAGGTGCAGTTGTGGATATACCTCATATAGCATCCTGTCCAAATGTACCTCTAGTGCTCAACCCCTTATATGGGTGAAATCTTGCCAATGCATACACTAGGTAGGAGGTCATGGTGAAAGTCTTGGTTTGCAAGACATTACACAACAACTCATGGATCACTGCACTTATGGCACCTACCCAATGATAGTCTATACCCTGCTCCATTCGAGCAATGAAATTGAACATCCAACTCTCGAACACCCCTGCACTTTTCAACCCTACCAACCTACTGAGAAGAGTGATGACATTGTAGTATTCCCTTTTGAACTTGAGTTTGAATAGATGCTTTGGCAATTTGGAGAAATGAGACTTGGGCTTCTCCAACCAAGAATTTATTACCTTTTGGTACTTGACCACATTTTCCTCATAGTTTTTCCTTCTGTGTCTATATCAAAAGCCACCACATGTGACCTATCAGGCATATCAAAAGTCCTAGCAATGGACACAGGACTAAAGCCCGCCACAATCCTTCCCTGGGGACCAATTATCCTTTGTGTCCCTCTGTCATAATTCCTGGCACACTCAAGCACCAACTCATAGCATTGCACAATGGAAGGGAAACCTGCTACATGTGCCAATCCAGACTCTAGAGTTTTCCTAGCCAGCAAAGGAAGGCTCTGTGCTGCCATTTCTGCTTTGAATTCCTCATAATCCCACATACCCACATTGGTATCGGTAATTCTTGACCAAATGGAAGTCAGCTTGCTCTCAGGAATCTTACTCCTTATATCCAATTTTACCTTTTCTGCATCAGAGATAGCAAAACTTTCTGCACTTGGATCTGTTGCCTTTCCCTTGCCACGACCAGCAACATCTTGTCTTGATTCTGCCTGTAAACAAGTAAATATAACCAAAGTGAGATCCAAGAGAAACAACAAATGCAAGAAACCCATATCTCAAAGTTCGGGTTTTAGACCCCCTCACGAAATCCAAACTAGAGAGGAATTCTAGAGAAATCTGGACCAGGTGGAATCCAGTGAGACAAACATATAAACCCCATAATATCACTCAATTCACCAGTACAAGAAAAGAATAAACTTAGAACTACTTAGAATAAGTTCCTTTTGATCACTTTAATATATTATCAATATGAAAATCCCATCATATGATCATCATATTCTTCATTTCCACAATACCTTGGAAGAATCCGTTAGAGACAGAAATCCCCGAAAACAACAATAGTTCCAATCGATCCGTGAAAACAAAGAAGGCACGAAACATTCGAGAAAATTTGGTAGAAGCGAATTTTAGCGGGAATAAGATAAATTACCATCAAAGCATGAATCTAGCGGAATGACCCAACCACAGACACCAGGAAAATCCAAAGGAAGCGGATTTTCGCGAGGCAGACAAAAGTCCGGCTAAAGTGGCAAAAGAAAAGGAATGGGAAAAGCCGGGGAAATCCGAAGGAAGCGAAATTTTCCAAAGACGCCGAAAACCCGAACTTACCCACGTCTCACTTGTCCTTACCAAAATGGATTGAATGAGCATGGATGTAGGACCTGCACCTCAACAACAACCTGACCTAGACATCCAACGGATCAATCATGAATTTAAAGCTCACCTCTCAACAATTCGAGAGGGATTGGCTATGCCCTAGGTTGAGTAACCCTAAGAACCCCCGCCATGGGAGCACAAAAAAACTAGGCATGACTTGCTTACAAACAAAGATGGGAAATTTTGGATAAATGTAAACAAGCCCCCAAGAATAGCAATAAAAGCCTAGCCCAAAAAAAATATTCAGTGATCAACCAGGTGGACTAGCAAAACAATGAAAACCCCAAATGACCCCCGCCATGGCGCATACACACAAGAAAATGATGAAGCAATGAATGACACGAAAGCATACAAAGCAAAGTAATTGAAGACCAACAAAGGAAAGAAGCATATCCACATACCATGAGAGCAAAAGAGTTGAAACCGGTGATGCCAACAAGCAACTCACAAACACGAGCAGGAATCGAGCAATGCTCACGAAATTGAAATGCAACACTTGAAATAGCTCTGAAATGTATGATATAGCAAAATCCCTCAAGCTCCAACACTCAAACTCAAATGACAAGAAAATAAACAAACTCAAATGGCCAATTACTTCCCAAAATTCAATATATCATTGCCCCCAAAAGTCGCATAATCTCCAATAATGTCCTCGACAAGACAACCAAGACCAAAATTTGGAAATCCGACAAAGCAACGGACTTCGAAGAAATCCAACCATGATGGATTTCTACATATTTGGTTGAAAAGGCAACCACTTACGGGATTTGAAAGAAAACCGAGAAAATCCGGAGGAAACGGATTTTCCTGAAAATGGTGGAAATTCCGAAATGCACTTAGATCCAAAGATTTTCAATAAAATTCACAAATGGGCCACTCCAACCTGACAAGATGAACATCAAAGCACATGCCCAAGCATGAAAAATTCCAAAATAGAAAGGCCAAGACACCCAAAAAACCAAATTCACAAATGGTTGGAGTGGCCCATTTGTAATTCTAAAAGAAACAAAAAATATATTTTCATGGCGATCATGTATCAAATTCAGGAGAATATAAATGTGGGGGTCTCTATGATGTAATTCTAATAGTTACTACTAGGATTTTTGGAAATTAGAGGAACGCCAGGTAGGTAGTAGGAAGAACAACATCTTGACAACCCAAAATCCACATAACTCTGTCTTTGACAATCTACTCATTATTGAAGAAATATATCTTACTTTTATTATAATTGATGCATTGGCTCGAGGCCTTAGCATATTTCCAATGATGAGATTCTATAGCCGAAGCTTCTCCCATAAGAATAGTCATCCACAAATTGTTGATGAGAAGTAGGAGGAAGAGAGGAAGCAACTTTAAACCCTTTCAACAACTTCTTGTCCAAAATATTTTAAAGGTTTCTTCCTAGAACTTCGGCCACCTTGCCTCAAACCACAACCACACAAGAAGAACCCCTTGGGGGTACCATTCACTAAGATAGAACATTTAGGGGTATTAACACAAGAGTTGATTAGCTTCAGGAGCCTTCCTTTGAACCCAAATTGTTTAAGGATGGAAAAAATAAAGGGTCAAGACACTCTATCATAGGATTTAGAGATGTCCAATTTGAATGCCATCCCAAGATTCTTACTAAGTTCCATAGAGTTGAAAACCTTATGAATATAGAATATGTCTTCCTTGAACAAACTCCTTTTGATTATTAGCAATCATTTTATTCAAAACAACCTTCAATCTATTCACAATAATCTTAGAAAAAATATTAAACATAGTGTTACACAAACTAATTGGCCTGAAGTCTTTTATGGAGGAAACATCTTCCTTTTTTAGAATGAGAGCAATAAAAGTGGAATTCAATTGATTTAAGTGTCTACCCAAACAAAAGAAATCCCGAGAAGCATTTAAAAAATCATGAGAAACAATATCCCATAATTTTTGAAAGAAGGCATGAGGAAACCCATCTGGCCTCGGGGCTTTAAAAGTGCCAAAGGAAAAAAAAAACATACTTAACTTCCTAGATAGAGACAAATTTAGTCAAATCTTTAAAATCTTGTTCTATGATTACTTGGGGAATCACTTGTAAGAGGCCAGAAAACTCCATAGAGGCAACATCATAGTCCTTCTGAGAGTTTGATAAAAATATACAACCTAGTCAGTAATTTCATCTTTATAATTTATTATGGACCCGTCTTCTTTTACTAAATATTTTTCTCTTGCTTTTTCTTTTGTGTTTCATAGTGGATTGATGGAAAAACTTTGTGTTTTTGTCCCCTTCAAAAAGCCATTGGATTTGAGTTTTTTGTTTCCAAGAGATCTCTTCCTTCTTGGTAATTTTAAACTGTTGAGCCCTAATGTCACATTCCTTATTACAAATAGCTTCATCCAGCACACCTCCCTCCATCACTTTCTACACCTCTTTATGTTGTCTGCAATTGAATTCTTAGTATGGAAAATATTGCCAAAGGAGAACTCAGTCCAACCTTTAACTTTATCCTTTACATGCTTTAAGTTAGTAGCCAAGCAATACATAGGGGTTCTAGCACAAGGTTCTGTAGACACTAGAAATATCCTGATCGATATCATGCACTTGATTCTAATTAACTAACACCAATTCTTATTTAATCATTTCCATGCTAACTAAATAATTGAATAACCTTTATTTAATTAATTGAATTCATTGGATTTCCTCCTAAAATCTGATAATACACTTTATCAGATTATTTCATCATATCCTAATGTTCTTCCTTTAATTAGATAAATCAATTTTATTTAATTAAAATCCTAATGTTCTTCCTTAAATTAAATAAATCAATTTTATTTAATTGAAATCCTAAAGTTCTAACATCCCCTCATTTGATTTAAATAAACTCAAACATTTAAATCAAATGTCATAAATCAACTAATTTCACCTAAGTTAATTAATCCTAAATTAATTAACTCCTAACACTAATCCCCCATTCCTCTAGTTTTTAACTCCACCCTTATTTTCTTTCAAAATGGCATATTCTTAGAATATTCCACCCATTTGGCTTTTCCCTCCCAAAGGACTTTTGTCCTCTTTCTTGAGCCAATTTGGCATTAAATAGCTCTTACACACAAGCCACCTTGGCTTTAAATAGCTCTTACACATTCTCTTACACAAGCCACCTTGGCTTTAAATAGGTCTTACACCTCCTCTTACACAATCCACCTTGGCATTCATTCCTCTTACACATCCTATCTCCCAAGATGTGTGAGCACATGTGTGAGCACATCTCCTCCAAGATTCATTTGAATGTTGACAAGTGGCACTATGCTATTGGTCTATTTTTTAATCTCACATTCTCCCCATTCTTCACTATTCAATCCTTGGCTTCTATAAATAGAGGCATCATTTTCACAATGAAGATCCATAACTAAGAGCATTATCACTATAATCATTTCATTCCATAGTTTTCATCATTTTCAAGAAATTTAGCTAGATTATAGTCAATTTCATACTTTGTTCATCACAAATCCATCATCAAGCTTATCAAGGGGTTAGGAAAGGGCTTCTTTCCACATCAAAGGAGCACTAATCCCCCTATGGGATGGTGGTTTGAGCATTACAATAGTATTTCATTAGTAGTTTATTTGATATTCTACTTTGTTTTCATGTTCTTATGCTTAGATGAATTTCATGGGGAATGCTTAATTCCTACTTGTTTCTTGACTAATGATCACTTGTGTGTTCATGTTTGAGTAGGTCTAGGTGAAGCATTCAGATTTTGGCGCTAGAAGGAGGGCACAAATCTTGAAATTAACACATTTTTTTGTCCATTTCCATCATTTTTTCTCTTTTTTGTCTTTCCAAGACGCATTGACGTTGAAAAGAGAAACAATGACACAAACGTGGTCTCTATTTTCCATAGAGAGATGTTGAATTTAGTAGAGCGATGCTGAAATCCTCAAATAAGGATGCAACTATAAATAGCAAAGCTAAAAGTCTTAAATAGCGATGCTGAAAGTCTTAAATAGTGACGTTGATCATGTTCAAATGGCGACGCTATTGTTTTTTTTCTTTTATAGTCAATCTTAAAATGGCCATATCTTGGTCATACAAAGGTCTTTTTCGAAGCTTTTTTTTTTAAATGAGATAGAATTGCATAAGCTATGAAATGGTGTAGGTGTTTGTCAAGTTTTGTAGAGTTAAAATTTTCAATTTTACACCTAAAGTCAAATCACATTGTAACTTGGTCTAAGTTTTAGGGTTTTTATGCTTAATCATTCATTTAACCCTCATATCTTCTTGTTTCTTGATCTCACCTAACATTTTGAGCATTGATTGCAGGTTTAAAGAGGAACATGGAGCATTGAAGGGAAATAAGAAGCATTTGATATCCATTGTAATAGTGTTTTCAAACACTCATGGGAAAAAAACCCATCATATGTTATTTTTCATTCATGGTTTAAGACCAACTAGCATTACTTTGGGCTTAAAATTAACCATCTACACAAGATTTGTCAAAGTAAGGTTAAAAAGAACATTAGAAACTCACTAGATTTGATTTTGGGTTTTAAAAATTGGACAAACAACTTCACATTTGATTTTGGTGCTTAAAAAGAATCCATCATTGCTTTGAGGACTAAAAAGAATTTGTGTTTGCTTTGTCTTGTAATCTTCTCTACAAACTTGTGTCATTCAAATGTGTATGCACTTCTCTCGTGCTTCATGATGATCTTGAGAATCAAAAGAATTTTAGTGAAATTAGGTTGTCTAAAAGATTGCCTCCACATTTTAAAGTTGGGTTTTTAAAATTGGACAAATCATGCGAGTGTGAAGAAAAGTTATTGTGTGTGTTCCCTCCTAAATGTGTTAGGCGTTCGAACTACAAATGTACTTCTTTGCTATTGTTCACCTTTAGAGAGCCTATCTTGGTGGGAAAAGGTACTCACCCCAAGGGAATGACTCAAACCAGTAACGAGCTAAACACCAAGCTACTCCCAACCGATATATAAATTTGAATGTTGAGGAAATCTCAGCATTACAGGAGCTCCTACAGACAAGCAGTTGATTCTCCTTATAGGAGTTGATCTTGCCTCTCATGTGGCCTTTTGAATAGGTTCCTTGATTACAAACCAATTTGTGTAGGATCCAAAATCCCTAACTATTTGTTGGTGTTAGGAGGTCGGACCTCCGAAGCCGTCTCACATACTTGCGGTTCTTAGTAGAGATGAAAATTTTGTCATGGGAGATTCATGAGAACTCAAAGCTTGGTTGACTTGTATAAATGAGTGTCGTGGAGGGGAACCAATGTGGTCAAGCTTCTAATCATCCACTCTAAATAAGTGCAGTTGGAGAAATCCAACTGGGAATCCAACAAATATTGTATTCTCTATCCTACGGTTGTGCATTGTTTTAGACTCAAAACACTTTGCTTGAAATCTCAAAACAAGGAAACAAAAATTTAACAAGGTCATCAAAATTCAAACCCTCTGGAAAGAGCATATACCTTTGAAAAGTCCACATATTATTGCTTTTCCCTAGGGATTCTATCCTTAGAGCTTCTAAATATTTGGGCCTATATCTCAATTTTCCCTCTCTAAAGTCAACCTAGGAAACTATGCCCTTGAATCCTTGATTTTAACATAATGGACCTTGTGGAATGAAAAGGGGTTAAGACATAGACATGTAGTTTGAAAGTTAATAAAGAAGTTTGGATGTGGTAAAAACAATTCATTAATCAAGTTGAAATAAATTGAATCCCACACATGTGCTTGTAATCTTCTATCTTATGGTCTTCCAAGCAAAACATTGGTCTTTTGGTTTGAAATACTCTTAGGGAAAAGCATGTTCTTCACTACCTTGTTCCTATAAAAAAAGTCCTCTTAGGTTCATCTAGGATCAAATCAAACACTTCACCCATCCCAAAACATCAATCAAATCCCATTTCACAAACAACCTTTGGAACTTTGGAAAAATCATGTTCATATTAGAATTTTGGTCAAAATCAAAATCCCCTTTGTTTGGCTAAGTGTGTATGGATGAATCCTTCCCCACACATTTATTTAAATTGACATCCTTTTGGACAAGTTTATCCTAAGGTAACAACCAACATCTTGGGATTTACAAGCCCATCACCCAAATCAAATCAAACCAAATCCCAATCAAAATCTAAAAATCCCAAAGTCTAACATTGATCCAAAGTTCTCAAAAGTTCAAACACCCATATCACTCACCCTTTCATCTTTCAACTCATCATTGGTCCTAAACACCTTAGAGGTTCACTTTTTTAACAAGGTCAAAACACAAGAAAAACATGGAATATAAACTTGATTCATACATCATGAGTAATCCAAGTCAACCAAACTATGGAGGCCTTACAATACCAATTGATTATCAAAACTCACATTTATACAATCGATACATGGTATCATTATCTCCTAAAAACCTCAATGATACAAGAAATGTGAGTTTTTCCAATCTAAATTTTGGACCACCTTTCCATATGGTAGATTTAAATCAAATTCAAAACCTACAAATCTATCAACCAAATAATCAATGCATGAGTCTTATTCCAAACAACATTATCCCACCAAATCCATACATTCCAAATGTGACTATACCAAATACAAGCTTACCAAACATGAACATGTCAAATCCACACTTGGTGAACTTTGGGATAGATATGTTTGTGAATCACACCAATGTTGTTCAATGTCCAAACAATATGTTAGCAAATCCATGTATTGATCCAATTCAAGGTAACACCATGCAAAATCAAGGCTACCTAAATCAAAGCATTGTGTTTCCCAACCACAACAATGTTCCATGTCAACCTATAATGCAAAATCTAAACATCATCCCAAGTCAGAACATTGTTCAAAATCAATTTGTCCATGATCCCATACAAACACCACAAGTGCATCTTCCAAATATGCTTGACCACCAACCAAATCAACCATATCAAGGATATTAAGATCAAATTTTGCAAAATCAAATTGCTTCACTTAGGAAATTAATTGATTCATATCACCAAGAGACATCTCCACCCAAAAATCTACACACTGCAGAAGGATTATCTCATCAAAACATTGAGTTGTCTCCACAACTACATCTAGAACAATATCCCCAATGTCAAGAGGTTGGATATCAAGATCAACGACACCAACAACAAACCAAATCACCACATCTCCAAGTTCAATCACAACAAGAATCACCTCAACAAGAACAAATCTCACAAGAGCACAAATGTGAATACACTCCTTTTGGAGATCCAATCGAATCAGTGCTAAGAAAGATACTCGATGCAAAACTCATCACTCTTCCAAAGGTAATTGCTTTCAACTTTGTCCTAAACTTCCCTTGGAATAGGGGTGGATTTTATTGTGAGTATCATAGAGAAAATCTTCATAAAACATCAAATTGTATTCAACTCAAAAATCTCATCCAAGACCTTATTGATTAAAAAATAATAAATGTTGAGGACAATGATCAAGATTCAACCACTAGTGATAACAGTGACAATCTCTCCACCACAAGTGTTGATATCAGTGATCAAGATCAATCCATCAATGAGCACCTTGAAAAATTTTTTACCCCATCCAATGATCAAATTAACATGCATCAAGAGTCACTTTGCAATCATGATCAAAATTCATCAACAATTCCTCATAATGATTTATTTCAGGGAGTGTTAGAATTATTTGATCCAATTGACATAATCCAAGATCCATCCACCAATGATCATGTTAGCAATGTATCTACATCACCTAACGAGTTAGAGGACATATCTCAAGAGTTTATTCCAAAGCATGATCATCATCTTTCACCAAAGTCTAGTAGTGGTCCTTTCCAAGATATATTGACATCCTTCAACCTCATGGTTGCAAATATTGAAGGAATCCTCAACTCAACACTTGATCCAAATCCACTCAAATATCAACAAGATATTGAGCCACTTCCCATGCCTAATGACGATGTCCAAGAACCCTTTGTAAGCAATCCATCTTGTGAAATTGACCCATGTCAAGAATTTGATCCAAAGTATGTCGAAATAAATTCCAACATTAACCAAGATCAAGAATTTGTATCTCCACATTACTACAATGATCTAATGGGAACTCTCCTATCTATACAAGATGTCACAAATGATGATCATATCCATATAGCACATACTCCATCTACCCATGAGATGCTTTCTTTGGATGGACATGTGGATGATCTTCATTCAAAACAAGAGTCTCATACTCTTGATATCATTACAAAGGAACAAGATTTTCCTACTCTTAACATTTGTACACCTGATCAAGATATAGAAAAATCTAGAGACATATCAAAAAGGGGTCAAGAAGAAGGCTTCTACAAAAGTTTTGAATCGGAAACATCCCATGAAGAAATATAAAAAATGAATCATGAGGAAGACTTTTACGTGGAGAGTGGATCATCAACACCTCTTGAAGAAGCATTAAAATTTGATATTTCACAAGACAAAGCTAAGGATATCAATCAAGAACTTATCCCACATATCAAGGATCCTATCACTTATAAACTTGGATCACTTACCTTTTTAGGGCAATCTATCTTATCAATGAAGAAGCTTTCACCTTTGAAGATCCATGATAGAGCATAGAAGGATTAGCATCTTGTTTCCAAGGTAAATCATATCCTATTGAAAATAAAAAATTTAAATAGATGAATTATCAAGGAAAAGGATTAGGCCTACATGAACAAGGTATCCTAGAACCAGTGTATATTATTAACAATCCTAAGTATCAAGGTCTTGGTTATTCAAAAATTAAGGGATCTAAACATATCGGTGATACCTCTATAATACTGAGGGCAACTTCATCTCAAGAAAATGTCAACATAGGGAGCACGAAGAATCCTTATGATGAAACTGATGCCAATACTACAACTAGCCATGTCACGAATCTTCATCCACCCATCACCCCATCTATGAAGTGGGACCAACATCAAAAGAAATATTTGAATCAAAGCACAAAGAATATTATCAAAGCAAAAGAAGTAGCGAAGTATGAAGGAAAAATCAAATATAATTGGATACCAAAGAATATAAAGAATTATTATCCCTATCAATCTCCATTAGTCAAAAAAACTATGTGGAAAAATAAACAAGGGAAAAGTATTCATCAAAGATGTCCACAAAGGAAAAATCAGGCTTCTCAAGCAATGTACAAAGTATATCAAGTTGTTGGTCCTAATTCCATACACACTTTTGTAACCATCCATCATTGCTCATCTTCCCAAGTTTGGAGATTCAATGGTTTTGAGCTATCAAACAATCCATATCCTGTTACTAAACACACAACACCATCCACTTCTCCATGCATGATATCTAATTATCACATTGACCATGTATTGGTAGCAACCCTTCATCATAAGGAATCATAATGCATTATATCGCAATGTAAGCACATAGACAGAGTTAACTCCGGTATCAAAAAAGTAGATTAGGAATCTCAAAATTTGCATTCAAGTGCATGTGTATTGGAAAAGCAACTTCTTCAAGAAAGATATCAGTGGCACATTATGACAAAGGAATCTACATCGGCACCACCAGGTGATTCAACATGAGCTTAAAATATTTCACCAAAAAATAAAAATAAAAATAAAAAAATCATGAAAATCGTAAAGATAAAAAAATCATCCTCCAGTGAAAACCACTATGGTGGTACTTTGGACAGGTACCATGATGAAAACCTGGAAAATAAGCGCCCTGTGTAGAATCAAGCATCTACATGCACCATTTCAAGAGAAAGCATCTTATCACATCCATAATAAATCCAACATTCCATCCATCTTATCCATAATAAATCCATTCATCCATGAACCATTTATCTAATCCATTTTCATATATCTACATCCATCTTCCAAATTATCTTGGTCTTGATAAAGTTTGGTGCACACTTTACACTTGCTTATGATAAACATCTTGACATGGGTCATTTTCATTGATCCTATCCTACCCAATATTATCTAAGCCATGAAGCATTATCCAAATAAGCATCCTCTATTTGAACACCTTATCTTATCACAAGAAAATCCTTGGCATCCTTTGCATGCTTACCATATCCATCTGTCCATCCATCTATCCAAGAATCCACCCATGGCCTTTCAAACATTGTCAGACACTGGGGGTAGATATTTACATCTTGCTTCGGGAATAAATCTTGATCTATATCATCCAACTTATGTGGTGATTCGAACATTGGCAAACATAAAATCAAATTGGTCAAGTATTTGTGAGCCAAAATCCAAATCACAAACCCATGGCATATTTTGACGAGAAGATATTCCTTATCAATCTTTATCTTTCATCGAACATCAATCCAAACAATCAATACCAATCACATCTAACTGGCACTTCAACGTCACATCAAATCATCAAAAAAAATTGTTCCAAATCAAGCTTCAAAATCCTAGTCAATCAAATCCAGCCAATCCATCATCATCTCAAGATATCCTTCCCAATCCTCGTGCTTCTTAACACTATCCTTGCATTATTGTGTATCCTCAAAGATGTTATCATCACAAATCCATCAATTTGATCAATCAAACCTAGCTTGATTTTCAATAAAATCCCAAAATAGAGCACTAATCTCATCACACATCCATATCCAAATCATCAAAATCATGTGAAAATCCAAAAACATTCAAAACATGTAAAAATCCTAAAACTGGTCAAAAAGTTAGAAAACATCAAAAACATGGTATTCGAACTATGGGTCTTTGAGCATGAACGTAGGCAAGGCCATCATTGATGTGCCCCCAAGACACATTAGGTCAGTCCTTTAGGGGTCCGTCATAATAAACTGACAATTCATTTGTTCATATCTCATCAATAATCGAGTTTGTGTCAGTCAAACTACGTGGTATCTGGGTGTATAACGTAGGCAAGGGTAATCTTTGATCAGCCCCCAAGGCCCTTGGGATAGGTCTTTAGTTTAGGTTCTTGGTCAAAATCTTGGAAAAAACCAAAAACATAGGAAAAATTTGAAAATCAAAACATTTGTAAAACATCTTGAAAATACCAAAAACAGCCTCAAAACATATCAAAACATCAAAAACATCCAAATATTTGAAAAAATGATCTGTCTCATTTCACTTTCACCCGCAATAAGCATCCACTCATAATAAATCAATCGTCACCTTCACCCTTCTGTAACACAATCAAAAACAAGCTTGGCAGTTAAAAGTGGGAACTCAGGTGTCAAGATCTCAAGTTTAGGTCAGTACGTAAAAAAATTGGTCAACTCTTCACATCAATAGTCTATCGTCTAGTTAGTTCCAAAATCATTTGATAACATCATGTCCTAGGATGAATCCTTCCTACAATGGATATCAACATCAGGCATCACCGTAGTTTAGTCTTGGCTAGTGGTATGAAGAATATTATCTTGTTTGTTTACTTGATCTTTTCTTTTGATTTATCTTATTACACTCATTCCAATGACCTCTCAATGATGTCTAATCAAACGATTTAGAGAGAAAGGAATGGGGCATTGATCTTTATCTTTCGTTTGTTGTGCTTGTTGGATGTTCTTGTAATATAACCTCGATGAATACTTACTTTATTAGGTGTGAATGGAAGGTGTTTTGGATAGCTTGTTGACTATTACATTGGGAGGTTATGCCTTTCTATTTCTTGGTCTGAGATGTTTGAAACTTATGAAGTACACCCTAGTAAGGTTTCCGTATGTCAGGTATGAACAAGGATACTCCTATTTGTTTATCGAGTAAAAATCCATCTCACTAGAGACAACACCATCCTGGTTGTCTATACCTTGATGCATTGTATCTATGTGTGTTATCAAACATAAGGAAAGTAATCTCTTTATGACCCCAATCCATGGATAAGCAATACATAATCATCATTCATCATCATCTCTAATAAAGTCTCGGTAGATCATAGACTTGTTGGGTCCTTTTTCATCATTTTATTTCTTCTATCCTCTTTCATGCTAACATGATATCATGTCATCCACAAACCGTCTGCATCCTACATATTTATACCTATAATCATAATAGGTAACATCATCCATCTCACATGCATTGCATCGTCATTTAAGATGTTTAGGATAATGTAGATTTGTTATTCCTAGCATCTTAATTCATCTTATTTGCATCATCATTATCATATAGATATGTTAGTCTAACCATCCATACATCCATCTTGAGCCTCTTTGTCGTGAGATCAACCCTCAAATCAAACTTTTTGCCTGATCCCTCGAGGGGGAAGTGTACTAGTGTACTTCTTTCCGTTGGGGCATTCAATTTTTATTTTTATTTTTAATTTCGATCTCGCCAGTGTTATTCTTTGAACCAATGCAACAAGTGCATCACTTCAAAGAGGGGAAAAATATAGACACTCGAAATATCCTGATCAATATCATGCACTTGATTCTAATTAACTAACACCAATTCTTCCTTAATCATTTCCACACTAACCAATTAATTAAATAACCTTTATTTAATTAATTGAATTAATTGGATTTCATCCTAAAATTGAATAATACACTATCAGATTATTATCATATCCTAATGTTTTTCCTTTAATTAAATAAATCAATTTTATTTAAATGAAATCCTAAGGTTCTAACATCCTCTCGTTTAATTTTAATAAAATCAAACATTTAAATCAAATGTCATAAATCAACTAATTTCACCTAAGTTAGTTAATCATAAATTAATTAACTCCTAACACTAATCCCCCATTCCTCTAGCTTTTAACTCCACCCTAAGGTAGGTCAACCATGGTCAACTAACCAAGTTACACATGTAAATTAATTAATTTGATTTACTAACTACCTTATTTTCTTTCAAAATGGAATATTCTTGAAATATTCCACCCATTTGAATTTTCCCTCCCAAAGGACTTTTGTCCTCTTTCTTGAGCCACCTTGGCATTAAAGATCTCTTACACACAAGCCACCTTGGCTTTAAATAGGTCTTACACCTCCTCCTACATAAGCCACCTTGGCATTCATTCCTCTTACACATCCCAACTCCCAAGATTTTCTCACACATGTGTGAGCACATCTCCTCCAAGATTCATTAGAATGTTAACAAGTGGCACTATGCTATTGGTCTATTTTTTAATCCCACATTCTCCCCATTCTTCACTCTTAAATCCTTGGCTTCTATAAATAGAGGCATCATTTTCACAATGAGGATCCACAACTAAGAGCATTATCACTATAGCCATTTCATTCCATAGTTTTCATCATTTTCAAGCAATTTAGCTAGATTATAGTCAATTTCATACTTTGTTCATCACAAATCCATCATCAAGCTTATCAATGGGTTAGGAAAGGGCTTCTTTCCACATCAAAGGAGCACTAATCCCCCTATGGGATGCTAGTTTGAGCATTAGAATAGTATTTCATTAGTAATTCATTTGATATTCTACTTTGTTTTCATGTTCTTATGCTTAGATGAATTTCATGGGGAATGCTTAATTCCTACTTATTTCTTGACTAATGATCACTTGTTTGTTCATGTTTGAGCAGGTCTAGGCAAAGAATTCATAGGTTCATTCCATTGTTTATCAACAAGGACTTTAAAATCAGGATGAAGGGTACACATGATTTGATACATGAAAGGAAATGGCCCCTTAGCATCATTATCTTCCCTACAAAGAAGAAGAAAATTATGATCCAAACCAATTCTTGGTAGAGCATTTAGAGTGAGAGTAGGAAGAATGTTCTATTTTGAGGAGATAAGAAAATGATCCAATTTAACTTGTATGAGGTGATTTCCTTGTCTCCTATTCAACCAAGTGAAAATGGATACTTAAAAAGGAACACCAAATAGACCAACAAAATTAAGAAATCCATCCAGATCCATCATACTGTCAAAAAAATCATCCAAGCCTCCCATTATTTTTATGGAAACAT
Source organism: Sequoiadendron giganteum (assembly GCA_007115665.2). Lineage (NCBI taxonomy): Eukaryota > Viridiplantae > Streptophyta > Pinopsida > Cupressales > Cupressaceae > Sequoiadendron > Sequoiadendron giganteum. The sequence goes on from CM021101.1 coordinate 497,608,526, forward strand.
CAAAGAGTTGAAGTCCCCTCCAAACATTCATAGATCTCCAATGTCACTAGAAATAAGGTTTATCAAGGAATCCCAAAGACCCACTCTCTCAAGGTGATAATTAGGGACATAAATGTTTATCAAGTTCTATTTTTCAGAGCTAATACGATCTTCAAAAGAAAGCATTAGACAGTTCTTACATAAGTATGCAATAGTCCCCTTGAGTTCAAAATGATTCCACAAAGTAGCAATACCCCCAAAACTTCCTTTAGCATCACTAACAACATAATTGGAACTAGGCGGAAAATTCTTAACAATCTTGTCAAAGGTATCCCTCTTCATTCTCATTTCTTGAATCAATAAAACATCCACTTTATAATCAACAAGACAAGTCTTGATCAAATTTTGTTTATAGGGACTATTTAGGCTCCGTATATTCTAGGATATCATCCTCATATCAAGAAAAAAACTAAATATAGCATCATGCCTTGATGCTGTAGGAAGGAGAAGACAACTTCCCCTTACCTCTTCTTAGTCTTGGAACCCAAGAGAGAGTCCCGAGTCTTTTTCCTCTCTGAAGCAACATCTATGGCTATGTCTTTATTCCTAGTTTCCTTCTGGGATGGTCTACCAACTTTGTTCCCTCCCCCAATATCTAGTTCTTTCTTCTTTTTGGATTTTCCATTAGCTTGAATCCAGTCATATTAAGCAACCCCCTTAGAAAGGGATGAAGTAAATCCCAATGGGGCCATATATTCCTTCAAATTCTCACCTTCCTTTCAACTTAATGACAACAAATCTACAGACTATTTCCTAGGTGTAGAAATAGTAGAAGAGGAAACCAGACCCTGAACTGTTTGAGCATATATCTCTCCCTCAAGAATTTTAGATTTGTCTCCACAAAAGTGGTTGGTTTTACTTTCTAAACCAATCCTTGATCCATCCTCATTAAGATTGTCCCTCGTGTGTTTATTACTAAAAAAATTCTCATTTTTCCCTTTTGCATTTTCATTCTCTTTTTGAGACACCTCTATAGCTTTTTGTTTTGAATCATAAGAGGAAACAACCAATGCCCTATCCCCTTCCAAGATCTCAAAGGGAACACCCTTGGATTCCTTTTGAGTCTTTTGATTTTGATCCTTGAAGGAGGCAACTACAGTGAACTCTCCTCTGGAAACATCCTTAATTAGTTCCCCAGTAGGATTATCCTTAGCTAAATTCTTCTTGTCCACAACATGATTCACCTTAGGAAAAAATGCCTGAGGAGACTGGGGAACAATCTGAGACACTGAGTTTTCATTATTCTACAAAGAAGATATTTTCTCAGGACATGTCTCCCCAATCTTACTATCCTAAACCCTCCTCATGCAAGTTTCCTAGAAATGACCAAAATTATTTCATATTTGACAATATGCTTTGGCATTTTCGTATTCAATAGGTTGATTCCATTTTATAAATTTCAACTTCAAGACAACTGAAGTGGACAAGATAAAGTTGACCACCACATTGACACAACTCCAAGCAAAAACTAATTTGGACTTTCTTTGAGTTACCTTGTCCACAACAAGTAAATTACCAAAGGAATTAGCAATCCCCTTAAATATATCGTATTTTTAGAACTCTAAGGGGAGACCAGGGAGATGAAGCAAGGTAGGGGCTACCAAACCAAATCAACAAACTGGTCAAACCCTGGCTTCCATTTATAAAGTGATAGGAAATTTTGGAATCCATTGTCAAATTTCCAAGGCCCTCGTAAGAACCTTGATCAAATACTCATGCATAATAAAACTATAAAGAAATAGACCTTTTTCCATGGCACTAATGGTAGCACTACCTTTTAAATTCCCAACAGAATCACCCCACCTCCTAACCTAGTCAATATTCAAGAGAAATGTAGGGAACTTTCCCACTAGCGAAAGCTTAAGATCCTCAATCGCTTCATGCATGAATCCTCAAGAACTTCCACTTCCAAATCATTCACTAAACAGGAAAAAAACTCCGTATTCATCTTTGTCATAGAAAATGATCCACCACCAACAATTTTATCCATATATAAGATAATATTCTGTTTAGAGATAAAGGAATCCTAGAAGACATAGAAAAACCAAAAACAATACTAGATTTGGGGGAAAAAAATTTGGATGGGGGAGCCCAATGGGCCCCCCACTAGATTGGCTCATTACTCAAACCCTCAAAAACTTCAAAGATTTGAAATGAAGAGCGCACACATAGTACACCAGTTGGGAAGATTTTGTTATTGTTTATCTTGATATTTTAATATTCAATAAGATACTAGAAGTGATGTACTTATGTTAGTGTGCTCAATGTGCCAAATAATATATAAGAGTGTTTGTGTACTCCAATTTTGTAGTAGCATCATTAGCACATGTAAACATTATTAGTAATATGGATTTTATTTAAGTGTTGCATCAAGTGAATCACACTTGTATAATGTGCCTAGTCTACTTGTGTGCATTCATATTGGTGGCATTTATGCCATTTATTTTTATCCACCTGATTAACCTATATGACATATAAATGGGTCTAATTCTTATAAATGGGTCTTCGAGAAATGATTCGTCTGACAATGAATGCGTTTTCTAAAGACCAAGCAATGTAGAAGGTGCGTTGTCACACATGAAAGGGACAACTCAAGCAAAGAAGAGAGAAAGATAAAGATAAAGTAAAAAGGAAGAGGGAACACACACCAAGGGCACAGGGGTAGCCTGATGTTTCAAGGTCAGAACTGCTCATAAATATATATAAGTGTAATAATAGTATATAAATGAATTTTCATCAACCCCCTACTATATAAGGCCATGTGAGGAATGCACGAGAAGAAAAAGTAAAATAAAAAATTGGGTTAACATGGAAGGAGGCCTAAATGCTCACGATGCTTTGCATCGTCCCCAATTTATCAAAAGTCAATCACAAACATGGAAGAATGAAGATACATATAGAGGAAGGTTTACAACACAAACACCACGCCTGTATCCAAGCACCAACAGGGGTGATGAGGGTCATCCAAGCACATAGAGAATGATCACGGGGAACACATGTCACAACACGCACACACATATAATCTAAAGATTAAGATGATGGTCTCCCCCTAACACTAGTCAACCAAGAGGTCATCAGCCTCCCATCTAGATCATCGTAGGAAGGGTGATGCGCCTGCAATGGTGTAATGTTAAGAGGAGGAGCTTTTGTTCCTCCCACAACAAGGGCTAAGGCAAAGGGACCCGTAAGGTCTCTGTCGCTCAGATCTTATGGGTCCAAGGTCAATGACCTTGCAAAGATTGATGATAGGGTCAGAATTTCATCCAGCGAGTTAAACATGCACTTGATAGGAGTTCCATGTTTTTCCTCAATAGATAGAGGATTCTACACCCGAGGTTCACTGCTAGGCTCACCAAGGAACTCGGGAGCAATGACAAACTCGGGGGAGGCTGGAGCTGGTTCTATCACTAGGACAGAACAAGTCAGTGTGGGGCCACCCTTTGGAGATGGCGTGCTCTTCTTATGTCCTCCATTGCTGGAGGGACCACGCTCTACCTTCTTATTCATCGGAGGAGGCGAACTCCCCCCACATATGAAGCAAGGAATGGAAAGGAAGAAGAGGAAAGAACCATAATGGACACAACTGAAGTGTTAACCATGTCCACGGGCTTTGGGAAAGGCAAGACATCCAGGATGGAAGTCAATAAGGGTGGCTCCGTAGAAGGAGTGATGAACACTTGCACCCTTCCACATACATGTGCACTCACAGTGGGAACCAAAGGAGATTCAGAGACAAAAGGAGGGAGAGAAGAAGGCACGATAGTTGATGTAGTCTTTTCTTCCTCCTTCTGTAAGGAGGCCTACTCGGCTAGGAGAGCCTTTCACTAGCACTTACACTCGCGCACAAAGCAGTTTCCACAGCTCTTCACACCGAAAGTCAGAACCTGTGAAGGGAAAGAAGGATCCTGCTTAACCATGGGAGTGTCATCCATGACTATCTCCAGTGGAAGGAAAAACTCTTGAATGGAAGGAGGGGCAAGTTCAGAAACAGTGGGAGGAGTTGACTCTAACACCTCAGCGACGAGCCTCTTCTTGTTCATTGTTTTAAGAATAGGAATAGTAGGAGGCCGTGGAGGCCGAGACAAGGAGGAATCTCCATGGGGGGGGGCCTTATGTCTTCCATACCAAATGAACCTAGGCTTTGTTGATAAGATAGGAAGCTCAAACGCAGGACACTTGGCTTTTCGCCAAGCGGGCAGCATGGGATTCTCTCGCAAATGCGAGACTGAAATAGATGGTACCACGACAGGGCAAGAGGAAGCATCGGGTTGAACTGTGGAAGAGGAAGAAGGAGGATCTCGAGACCTCTTCTCTTCTTATCTTCTTCTCTTCTATGTGCCCTGGAGACATCACTATCAGCCTTTAAGAAAGCTCTATGTGAGATAGCATAAGGCGAAGGAGGGTACCTCACTTTTGGCCTAGCATGCCCCTTCTTATAGTTCTGATAAGTGCTGTGTAAGAGATCCTTCCTAGGCGAGAGAGGAACAAGGGAGGCAAGCCAAAAGTAATGTAAGGTATAGTTGCCACATGCAACCGGTGGTCTATAGCCGGTGTCATGGACAACATGTACTGAACCTCCATGAACAAACTTAAGACATTTGTGTATAACTGAGGGAACTGCATACATAGCTACTAACCAAGGGATACCTAGTTTCACTCTGAAGAGTTCGGACCCCAGGATAATGTCAAACTTAAGGCTTATGGATTTAGGTCCCACAAGGACCGATAGGACAATGCTCCCTATAGGAGGTATGAAAATTTCATCGTGGGTGTGGATGATACTTTCAGGTACATCATATCCATCCTTGTGTAGGAAGTTAATCAACATGATCTCCCCAGTTATAATATTCACTTGCGATGTCGGGTCAATGAGAACGCCTTCCACAGTGTTCCCATTTATCCTTGCAGGAATGTAAAGAGGAGATGGATCTCTATTAAATCCCATCGACAAGTCCTATGAAGTAAAGGTTACGCTCGTACTGCTACTCACAGTCTACACACAAGGAATAGGTTGATTAAGGAAAGAGGTCATCGCATGCACCGGGTGGTACTTCTTCAGATCCTCCTAGGGTTTACGAGATAAGGTAGTGACCCAATTAAGGTTTTGTTATGCAATACTTTGGAACCTTCCAACTACGCCTACTAGGGGTTGTAGGTTGGGTTGTGAGGCGAGAGCCTCACAACACTCACACCTACAACACTCCTAGGATACGAGGAAAGGAACTATCAATATCACAGAACGGAACCAAAATGGTTCACGTCGGGTTCACCAAAAATGTGAGAGGGGGACCACCCATTGCAAGGCCCCAAGTCACGAAAGGCCAAGAGCAGAAAGGCTTCCCTAACCCACCTTAGTTTAAGGGGAAGTTAGAATGATGAGGATGAGAATGATAAGGATTATGAACCCTTCGATCACTCTGCAATCCAAATGTTGGAAGGAGACCAGATGATTCGACCTTCAGAGTTGGATTCGTGTCTCAGGCAACTCTCTATCTGAGGACAAAAGCACAGTTCCAGGATGACAGCGTGGCGTGCTGGCGTTCATACGGATAGAGAACCGATAAGACAAGATTCTAACTCAAAAAAGGGAGACTACTAGCCTAGTCTAGGAATATTTAAAATGATAGAACGAGACTAAAAGGAAAGAAAAGAAAATGTGAATACGATAAAGGAAATGTATTACCACCAAGGTGACGAAGTAAATCTCGTAGAATGCTCTCCTCGCCAACTTGCTCCATGCACTCTCCACCTGCACACAAGGAAGGCAGAAATTGTTGGGGCTGTATAGGGGCCTGCCTCAGTTAGACCCCCGTTTTGGTGTTTCCACCTCCATTGACAACCAAGTTTGGAATAGCAAAGATAAATGGTAAAGGAAAGAATCTACAAGCTACGAAAACACAAAACACTACAAGCAATACGTGCTTGGTAAAGGAAAGAATCTACAAGCTACGAAAACACAAAACACTACAAGCAATACGTGCTTACTCAATCAAAAGAAAAAGGGGAGAAGGAAGGAGCTTACCGCCTCTGTCCAAAGTGCTCAAGGCTTGTGGAGGAGTGAACGAGAGGGACTTAAGCCTCGGTTGCCATGGTGTGTGTCCTGTACTCACCTTGTTGGAGTGATGGAGTGATAGATTGCTGCCATGGTGTGTGTCCTGTACTCAATGATCCAAAATCAATTTTGGGCCTAATGGAGATCAATGATCCAAAAGCAATTTTGGGCCTCGTGAGCATTACAAATTGCATGTATATTTTACCTCATGGAATGCAAAAAGGGTCGTTAGATTATATTAATAATCAATAGTTACAACTAAATATTGGTGATATGACCCTAAATTAACTAATAATTATGATATATTATTGGTGAATTAATTTAGATTTCTATAATAAATTATAAAATTTAGGCAAATCTAATCTAATCATGTATCGAATTCTATGGCGAATTCTGAGTTAATGTTTTAATAAAATAAATGTTCTAGGGATTTAAATAAGAATTAATTTTTATTTTTTGTAAAATTGTGGTGATTTAAGTCACCTTAGAGCTTGAACTATTAGATAAAATTTGATTCACAAATTTTAACTATTAGCCAATTGGAGATTATTTTCCACTAAAAAATTCACTGATTGGGAGGTGATTGCCATATCCAAAAGGTAGCTAAGTTTTTAGAGGATTTTGGATCAAATTTGGCCCCTATTTTGCATCTAAAAGGCCTAAGCTCCTAAGGATCAACTATCAATTCATCAAAATTAAACACTTTTGTATTGGCCCATTAGAGAAAATCTTGCCCTTGGCCATATGGATCATGCAACATAAAATATTATGTGCACAAGTGCTGACATAGACTAATTCCTTATTGGCATAGGCTACACAAGTTTTTCAAATATATATTTTTATTTAATTTTTAAATAATTTTTAAAAAAGTAAAGAATCTATATATAAAATCCACCCCTTGGGTGCTAATTTTTTGTTCACAACAACTACCACTTAACCGACTAAACATCTTCCATCTAAACTAGAAGTTTTTTATTGTAAGACCCCTACATTCACCATGGTGATGCCAAGTCAACATCACCACTTATATGCTTACATTCAAAAGTGCTAAGCTCCTACGGTTGGGATCATCCCTAGACCTAGACCTAAACCTTGAGGGTTCATGATGACCCTACCTACGTATCCCCTCATGGTAAACCAAAGGCTTCATAGTTCACGTACCAATGTTAGAGGAGTTCATTCTCTCCTCTTGTATGGGATCTTTGATCTTACCATTAACCATGACTATTAATTAAGTGAAAGCTATCAACTTAGTCCAAATGTAATATTATAATTATTTTTCCATCAAGTGTTGGGTCCATTTCAAACATCACCAATTCTTAGTGTACAAACATGCACAAATGCACAAGGGGTCATATCATGCTACAATCCCAATATTACATACACAATGAATGCCTCGAGTATGCATCACATATATAGAAGGTGACTAGCTCATACACATCACAAGTACAATAGTGACTAGATCATACATGCATCAGTACAATAGTGATTGAATCATACACACATCACAAGTACAAAAATATTTGGATCATACACAAACCGCAAGAACAATGGTGATTAGATCATATGTACATCACAAGTACAAGTGTGGATAGCTCATTTTCACATCACAAGTACAATAATGATTGGCTTATACACATATCACAATTACATTAGTGACTAGCTCATACACATATCAAGATTACATTAGTGAGTGGCTAATACACATATCAAAATTACAATAGTGACTAGCTCTAGCCACATCACATATACACAGTGACTGGTTGGAACATCCATAATGGCTAACTAACACTTTCCCTTAGTGCATCCCAAATAGAAAAAGGGAAATCAGTGCATTGTGCACTACACCATGGGTCCCATCCTTTCCTTTGGTCTTCTACACTATTGGACAACTAGGAAGAGGATTCAGTGTATCCCTTACAACACCAAGGGTTCATCCTCAATCCAACAAGGCCAAGTATACCATCTGATAATCGAGAAGGGGGTTTAATGCATCCCATATTACATCATGGGTCCATCGTCCATCCCAAAAATTTCCACAAGTAGTGAACCTATCCAACCTAGTGGATTCCAGCTTCAATCACCTATAGGCCACTGACAACAAGTTTGTCCATCCAGTCCAAGAAGTAACTTTTGACATACCACCTTCAGACCTTAGTGATATTGTCATCTATCTTCTTCATAATCTCAGGTAGCACTTGGAATTGGTCACTCCCGTGCTATGTATTACTATCAATGTACCCTCTTCATACAACGGTTAGCTTTGGTTATCATTACTTGCATGATAAGGTAACTACTTGTGCTACATGTGATTTCTAGTGTACCTTCCTAACACAATGAATAGCTCTAGTTACTATTACCTACATGGTATGGTAACTACCTATGCAACCGTTATCGTATCAAATCCTGGATAGCCCCTAGAAATCCACCTCCATGAACCAGGTGAATGCCCGATAATCCAAAATATGGAAAAATAGTTCAGCATTGGCATGATCCAATGACAACCTGCTAACTATTACTATATCATAACCATTGTATCCTTTATAAATCCACCTCCATAAACTAGGTGAATGCTAGCTAATCCTTAGTAGTATCCTAGACATTGATCATTGGCATGGTCCAATGATTACCTATCATTGCTCAAATGCCGTGTAGGTTCACACTTGGGTGGGTCATATATAACATGATTCATAATATTAGTCAGGAGACCTATATAAATATTGCAATCAATAAATCCACAAGCCTATACATGGAGTCTTATAGGTCTAGAGTTGAATTACACAAACACATAAGAATAACATTGGACCAACACAAGATGGCTTGAACTCAATATGTGCACATAGACAAACACCGACTAGAAAGTAGTGAATTCCATTCACTTCATTCAACTTACTATTCAAAAACACATTTTGAATTAAACACAAGTTATTATATTTCCTTAACTCATGAATATCCATATAGTACCCATTTCAACCTCAAATTGAAGCTTACGGAGGAGGAAATGTCAAACCAATTAGGAACAACCCTTGGAATTATCCCCCCCTAAACCCTCCCCTTACAGACTTGAGGTCACAGGGACATCCTTTGCCCAAGGACCACCTATGTACCCACTTCCAAACAGATCAAAATCATAAGTAGTTCTCCTCACAAGTTCTCTCAAGGACTTGCACACAGGTTCCCATAACCAAGGTGTCATTATTGATTTTGTTAAATTAGATTAGCAACCCATACAATTACACCCTCCCCTTCAATAATATTGAGGTCCTCAATCAATTCCATCCATTATTATTCATAAACCAGCTTGATCATCCCAAGGATTGTCTTATCAACATAGGGGCTAGGCTCATTACTCAACATGAAATTACCTTGGTTCACATAAACCCATAGGAAAACATTTCCATTCTAAATTTTTATATTAGATTCAATATTGAGGTTCTTATACTCAAGGGGTCAATGAATATCTTTGAAGGGCATTTGATAGTATTTATAAGCTTGTTTTTAGTTTAATCAATGCATGAATCCTACTTAAGAAAGCTATAAACACTACATATAGGACCAATATATGAAAACATAAACCATTAATAATATTCTTGATCTTATAATCTCATTTAATCTATTGTGCAACCTCATATTATTATGATAGTCTAGTTCATAGACTAGGTAATTTATTTATACTAACTATAACTATGATGGTCAATAGTACTTGGTATCAAGAGATGTTGGATAACAAGATCTCATAGGATTATTTGTTAACTTAATTTCAACAACATAATCAAATTAAATGCTAGTTACCTTCCATTTAGTAAGCAATCAAATTATGGTTCCCTATAGTTATAATATTCTTCCTTCAACCATATAATAATTTCCATATCAAGGTTCTAATATTTAAGAGGTTGATAAAAATTGCATAGTCCTATTAACATTTTACCCTCAAATCCAAAGTGGATTACCAATAATATCAAGTTGTAATATTTAAAATCTGTTTAATACTTTGTGGTTCTAGTACCACTAAAGGAAATCCTAATCCCTTAAATTATTGTGCAACTATAGGCCATAGCTCATATTAATTATATTTTATTTTGGGTTCACATTAAATAATGTTATATTGTAAATAAATATTTGAATTATAACTCTTTTCCATCTTACTTCCCTTAAGACACAACATAAAGTTATTCGAATAATTAACCTTTGATTGTAATAAGTTCTTGGTTTATAAATTTCTCCCAATTCGATTCTTTCACCTACCAAATAATCTAACATTCATGATTAGAGACCTTTCTTTCATTTCTTTTTTACAATCAATGTTGTTCTAAAATGTGGTCTAAACCCATTCGATATCAACTATACCATATGAATTTTCACTAAAGTAACCACTTTCGTAGTATTCATTTTGCATTCATACGAATCAAGACAAAATACATGCATGATGTTTAACATCCTAAACACCTTAATATTGCTGTCATAACTATTCATTTAATAGATCATAAGGGTTGGATATAGTCTTTTGATCACTTCCTAAATAGGGACATGGCTGAATTTTTTATGTTTATCTAATGATAAAGATATAATTTAGCCATTTTCTTAAATATTTTACTATTGTTTCCTTGAAGTAAAAGCTTTAAATCCCTAAATAGTTTGAAAACATATGGAACCAAAAATCATATTCTTAGAATGAGATAAAGTAGTTTATCTCAATTCCAATCATTGAAATAACTAAAACCTCATTTTATTTTTAATCCACAAAAACAAGATGAGAGACAAGGAGATATTGAGAGTTTTATACCCATGTGATTTGATACCGTAAAAGGTTTGGAGAAGAAGAGGACTTGAAATTCCAATGGCATTGTTGTCAACCTCTAGTGAAGTTAGAGATCCTCTTCATGATCTCTCAACTCTTGGGATGATTCTACATAATTATTTTATGCAGTGATGCTTTCCTTTCTTGATGCATGAGGCCATGTCAAAGAGTGAAGCACAACGAATGCTAGTCTCTTAGGTAGAAAAATTCAAAAGAGGGTTCATGGGATGGGGAAACAACCATGACTTCTCATCCACCTTGTATTTGGATATGAGGGAAATGGGTTGAATCTTGGCATGCACAACAATAATATCAATGCAATGATAGATGTTTCAGTTGAGGAAGCGCCTGCAACCATTAGAGACTCAACATTTTTACCATAATAATGTGCTTATAGTGTAACAACACTTTCTATGAAAGCACCACTTCACACTTTTCTCCCTTCGAGACTCATCAAAACTCAAATGCCATATTCATTCCCTTTCACGCCTTTCTCCCACTATCTCCTTTTGAACTAGACTTTGAATAGGCTTTAGAGGAGATAATAAAACCTCTCTTTTATCTGCATACCCATGCCTTGCCCCTAACAAATTCCATCCATCCTTTTGTTTTAATGGACAACCATCACCCAGCCACAAGCTCTCACCATAACACAAGCATGGAGGATGTTGAGAAAGGTTGCGAGGTCTAAAATTTCACCAACCTACAACCTTTTTTCTTGATCCCATTTGTTCCTATCCTCTCTTCTTTTTTCCTTCTCTCACTTTTATTTCCAAAAACCCATGAATATTTACAAGAACGAGTAGTAAATAAGGGAGGGAAACCATTATGCCAGTCACTTAGTATTGATGGATGTCCATACCTTCACATGGTTCTTGCATTGGCACCATCCCTCTTCATTCCTCCATATTATTCAACCCTTTCTCCCCACCTTCCTCTGCATTACTCCCTAAAACAAAGCCCAAAAATATTGATTTATAGAGGATCGTAAATCCTTTTCTTTCCTTATGTTCTATACCTCATCATTTCCCTAAAAAAATTTTATGATAAAAAAGGTGAAATTCCATGCTTATTGATTGTGTGACAATTCCATAGCATACCCACACCATCAGGGATAACTGTAAGAAACCCCCCCCCTCGGCACAGGTGTAAAATCCTGGTGAATCCTGTATACTTCTTGATGAAAAATATTAATTTTATTGGGGATTTTTTTCATTTTTTGAGAAAAAAAAATAATCCCCATTGGCGAATCTTTTATAATCCTGGAAGTCTATAGAAAATCATGGCGAATTGCAATATTTTTAAATCGAATAAAATATTTTTCGTTGGCGAATAAACCCGTTTTTCAAACCAAATTTTTTTTCCATTGGCGATTAAAACCTTTTTTCAAAGAAAAAAGTATATTTTCATTTGCGAATTAAAATGAATCTCAAAATAATAAAAAAATCCAGTGGGGAAATAAAAATATATGGGTCGTTCGATGGACGACTGTAGTTGCATTTCGGAAGTAAATCTCTAAAGCACTAGACTTGCGATTTGAAACCTCTAGAATATCACTAGAACCGTTAGATTTCTAGAAATCAATGGTTGAGATTTTATTACCGTACAAATGGTTATAAAGTTCTATTTCTCAGCGATTGGGTGACCTCGGCGAGATGCACAACTTTCGAAGTGACAACTCATTTAATGAATTGTACGATGCCATTAAGGGATGTCTTCTCAAACACCAACTAGATAGATTTAACGTAATCTTTTAAATCCTCTGAATGGATAGATCTTAAATAAGGTATTATAGAGTTTGGAGAAACGGATTTAGTAGCAGATTTCACTTCTTGCTGGTAAAGTTAAGTGAGCTTGCATACGAGGAAAGGTGGTAGCATTTTGAACTCCATACTCAGAGTTTCCTCAAAATGGTACTTCCAGCCGATATTAGGGTATGGGAAGATGAAATTGTGGCCTTTATAACCAAATTTTAATTGGCTTGAAGAAGAGCAACTCGACATCATTTCTCAACTATGTTCAGTGGCGTGGAAAGAGAAAACCAGCTATGCCGAGTACAATAGGGTAGTTTTTTTTTTAGAAGAAGAAGAAGAACGCGCTGAATTTCATAATTTAGTTATGGAAATGCAATTGGAACTATACAGAGTCCTAGAACCTCCATCAGTTTAACAACATACACGAATCCTTTAGTGAATTGTGAATTTGTGACACATAATGATAAGGGGGCATAGTTTCAGCTTTTGAGCGCTTTTTGAATTTTGATTGTACAGGGTGTGGGGTGACAGGTCTGTGAAACCACATTTTTGGCATTAGAGAGATAAAATAATATATTTCTAAATCTTTGTATTTATCAATGATTCCTTTTAATTATGAATGAATTGTGTTTTTTCATGATAATTGTTCAATGTTTATCTGTTAGTGTTAGGTCAAATTCAGAATGCTTAATTTTTCATCTTTGAGACTTTGTGTTCAGATTAATTCATCGCTCATTCACTCTTTTCAATGCCTCGAATCTCGATGTTGTACATTTCATTTCATTTAAATTCTCAATCTTTTTGAAGAAAGTGTGGTTGGCAGTGGCGGCAATTATGTCGTATGTGATATGAACATCCAAAGCAATTTCTTGGACAACTCATAGCTTTAATGAAACAAGATTTGTAATGATTTCATATTAGTGATTTTGACAGTTTGTCAGTTTGAGGTAGAGTTCAAGTTGGCACATAGCAAGACTTCAATCAAATTAGAAATTTTAATTATACAGGCTGGTAGCAGCACTAGTGGCCCATAAATAGGGATAGTGATTCAGTGATTAGTAGATAGTGCCATAAGGGTTTTTATTTTCTAGGGTTAAAGGATTCATGAAGAAGATGATGCAGTATTGGGGATACTATAAATTCTCCTACCTACAATTATGTAGTTACAGAGTAATCAGTAAAAGATGAATTTCCTTCAAGTTCAGAATGGGTGGAATTGGAAAGAAGTTGACTTGGTTAACCTGAATTTTCAGATGGGTTTTGAACCAGGATGAGGAGCTCTGACGGAGATAAGTGCTATCCGAATGCATAGAGGCTGCAAGTAAAACATGGGAGTAGATTTGTTTCTCCTTCTGTATTCTAACAACTCCCATTTCCCCAGCATGGTTGGCCAAGCAAGCCCCATGCATTTATTTTCAAAGAGACATTTGTTTTTCATCTTCTGTATGACTCTAGTTCTCAAAGGGGATACATACATTTTGTATCTTCATGGCTCCCATTTCCCCAAGAGTGATTGGAACTCCCTTTTCCCAACATGGTTGGCAAATCCACCAGCAGAAGCTTGGAATCATGAATTTATTTTCAGAGCCACATTTATTTTTAGAGATAGATGTATATTAGGTTTTCAGCAACAAAGCTTGGAATCATGAATTTATTTTCAGAGCCACATTTATTTTTAGAGATAGATGTATATTAGGTTTTCAACAACAAAGCTTGGAAATTGGAATCAATTTGTAATCCATTGTAACGAGCAACAACTTGGAATAAATTATTAAATTTTGTCTATGTAAAGTACTAAAGTGACACACTGACATATGTTATTTATACAAAATAGGAGCTACAGTGCTACTCGTCTGTAAAAAGATATGTAATAATGTGACATTGAAATTCAATTGCAATAAAATAAATGGTTGTGTTGTGTTATTCTTGAATCTTGATTCCTTGAATCTTCGTTATTCATTTGCATTTAAGAGTAAAGAGTTGTTTTCTAAGTTCGGAACTTCAGTGTCATTGTCTATTAATAATTTAATATATTCAAATAAGTTTTTTTTCTTTTGAGAAATTAAGTAATATACTCTATGCAATGTGCACTTGAGAATTCATGGTTATATCGGGCCATGGTGAATGCAATCATTCGTTCCACCGATGTTTATGTGTTACAATGATGTGCTTACTTTTGTTGATTCTATCGGTATATCGGGGACTGAGAGCACACCTTATGAGTTATGAGTCTTCGCCTTCAGGCTATCGGTGGGGCTGTGATGGGGGTTCCATCGATAAAGCATTGTTAGGCCGATGCCTATGGTATTGACTTTAAAACATATGTGTCATGTTAATTTTTTTAAGTTAATATCATAAATTAGTAAATTACTCAAGTTTCAAGTTCAACCGTTGGATGAACATTTGATGTATGGTTGTAGTTACATTCTGTAATGAAATGAACAGAGCGATGGGCTTCCCAATTTAAACCTCCGGAATCACCCTATAACCATTAGATTTAGAAAGATCAACGGTTAAGATTAAGAATTTCCAACTTGTAGAGTCTAGACCTAAGACGTGTCATTCACTTTAATGTTCCAATTTTGAGAAACAAAGCATTTAAAGCACTTTGTAGTTTGTACTGCTAAGTGTCAACTGTCAAGTGATAAGTGTTTATTTTTAAACTTTAAAGTTAATATTATGAGTTATGGGTCTTCACCTTCGGGCCATCGGCGGGGCTGTGATGGGGGTTCCACCGATAAAGCATTGTTAGGCCGATGCCTATGGTATTGACTTTAAAACACATGTCATGTTAATTTTTTAAAGTTAATATCATAAATTAGTAAATTACTAAAGTTTCAAGTTCAACCGTTGGATGAACATTTGATGTATGGTTGTAGTTACATTCCGTAATGAAATGAACAGAGCGATGGGCTTCCCAACTTAAACCTCTGGAATTACCCTATATCCATTAGATTCAGAAAGATCAATGGTTAAGATTATGACAATAGCAAACAATCAATATGAAAATTTTATGACGGTTTGGTCATTTAAATGCCTATCAAAAAAATTGTTTAATTTACGAATTTTTATATAAAATCTTTTATAAATGGATTATCTTGAAAAATTAGAAAACAATGATAATTATTAGTGATAAATATAAAAATCTACTGTTATAATTAACAATTAACAAAAGTTTCTAAAATCGTATTAAAAATAAATCTTGTTAAATATATTCTAAAAATTAAAAATAATTATGTTTTATTTTGAAAAGATTCTAAATTAATATATATTTTTATAATAATATTATAAATCATATATATTAATATAAAAAATGATAGCTATTATAAAAAAGTCAAAAGTTTCTAAATTCATATTAAAAATATTCAAAAAAGTTATATTCTATTTTCTTTTTATAATAAAAATTATAAAATGATATATATTATAAATTAAAATACTATATAATAATTTTTTACAGTTTAATAAAAATATAGCAAGTCAAACTATACGGTCTAATAAATTTTATAGCTATAATATACGGTCTAAAATTGAAAAAACAGTCAAATATTTAATAAACCATCAAATTCCGTAATGACATGCATAGAGCTATGGGCTTCCCAACTTAAACCTCTGGAATCACCCTTTAACCGTTAGATTTAAAAAGATCAACGGTGAAGAATTTGCAACATGTAGACCTAAGACATGTCATTCACTTTAATGTTCCAATTTCGAGAAACAAAGTATTTAAAGCACTTTGTACTGCTAAGTGTCAACTGTCAAGTGATTAATGTTTATTTTAAAAGTTAATATCATTAACTACTCAAGTTTCAACCGTTGGATGAACATTTGATGTATGGTTGTAGTTGCATTCTATAATGACATGCATAGAGTTATGGGCTTCCCAACTTAAACCTTCGGAATCACCCTATAACCATTAGATTTAAAAAGATCAACGGTGAAGAATTTGCAACTTGTAGTCTTGTAGACCTAACTCCTAAGACGTGCCATTCACTTTTATGTTCCAATTACGAGAAAAAAAACATTTAAAGCACTTTGCACTTTGAAATTGTACAATGATTTTTAAAGTATTCAATCTTCAGATTGCTCATTGCAGTGCACCACCCTATTTTGGATTCCATGGTTCCACTTCCAACAACGCCATTCCAGTTTTCAAGCATCGGGACTCATAATCTGGGTAAGTGAAAGAATTCCTGCGGCTACATTTCAACTTTCATCGTTTGACATTTCTTAAAATCTTATTTTGTCAAAGTTTGAAGTTTGGTTTTAGAATTTAGAGACTCAAGAATTCATTAAAATTAAGGAGGACTAATAGGTATTACTTATTAGGGAATTCAAATTACACAACTTCACATTTGTACAAGCATGTTTACCACCAGTACCACTACAACAATGTCCGATAAAAAAATGCATTATGCAGAATTGCTTAAAACCCCAGGTTTCACCGATGGGTACCATGATATTTATGATCCTGAAATCTATGGTAGGCATACCTCATAACTTAGATTTTCATCTCAGAATAAGGCTGCAAAGCAAACAAAAGTTGATAGTATCAGTGCACCATGGGTAACTAGATTAGGGCGCATGATGTTACATGAAGTTTTCCCTTGCCCAGAATTTATCATGGTCTATGCCGAAAATTATGATGATAAGAAAAGAGCAATTGTTAATAAAGATAACCAAGAAGAATTGTTATCCATTAATACAAAAGAACTTGGAAAAGTGTTGGGGTTTACAACCGAAGAATTTGGAAACCACCACATTGACCTAGAAAAGCTTGCTAGTGATTATGAAGCAGTGCAAGAAAGGCTGAAAAATGATTTCTTAAGTCAAATAGTTAAGGATAGAAACAAATTGAAAGGTGATCATAAGCCTTCTTATAATTTGGATTTTTTTAAACCATGGGTTTAGGATACTATTTCCATGCTTGCATTTTGCCTCGGTTTGGATAGCAATTTGGAAGTGGGTGCAAGCCTCCTTGAAATGGTATATAATATCCATTATACTAAAGAACATGTCAAATATAATTATACACAACACATTGTAGAATCCATGCATAAACAATTTTTAATGATTAAAGCAGGTTCCACGAAGACATTTAGGTTCACAACCTACTTGTGCTATCTTTTTCTATTCAAATTTAGAGGAATGTTTCAGACCAACAAGCTTCAGATTCAACCCTACAGTAATGCAGAGAAAAAAAAAAATGGCTCTAGTATATGAATGGACCAATGAGATAAGGATGCATGATTCTCGAAGAAACTATAGTCATTTTGTAGACTACTTTTTGGCTCCATTGCATCAAGTAATTACAAATAATCCAATGCCTAGATTGCCTATGTCATGTAGAAACTGCATGCAACTAGGAATGAAATACAATTGGTTGATTGGTACTTAATGGAAGAATATATTGTGCTAAGATTTTATGGATCGGGAGTACAACCATACAAACTTCCAATACATGTGACAAAAAGGGTTTTTGCATTGGAATATGTAAGGCAGGTGCAGCGTGCAGATGAACTACACTTTCTCAGTCAGCAAAAGAAGACCTTATTTCCTTCTTTACCTTTTTCATGTGGAGGGTTCACATTCGAGAGAAAAACATTTAGTGTGGCACATAATCTTTTGAATTTTTTTGAATTTGATCCTATCTGTCACTGGAAGTATGATCCATGTGACATCATTAAATCAATGATTGTGGCCAATAGGAATGCTGCAAATAGAATTCAACATCAAAGTAAACCCTTGCTTGAAAACTTGAGAAACAAGGATTCTTGGGATGAGGTCAAAATAGCAATGGAGAAAAGTGTTGTTGAGAATGGTATTTCTTTTGAACAATTGTTAGCAGAAATTATGGCATTGCACCAAAAGACAATCAGGACATACAAAAAATTTTATGTAAAAAGTGATAAACCATCTAGTAGAGTAAAAATTCTAGGTTCTCTAGAGACGAAACTTATAGATAAAAAATGGTCACGATAAAAAATTACTGCCTTTTGGTCTATGAGGAAGGACCTAGGTGATCCAAGAGCTCTTGAAGAGTATCATAATAACGAAGAAGATGAAGAATTTAGCAAATTGTGGAATATAGAGCATGGGCATCCTGATGGACGTGATGAATCTGATGATGATATTGATATGGAAGAAGAAGAACAAAGCCATGCCAATTACAAACCTGGTTTTAGTAAGGCCGCAAAAGCATAATATGCTTCAACATATACTTCAGGAGCAACCATACTTGAAAAAATTGGTTATGAAGGTGGTCCTTTGGGGTCCAAAGGACAAGGCAGAGGCCCTTGGAAAATACAAAGTGTTGAGCACAGAAAAACAGTTGATAAATCTAGCCTTGGGATTGGAGGTGAAAAAGTAGACCAAGGGGATACAAGACAAAATCAATTTGTTAGAGCTTCTAGTCCTCATCCTCATGGTTAGATACAATCACAACTAGGACATGCCCTTGGTGGACAACTTAGTGCAACTGGGAGTGCCATTGGTGGTGATGGTATGGGTAGTAGTACTAGTAGTGGTCAACATGTGCAACAATGACAAATTACACACAATACTAAGAGGAAAACAAAAAAATATACCACAGAAACACCAGGTGATCAAGGCAATCAAAAGAGGAAAAGGATTTTGACAGGTCAAAGTCACACTATCAGTGGATCCACTAGTACCACAAAGGATTTATTTCCAGAAACTCCAACAAATCAAGTTAGTGTGGGTGTGACATCATTAGCAACTGCAAGTACTCCTATTCCTTCACCATTCAAGCATTCCATTGTTCCTGTCTCCCCAGGTTATGATTTCATTGAAGAGTTTAAAAAGAAATCAGACTTGAATAAAAAAGAAAAGAAGCAACTGATGGAGAGTGCGTCTTTTGTAACTTCAAAGACTACAACAACCATGGTATTACCCACATTTGACACAAATAAAGAAATCATGGAGTACACAATTGTTGTTCCCACAATTCAAAACAAACCAACAAATCAGATGGATCGATCTGAATACCAGGTAACCAATTTTCAATTGGATTTTTTTGGTTTGAAAAATACTAACAAAATTAATGTATCAAAGAAGAACAATGAATTGGTGTACACATCATTTCTAAAGCAAGATAGAGAGAAGAAAAGGTTGCAGACCCAAATAGAAAAGTTACAGGTAGACCTAGCAAGTGAGAAAGCAAAGAGGAAAGCAGCAGATAACAAGAGCAATGAATTAGAAAAAAAAATAATAAAATCTGCCTCTACATCAACAAGCAATGAGGATAAATCAAATGAGAGAGAAGTGAATGACCTGAAGCAAGGGCTAGATGAGAGCAACAAGAAATATGATGAGGAAAAATCCACTTCAGAAAAATTAAGACTAAACATTGCGAATGGAAATGCACAGTGGGAACAAAAATTGGAGAAATAGAGAAAAACAAATGAAAGATTGGAGACAGAGCTGACGGAAGCAAAAGAAGAAATTAAGTCTTCTCAAAATAAGTTATCTACATTTTGTAGAGATACAGTGAGGCATATGAAATAAAAGATCTGGGATGAAATAATGCAGAGGTTTGATCATTTGTGTGACATGTTTCAATTGATTGATGCTACCAGACAACATTATAAGAAGCTCAACAAATATTTAGTGGACAACAAAAAGGTGCTGGAATTAGAGAAATCTGCAAATGAAGTTCTACAAATAGTCTACAAAGCCAGTGACAATGATCTGAAATCAAAAGGGATTACTAATCGGATTGAAACATCAATGAAGTTGTCATCTATCATTGAAAAGTGTTCGAGAATGTCTAGAACAAAGGAATATTTACATTTGGTTGCAGACAAGATGAAGGTGGTGGATGAAAAGGTAAGGAACTTCATAGAGCTTGGTTTTCAAGAGCCTTTTGACACAAATGAGCGATTCATTGGAAAGGATGCTTTCAGAAAGAAGATGGAAGGTGCAAGGACGATTGATTTGGACCAGTTTCCTCAGAACCAAGATGTGAACTATTTGGATTCCATCAGAACACTGATAACCTTGAATGCAAAATTGACTGAAGAATTCAA
Source organism: Sequoiadendron giganteum (assembly GCA_007115665.2). Classification (NCBI taxonomy): domain Eukaryota; kingdom Viridiplantae; phylum Streptophyta; class Pinopsida; order Cupressales; family Cupressaceae; genus Sequoiadendron; species Sequoiadendron giganteum. Next base: position 497,629,214 of record CM021101.1, read on the forward strand.
GACAAGTTCCATTTCCAATTACAATCAAGAAATGTTAACAAAACTTCAAGTCAAACAACATCAGTTAGAGAAAATGGCAATTCCACCACCTGAAGAGTGGAAGTTGCTAGAAAAGTTGATACAGTGACTTGATTTATTATTTTCAATCTTTGATAATATGAGTTTCGAAGTTCCAACTTAGCTCTGTGCAGACTTGTCTTTGGGCATTGGCAAGATTTTGCATTGCCAATGCCAATATGTACTCCTTCATGTGAAATTCAATTAAAAAGCTCAAATTCAGACTTCAATAATGTGATGATGTTCAATTATCTGGATTCTGTATTATTTATTTTATCATTTGAACTAGTGATGAACTATTAGCTCATTATATTTACTTCTTGGTAGAGCTTCCATTTCCAAGTTATGGATGTTGAACTGTTAGCTCATTATATTTACTTCTTTGTAGAGATAAAGCTTATAAGTTATGGATGTTGAACTGTTAGCTTCTGTTATGTTTTGACTAAAAATCCTGATCAGTATCCACCAATTATACCTCACCCACATCCCACATACTGCAAAAATACACTACATTTGATTTTATGATTAGCACAAATTGCAGGGATTTGTGTGACAAGATCCATTTTGTGGCCCACATTACTACTTGATCAATGATCATGTCCATAAATAAATCTAAAACCCCATGGTCACAACCCTTATTCCTGAAGAATTAAAATTCAATGTACTGACAAATTGAATAACATAAACAATTTGAATAACATAAACAACCACTTTGGAGACATCCAAATAAGTTAATAACTATTAAGCATATGAATCCACAATAGTTGAACACTTGAAAGCAAATCAGTAAATATGTGTAACCTTCTCCATTGTATTGATCTTCAAAGTTCAAATGATATGCATTATAAAAATAGTTTATGATATGAGATGGATGGGCGAATTGGTGCAATCTATTATCTATCTTCTTACTATTTTCTACTCTAAAGTCTAATTAAAAATTATGTGATGATCCATTGATCTCCTATTGGGGTCTTGATCTCTCTTATATATGAGAGGTAACAAGCTACAAACCCCTTGCAAAAAGTCATGACGTTTTGACAACTAAACATAACTCAAATTATAAATAAAACAATGTCGCAGGTGAATGCACCGATTCGTTAATCTCCAAGCAGAAGCCCGTGACCACTGACCACCTAAGATCTATTCAAGGCTTCTACTCCATGATAGGGCACTCATCATGTTGTCGGCTGGCATTCTTCCTCTGAATCTGATGGTTGTCCCGTTGGATTTGATTTTGACAAATCTACAGTTTGGCTAATAAACATATTGACTGCAGAGAGGTGATGGATGTACTCCTGTTCAGCATAGGCGTCCACGTTAGAGATCACCTCTTTCATATCATATTCCAGAGACATTATTTTTTCGAGTTGCTTATGACTATTTTGTAAAACCATATCCTCGTCATTTATTTCTTGCAACGCAGCAATCAGAAGCCCATCAAGCTCTTCCTTCCAATCATCATATTCTCACAGGTTTCTAATGCCAAAATGAAGTGTTGGGAGTGGGACTAAATCAAAGCAGTCGAAATCTTCCCTAAGCCTATTATGATATTTGTTATGTGATTCTACCAACTTGTTATATGTCAGCAATATTTGTCCTTTCATGGCATTCTTATCTACGAGCTCCTTTTTTTTCTCCATCATTCTAAGCTGCAATCGTTCATTCTCCACCAATGCAATGCGTGTCTGATTGAATACTTCCCAATATTCAATAGCACATTTCATCATTTTATTGAACCTTTCTTTTATCATTTCAGATACAGTGTTATATTTGATGGTTTTCACTTTTTTCTCCAATTCTTTGCATTTCCCCTGGGATTTCAGATGGCAATTCTTCCAGTAGGATGCATCAGCCAATGCATCAAGCGCTCTCTTATCTTTTTCAAGCCATGGGGAGTACAACTCTGATGTGGAGGAGGAAGATGTTTTTTCTCGCTGATTTGCTAGCTCCTTCTTCAGTTTGTCATTTTCCTTAATCAGTTTATCAATATGTGCTTTGGTAAATTTTGCCACATTTATGTTCAATTCTGTTGTCTCCATAGGGTTGGTATCCACTACTCGTTGAACCAAGAGATGACCAAACACTTGGTTTGGATTACTAATTATAGCAGGTCTTTTATCATGGGGATACAGTGACCAAATAAACAAGGTGGCTTCGTCTGGGTTGTACCCAGATCCTGAATACATTTTGTCACTTGCTTCTTCTGTTAAGTTCATTGTCATATCCCCTCTTTTCTGAAGCTATCAAATACAATTGAAGAGCTAATATCCCACCCTGGCAGGAGCAACACTCCAGCTTCTTGAAGCAATTCCCTACCTCTTTCAGGAGTGATGGACTCCATTTCCTTTTCTACCTCCCTTTTCAATTCCTCCAGAGCGGTTGCCTCATGTTCAGGAGTGATATCCTGTATCTGTTGTCTCATTTTTCTACCTTTATATTCATAAACAAATGATTTAAATTAAGAAGATTTAACAAAATCATAATCAAAAATAAATTGTTGTCCAGCCATGACCCTCACATCATTAGATAGTTCATTTGATGCCTCAAATCTTACAATATTATGCTCTTGAGGGGGATCGTACTATACAATCACAGGAGCACTGATTTGTTTGACCTGCTCACCCTCTTCATCACTCTACTCTTCTTCACTTATATCATTATATACAAAAAAAACATACCTCAGGAGTAGGCTGTGAAGGTATGTAATCCAAGGGCTCTATGTCTTCAGCTTGTACTCCTGAATAGGTTGCATGAGGTGCATCAAAAACAACTGGAGGAACATCCTTTACCAGTTCATTGACATGAGCGATGAGTTGCTCAATTCTTGTTAAAGGATATTGTATCTCACCAAATGCCTTTGAATAAGATGGGACATTTTTCCTCTTCCATTCCTTTGCAAGCATAATCTTGTTATAGGCGTCCATTCTTTCCTTGGTGGAAGCCTCATCATGGTTTCTTATGACATCTTCGATTGAGAACAAATGTTCATAACCTGATAGCCCCTACGATAATCTCGCCTTGTGAATAAACCCTTCTGCATCAAATTGTTTCCTTACATCACCTAGAGGTAGGTTGTACTGTGCTAATTTACCATTAGTTTCTCCATATCCTTCATTGGCAACCACTGTAAAGTCTCCAAAACATAAGGTGTTGGGCATAATTGATTGTTTGCTATGTCCTTTGAGGTGTTTCGAATCAGATTTTGCCAATTGCCTCACAATTTCTAAAAAAGCAATTCGGTCAGGAACTACTCGTGGCATCAAGTGTGGAGCCCCTTCGAACCCATAAAACCTTATCACTGTACAATCAAGGAAAGCATACCAGTCTCCCCAGTTATGATTCACTTTATTTATCCGGTCATTTTCCTTTGGTCTTAGAAATCTTTGTACTTCTAGGGATAGGTTATAGTTGCACGGATACCCCAGCAACTTCATCAATGATTTTACAAAAAATTCTTCAAAATAAAGGTAATGAGACCTACCAAATTGGCTGTCCCACAATGAAGTCCAAATTTTTATAGGTTTCAAATCTCCATTTTCATCTGTATCTTTTATCCTTAATTCTTCACTCCAGACCCCTCTGACTTGTCCCTCATACAATAGCAAATGCATAAGCAAAGAATAGTGTTCAAAATTAATATTATCACTATTATTTTTAATCTTTTCGAGCCCTCAATGTAGGGCGTTGGCCAAGTAGCTAGCATAATCAAATGGCCTGGAATCCTTGCTCTGTATGTCTGCAGCTAAGACCATTGGGGCAATCGACATGAGAGGCAGAACCTCTACTCCCAAAACCTGACCAGCTGAATAATAGGTGTATCGGAAATACTCTTTGAACAAATCTTCATGGAAAGGAGGGTTTTCACTGCTAGAGAACCTCCTGAGTTGGCCTCCTTCATCCTTGGGCCTATGCAAAGGTAATTTCCATCTCTTATAGCTGGTATCCATGTGGCAATACTCTGTCAAGAGATCTTTGAGCGTGAATGATAAATTCAGTGAACACTCTAACTGAAAGACATTAGAAATGAGATCCCTAGAAATAACAAGCATGTCACCCCTACGATGTGACTGAATAGTTATTTTCTTGGGGTCATATTTGATAGCAAGAGCTTTAATTAGCTCTGTGTTCACAAACACATTGGGCACCACAAGTCTTCCCAGGTTCAACCTCCATGGATTGCAGACTAATTAGGCTTTTCAGTTTTCTGTTTGTTAGCTTTAGGTTTGTCTGTACTCTCTTCCATTATTTAAATCTTAAGCTTTTGAGTAAAATAGCTTCTCAACTAGGTCTGAAAGTGAAGTACTTATGTGAGTCTCACCGAGTCGCCTCCACAGTCCACTGGTCTTTTCTGTGTCAGAACTCCAAGTTTTTTCCTTTCTGTTTCTGCCCTAAGCGAAATCTTCCAGGATTTTGTAACAACTATGTGATCAACTTGTGATATAATTCACTTCAATTCTTGTTCATAAATGCACCGCAACACGATGCCATGGGATGTCACATCAGTCTTTCACCGATAGCCACCCTCTCCACCGATGGACACCTATCCTTCGTTCTATCGGTGGGACGCCAGATAATGTTTCCCTGATGCACCATAGTTCCCTCGATATACTTTATGCATTTGATAATTCATGCCCATGGCCATGGGCCATGGTTATAATTCATGGTTACTTTTGTTGACAACTTGACTCTATTGGTATATCGGGAGAGCACCTTAGGAGTTAGCCCGATAGAGTATTGTTACACCGATACTAGGTTGTGAGCTATTTTTATTGGGCCATCGGCGGGATTGTGATGGGGTTCCGCTGATGAAGCATTGTTAGGCCGATGGTATTGAATTTTGTTAGGAATGGGGGAAGGACTATGTCACTATGGAATTTCAAATTTTGTTTAATTACGTTGAAAGCGTTATACAATGAAAGCAACAAAGGAATATTCGTAAACTTTTTGAAGCTTCATTGAAAATGACAGGTAAGTGGAAGTATGTGCTGCTTAAAAATAACAAGCACATAAAATGTTTTTTCTTTTTCTATTTTTTGAATTTTTTAAAATTAAAAGCTTCCCAATAAATAGTTGTTAATTTAAATACTTTTGGATTAAAATTACAAACTAAGATATGTACGCTTAAATAGTTTTTTATATATATTATTAATTAATATATATATATATATATATATAAATAGTAGAAATAGCTTTTTTTATATATTATTAGTTTTTCATATATTTTATTAATTAATATTATAATAAACAATGTTAAGTATTGATAACTTTCAGCATTCTTTATATATATTATTAATTAATATATGTATACTAGTATTTATGGATGCAATGTGAATGTAGGCTATAATATGGATCTTGTCACACAAATTTCGACAATTTGCATTGTTCATAAAATCAAAGTGTGGTATATTTTTGTGATTATTGATAAAATAAGATAATTCATGCCCATGGTCATAAATTATAATTCATGGTTACTTGTGTTGACAATTTGACTCTATCAGTATATCGGGAGAGCACCTTAGGAGTCAGCCCGATAGAGTATTGTTACACTGATACTAGGTTGTGAGCTATTTTTATCAGGCCATCAGCGGGATTGTGATGGGGGTTCCGCCGATGAAGCATTGTTAGGCCGATGCCCGATGGTATTGAATCATATATAATTTATAAAATATCATCAACTATGTTACTACAGTTTGACTTTGGCATATGTATTATGATTGATGAAGTGCAATATAATATAAAATATCATGGAGACTTGGACTACAATATAAAATAAAATATTTTGAACTTGAAGTGCAATGATACATAATTTATTTGAATACAATATACAAAATCATCAACTACAGTTTGGAATATGATTCAAGCTGACATGTAGTGCTTGAGTGCAATATAAAATAAGATATCATGAAGTGCAATGATTCACAATTTCAATGTTCATTGAATACAATATAAAATATCATCAGACATCAACTACAGTTTAGACTTTCAAACAATGGAAACTGATTCATGAAGTGCAGAAAAAATACCTAAAACCTGCTAATTATCTCCCATTTCCCAAACGGAGTCAGGGTCCTCAAACCGATCCTCATCTTCAGATAAAGTAAAAGAATCATCTTGATTCTGAGACTGCTCTGCAGTTTCTTCGGCCTGTGTCTCAAATTCAACATTCATTGTTTGATTTGTGTCAATTTCAATATCATTGTCATATGTCCTAGGCCCAGTCCCACTGCCACTACCACCAGTACTGACGGTTGTTGGAATTGGAGAGCCTGTGTTGCACAACTCGGTCCCTCTTCTTTCACATATGAACCTCTAGATTGTGAGTGCCCTTTCAAAAGGATTTTTTTTAAAATTATATGCAATTCCTTTCATCCTCAAGCAATTTTCCAAAATCTTGTCCAGTTTGTTTCTTAACTTTGATTTCAAAAACCCCAATGTACTGAAAACTCTCTCATCCTCCACCGACCCCAATATCATTGTTTGACATAAATCAACAAGTTTGAAATATTCTGACATCGAACCACACAATATTTCACTCTGACCTAAGCTTGTCCAAACCTTTTTTATTGATCCTGGTTCAAAGGCCTTCTCCTTGCTGATGGATTTATACTGCTCCCTCATAGCTGTTGCAAAAATCCAAGATTGCTTTCTAAGCTTATTTTCATCTAAAATTCCTTCTATTATTTGTTCATTGTATGTTACCTTTCTGAAAACTATTCGATCAAGATTTTTACTTGATCATGAAAATATTTTGGGTTATCTCGGTTTACCCAAAATTGAGGATACACAATACCCATGGCTTCAAGTATTTCATGTCGAGGGAATCTTTCATGAATCTTTGAGGAAAGAGATTTTGCAATTTCCTTCAAATTATCACTAACAGATTTAACAATGCCGTTAAAATCTTCCTCGTTAACAGGTACTTCTTTTCTAGAGCGCCTGCCAGTGCCTGTCTTACAATGGTACATTGGTAGCTCATGTCCGCGTACACAAATACATAAGTGCCATCTTGCATTAAATTGTAAATAATTATCAGGATTATTCAAATCAGTAATTTTTCGCCACATCAAATAATTTGCGCCTTCTTGTGTTAGATCTAGATATAGATGATCGAGGGCCAAGCATGTAAGTTTATGTAGATTGGCATATTCATAAATATACATAGTTCTGTCTTGGGCTTTCTTCACAAGATTGTTCATCTCATCCAGCATGGGGAGAAGACTAGCTAAAGTCAAGAGTGTCTCTATATCGCTTAACCTATCTAAGAGGTCAGGAGCTTTGTCTACTGTGTTGCAATGCTCGTACATCACTCCAATCAAGGATTGATATTCTGAAAGAACTCGTTGCGCTGGTCCATGCAGGGAGATCCATCTGGTATCAACATCCTTAAGAAGCTTGTTTCCTAGTGTTATTCCCTCAACAAAATGTTGAAATTCAAGGAAAGGTTTGGGACTTCGGTAGAAGTATGCGTAGATCTTGCGAACTAGATTTTCAACTTTTGATACTGTAGGAAACTTGCTTACAATTTTGAATGCTAAATTCATTTTGTGGGCCATGTAGTGAATTCCAAGCATGTATGGTGCACAAGTAGTTTGTAACTTTGTGCAAAGACCGCTCCTTTGACCTTGCATCACTGCAGCTCCATCAGCTCCTACACACACCAACTTTTTGGCAATTGTCAACTCATCCATACCTGCAAATTCATTCAAAGATTTCTTGACTAGTTCAAATAGATTTTGCGATGTTGAACTGTTTATTTTACGAACACAAAGAATATGAGCCTGGTGAACATGTTGTTCTATAGTATACGAATTCATACAAACCCAAGAAGTATTGTCTACCGTAGTAACTTCATCTAAAGATAATGCAATGAAATTTGACTCTTTTAATTTCTCCTTTAAATCTTGCTTTTCCACTGCAGCAAGACAGTTCACCCATTCCCATCTAGCGTTTATTGACCAATGTGAGAAGGGAAAGTGGGGAACACTCAAATAAGATAATAAATCAAAATATTTTGGGTAGTCTATCATAGGACGCCCCCTGGACAAAATATGAAAAACAACACTCATTTGAATAGTTTTTGATAGATTTGCAGCTGCCATGGCTTTTCCAAAATGAGCCTCAAGTGTACCTTCACATTTTTTAATCTTCAAAATTCTATAGTTATGCTCTCCATAATCTGTGGCATACTTAAAACATGAAGACATTTCTCCTTTGATTTCCATCGTATGACTGATTGTTCCTTTCCGTCTATGATTTGTTTTTCGTAAACTTTGCCGATATGCTTTTCTATAGTGTCAAGCTTTAGCTGCATCGTCTTGTCTCTTCCACATTTCCAACTACAAATCTTACATTTGACCTCTGTTGCCCTTTCAATATCATTTTTGTTTGATACCCCCACTGGTTCAAGGAATGGGTACTTCGACAACCAACCAATTTGAAAATTCCTTGTCATTTCCCACTCACGCCCCAATTTTGCTTTGCCTTTTCTTTTCTTGCTACCAACATCATCCTCATCCAAGTCGATTATCTCATTCTGGCTATCCAGGGTATCCCTTGGAACATCTTCTGCAGTATTGCCATCCTCATTTGATACATTTTGATTTAACACAATGACAATCTCACCTTGACCTTCCTGTGGCAAAAGAGTTGATGATGTATCTCCACCTTCAATAATATTTTGTGGAAGAGTTGATGGTGTAGCTCCACCTTGATCTGATGGATTAGAAGCTTTGCCAATTCCAAAGTAAGACTATATGGTACCTCCAAGTTTTGGGCGTTTTGATGGCCTCCCAATCTCTTCATTACCCGCCTGCTCAGGAGTCTTACCCTTGGTGCTCGACATATTGATCTCACTTCGAATAAAAGCTAGAAAAAAATGTCTTCTTGTTTAAGAAGGACAGACCGACAGAGAATATAGATCCCATTCCCTACTTAAAATTATGTTTAAGACTGAAGCAAGAATGTAAAACAGATAAAGAAATCTTATTATTATAACTAATAGTCTAATAACTAATAACAGTATGAAGAAATGATCACTCACCTTTGAGTCTACGTTTTCGGCTTTCCCTAACTTCTGAACTGAGAAGTAGAACCTCAGAACCGAACAAAATGTGTAAGAACAAATAACAGTTTCAATTGTATTTATATCAATCCATATTTGGTGAATTCCGCGGGATTTTGAAATGGTATGTTAAAAATTTGGCGAATCCCGCGTGCTTATACAACGATACCTTGAAATTTTCAAGGTGAAATAGGTCCTCATAAGCAACTATTTATAAATTTTAATTGGAAAAATGGGTCTTCACAAGCAACTATTTGTAAATTTTAATTGGCGAAATGGGTCCTCATATAATGCTGTTTTAATAGTATTGGCGAATATGTAGGTGACTTTGACATGCTCCCCGGGATTCTAGGCGAAAATGTTGATCGGTGCATTGGAAACATGAAGTCTGTTATGGCGAATTTATTGCCTAAACATGCCTCGTAAAAAAAAACTACTGACAAATGGACATGCATTGGACCAATAGTCCATGAATTCCTGGCGATTTGAACACCTTGCAGATATGGTAGATTCGCCAAATTCGAATTGCCAAATTCCTAGAATTCGCCAATTGGCAAAGATTCGCCACTAAAGTTATCCCTGCACACCATTCCCATTTATTTCAAGTTGTCTCTTGTCATAGGTGTGATATATGGCTCCATAAATGATGCCTTATGCTTGTTGGGTTATTGGTAGAAAATGCCACAATCTCATCCAAATTTTCTTTATTATTTTATTTGTTTCATTGACCACTCAATATTCATGTGATATGGTCCTTTTGACGAGGATGTGACACCATAGATTTTTAATAGGGGTTCATACATTGCACAGACTGTTTGTAGTAGGGTAAGAGTTGCACATCAAGTGACATGTGGTAGCTAATGTATTTACCCCACTAATTTTCAAGAATCTAAGCTAATTGGTAGCCATACCACTACCAATAAAAAATATTTGTCGCCAAATACTTTTCTACTAAAAAAACCACTTATGTTTCTCGTACGACATTTTTAAACAAAAAACAATTGGTTTAATAATTTTAAGAATTGTTTCTAAGAAATCAATAGCGATTTTGTGGTTGAAGGAATATTTTGGCTATCTTAAGCATATTTTGTTTGCTATTTTTTCTGACATCAACACCCTCCCCCAACCAATCTCTTACTCTATTTGCAATTTGGTTTTGGTCCCTAAATATTGCAAGCTCCATTATCGATCATGCATGCTGTATTTTGCGAGAATTTTTTTAGTTGGAATAAAACTTCATGAGCTTCATAGTGGTGCATAATTTTTTTTGAATTTGGTGTTTTTTTCTAAACAATTACAAATTCTTATAGATGTTGAAAATTTCTCATTTTGAGAACTTTCAAGGGTTCATTTGGGTTCATACAGTAACATTTTTGGTGTCTTTTTTTTGAAAGTGCAAAAAAATTTCCTATAATTTGTAGTAGAGTTATCAAATTTATATTATTCTATATTTATGTGGCAAACTTTAGCATCCATAATGTACTAAGATCAAGACCACTTATCTAGTTTGACAAATAGTATTTGTAATCACTAATTATAATGTACTAATATCATATATTCTTCTCATATATAATTGTAATCACTATAACAACCCATTTGGAAATTTACAGAAGCATGTTCACCATATCTTCTCACTCATCCAAACACCCTAAAATGCTCATGTCTAGGCCTAACTGACAACCAAATCTCCTTAGAACTCCCCAAACTCCTCGTGTCCAAGAAAATGACCTATCTGACCATCAAACCTCCTCAAAACAGCCCAAACTACTTGTCTCCAAGAAAATATCGTAAATTACCAATAATGCTCATGAATTAAGACACACTTGAATGAATATAAGATTGTAGGTAGAGCCATTTCAAATAAAACCTGCAAGGAATAAGATTGGGTATAGGGATTTTTCATGATATGAGAGCTTATCCTATGTAGTGCAAGAATATAAGATTGTGGCATAAATTTTCTACCATTGCTATTGTTTGATAAGGGTTGTAGCACTTCTATTAGAAAAGAAGTTTCTTGATCAATTAAGATCATATTTAAGATGCAATTAAATTGATTTAAAAAAACTGGTAGTAACCAAGGGTGGTTATTACACAAACTTTTAAAATAAAAAATTCTCAAAGTGCAATTAATATTTTTTAAAATATATTGCATATAATTTATCTTATAAAATATTGCATATAATTTATCTTATAAAATATTGCATATAATTTATCTTATAAAATATTGCATTGCTACTACTAAGGATTTCAATTGTTTCTCTACGTACACAAATCACCCTATACATACTTGTTCACAAATTCTCCACGTTTTTGCATCCACAAATGACAATAAATGAATCTAATATATCATGTAAAAGGAGGAAGGTTTGAATTTATTACCATGCTCTACCTATGGTATCCCTTACCACCTACTCTAAATCCCTTTAACCAGTTTGAAGGTCAATAATAAAAGAGGGTGGTTACTCCCAAGGGTCACAAACTTTTATGACATGTTGTATTGCACCAAAATGTATGATGTTGATTTAATTTTCATGGTTCTTGATTGCTCCTGTGAAGCAAAAAATCAACCTTGGTTGTAAACTTGAAAATATTAGAAAATGATTTAGACCTTAACCAAAGATGGATCAGTCACCAATAGGGCTGGTGGCTTAGCCAATAGAGCACCTTAATAGAAAATGAGAAGTCCTAGGTTTGACTCCTAGTTGGTCCGTGAAATTTTTTAAAATAGTATTAGAGCTCTAGTTAGTAGAGCCAAGCCAAACTAGGGTCCCTAAGCACTTATATTGTCGCTCAAGGGGGGTGTTAGAAAATGAGCCACTATTGAACCAAAGATGAACCAATCACCAAAAGGGAAAGTTTGTCAGTGGTAGAGCACCCTAATAGAAAATGGGAGGTTCTAGGATAAACTATATTAGAAAATTCAAGAGCATCTACATTTTAACAACAATAAAAAATCTAACTAATAATGTATTATTAGTTCTCCAAGGTTTTATAATATATTGTGCAAATGATTATAAAGCATTTCATTCTCATAAATTCCAAAAAATTACCTAAAATACCTATCATAAACTGAGTCCCAACAAATTAATACTTTAACGCTAAAATTAAGTCACTAAGGCGGCTTTATTACAACATGTAAACCTTAATTTTTCCAAAACCCCCTTGAGGTTTACATAAAAAGAAGAAGAAAAAAAGGAAAGAACATAAATATTGCAACATGAATTGACTATTGCAGCCCATTTAAAAATTTATAGAAGCATCTCCACCGTATCTTCTCACTATCCAAACACCCTAAACTACTCATGTCTATGCGAATGTCTTGACTAACCACCAAATCTCCTTAGAACACCCCAAACTACTTGTGTCCAATGAAATGTCCTAGCTAATCATCAAACCTCCTTAGAACACCTCAAACTACTTTCGTCCAAAAAAATATCCTAAATTACCAATAACACTCGTGAATTAAGACATACTTGACTATACACAAGTGCACCACCCTTCTTGTGAATTGAGACACATGCAATTGTCCACAAAAATAAACATCAACCAAAATTTGAATCAAGACTTACTCCATTATCCACAGTAATACTCCTACCTATGTGGATTGAGATTCACTTAATTTCCCAACTGAAACACCAACCAAAAATAATACTCCTTCCTATGTGGATTGCGATTCACTCAATTATCCACAAATGCACAGATACAAGTCTATGAATTGAGACATACTCAGCTATCCATATATATAAATCACTTCAACCATCCATAAATCATAAAAAAATTCCAAGATCCCTTGCTTCATGAAGAGATACAAAACATAAAACTACCAAGCTCCCCCTTGCTTCATGAAGGGACACACAAAACACTAATGTTTATCATACAAGGTATCATCTTTGAGTGATAATCTAACTCAACATGATAATATTCCTCCAACCTCCAATAAATCTCTTTGTTAAATTTTATCCATTCTATGTCTCATTAATTTCTTTGGTAGTACAAGCATGTCAATCTGTAATATCTTTCATAAATAACATGGATGGCTTGGAGAATACACATATTTAGTGACATAATAACATGTTCAAATTAGAAGGTGTCAATTTCTAATGATAATGTATCTTTTACAATGACATATAAATAGACAAAAATCCTTGTAATCTCTTATTTTTATTTATAAAACACATTAAAATTATCACTCCAAAGCATACAATACCAATTTCAACAAAACTTCATTTTACTGTTTCTCCAAAAATCTTATATAAAAATTTAATTATGATTTTTATTCTTATTGATCAAACAAATGAATAAATAATTATAAGGATCTTTGCAATTATCAAACAATTGACATCCGACAAGATATGAGGTTTCCCTTAGATAGCCAAACCTTCTACGATAGACACTTAGATGTTCTGAAATAAAAACCTTTACTAGTAATTCCTTATATTGAACATACTACCTACTATTGTAATATAACATTTGGCTAATTATTTTCTATTGGTGATAAGCTGAAATCTTGCACGCCTTCGAGAATTAGAGTTATATGGTTACTCAACCTCTTTTCTTGATGCCTTAGTTACATCCGCCTTTTCTTATGGGTCTGAATATTGGAACAAACGATAGCAATGAGTATAAATCAACACTTATTCTGTAAAGATAATGCCCTAGGCATATGACAAACTAGCAAAGGGTTTTTAAATTACTTGTTGTAATATAGTTAACAAAGGGAATAAATATTAGTTTCTTCACGACCATCAGTTCCACAAAATCACATCCTCACATGCTATTGTCATAGGAGCACTCCAAAATCTCCTTCTTGGTGCTTTGATACCATATTGGATAAATCAAGAGGATATAGATTTGCACAACAATAAAAAACACAAATAATGATGTATTATTAGTTCTTCAAGATTTTACAATATATTGTGTAAATACACTTATAATGTATTGCATTCTCACAACTTCTAAAAAAATCCCTAAACTACTTATGGGAAACTAACTCTCAACTAACCAATATTTTAATACTAAAATAAGTCACTAAAACAACTTTATTACAATACTCAACCTTAATCTTTCAAACAAATTTCTAACTAATCCATTCAAATATTAAAAAAATGTTGTTCAAAAGATCACAAAAGATCACACCCAACAACAAAATAATACAATATTTTAAATTGAGAACAAACCACAAAGACCATGTTGAAAAAAAGATAAATGCCTTGAAACTAAACTTGCTTGGAATTCTAAGTCTTCTTGAGCTCTAAGTCTTATTAAAATGCCCACCCATCATGACATACGTATAGACCATAAGAATAGACTAAAAGACAACAATAGATAGTTTGCATCTATGTAATTGTGCTACAAGTAGTGCTTTGATATTGCCAATATAAATTAAACTGTAGTCCATAGTTTAATCAATTGGAAAAATGCAAGAGGATATGGCTATCATTAAAGGTGTAACATTTTCTATCATGGAGATTAACGCTAATATGCATTAATGAGATGTGTATAGTATAGAAAGGTAGTCGAAGTTTTAAAAGTTGGAATATGTAGCCAACATGAATGTCTAGCAGATAGTTTTTTTTTAGCTTTAGTTTTAGCAAATATAAAAGCAAACATATACTGCATATCAAATACAATAGTTTTTAGTTTTATCTAGGTTTTGGTTGGCACAAAATTTTGTTTTAATTTGCTTTTATAAACATAAGCGCAGTTAAAACTATTTTTAACTTCTTTTGCCACGGATACTTTGCTTTAATCAATTTAAAAGAATTGGCTGGCAGGGGAGCGTTGGAGCCTAGATGATAGCTGGACTAGTCGTTGGGATATTGCAGTTTGGAGAGATTCCCTAGAGTAGATGGAATGCTGCCATTTAATTTGTTTGAATTGAGAACAAGATACTCTAGATTGGAGAGGCCACTTAAAGAGGAGGGAATAAAGGTAGGAATCTTACCTCTAAATGAATTTTCTGAAAGATCCAACTGTCGAAGCCGTGAGAGATTTGCAAAGGAGGGTGGAATTTCTCCTGGAAACCCACAATCGTACATGTAAAGTGCGGTGAGATTGGTGAGAGAAACCAACCAACTATCTTCTGCCATAGTGAGATTCATGACGCCCAGATCAAGATACTCCAACCCTCTCAAATGTGTTATACACTGACCCAACTTTTTGCTCTGCAAACCATCATTATAAGAGAGGTCAAGGAATTTCAAGGTGGACATGTTACCCATCTCCCTTGGAATGGCACCATCAGAGAATTCCAAAAGAGGATTCCGTTCCTCTTGTAAACATGCAGAACAGCAAATAACAGATGGGAGCGGTAAGAACACCACCCAAATGCCCACACCCATTTTTATTGCCTTCCAAAAACAGAAAAAAGCAATACTATTACAATTCTCACTGTGAGAGAACAGAATGAGCAGCAGACTTTGGAAATCCCAAAGGTTAGTCTTCCCTGCGGATGAGATGGGTTTGCAAGGCGAGGCAGATTTATAGCTGGACTAGTAATTGGGAGATGAGTAGCATAAAAAGGGTTTGAAGTTAACTATTTTCATCTCCAATTTTGGCTGATCCTCTTTTGTCCAGCCATGCCCAAGAACTTAAACTTCCTGTGATTTCTTCTCAGTTTCTGGTTATTCATTTTGTAACATATACTTTTGTTGTGGAGAGGGAAAAACTAGAGGGTAGATTCATCTGCTTCAAAAGTTAATCTGGGTAAGTACTTAAACAATTTTGTTAATTTATCTTCTTCTTCTTTTAGAATTTTAGAATGAAAGATTGTTTTTATTTAATTTGATTTTCTTTCTGTGTTTGTTTTACTTTTCATTTACGTTTAAGGGTTTTTAAATCTGCTACAGTTGCTGAATAATAACGTTTATCTTTCTTTTAACATCCTGAATATCAAGAAGTTAAGGAAAATGTCTTCATCGAAGTGAAATTGATGCTTCATTTGAATCTTGATCAGCCATAGCTTTATAATTTTTTCTTTTTTACCATCCCCTGTCTGTCTTTTGTTTGAATAAAATGTTTGTTGTTTTGTTTTACAGTACCAGCTGAAAATCCAAACATGCACGGTTCGTGGAGGCATTGTTCCTTAAACCGAGTAGTTAAAGGGCTTGACAGTGAGCTGGTTGTGATCAATCAGGTATGACTCATGAGCTCAGACTTCTTGGTTTGGAGAATTTAGCTACTTATGTGCTTTGTGGGTTTAAATAGTTATTTCCTCTGTTAAACAAGCCATTACATACTAGTTTGATTTTATATTTTTGCTACCCTGTTAAATAAGCCTTCCAAAATAGGGTCACTTTATTCTATTGAATGCCCCACTGCAATGTAAAATCTTATTATATTATAAGAAGTAGGACTTCTAAAGAATTGAGTTTACATAATAATATTGCTACTGCATTTTTTTCAATTTTTTTTGTTGTATCTAATCTAATTAAGCCCAGTTGTCTTGTGCTTCGCTTATCCATCCTTTATGCCATTCTACATTTTCTAGCCTTGCTAGGGGTTTCTTCTTTTCTACCATAATGACCTTTCTAATTGCACTTGATGATGGTGATGATTTATGCTATGGCCCATTTTTTCAATTTTTTTTTTTGTATCTAATCTAATTAAGCCCAGTTGTCTTGTGCTTCACTTATCCATCCTATATGCCATTCTACATTTTCTAGCCTTGCTAGGGGTTTCTTCTTTTCTACCATAATGACCTTTCTAATTGCACTTGATGATGGTGATGATTTATGCTATGGCCCATTTTTTGTTTTCTTTTCCGAGCTTCTTTTGAAGGAGACAGCAATGATCCGATCATGATCTACAAAAATTGGGATCTGGGTGAGCCTCTTCAACTAGCATTCATCTCTGTTTTAACTGGGATACACCTCCCTTCCTAAGGGAGTTCTTCAAGTGTAATTTATTTTTTGTTTTTAAGATCTGGGAAGGATTCCACGTAGTATCATTGTTTGCGAAGATAGTTGAATGAAATAATCTTTTAACACATAAAGTAATTGCCCTTTTCTGAAAAGCCATCACCGTACTATTTGAGAACATACCATTTATAAACATGCAGGAGATATAAATAATTGTGGGTTGAAGTGTTCTATTATGTTCTTTAGTTTGTGTCTTCTTTTCTACTTGTCTTTGTATGATCTCTTGTTATAGTAGTCACAGTATAGTCTCATTTTTTTATCATAAACATCATAAATAGGAGTGATTTATTATCGTGAATTCCATCTAAATATTAACAAGTCTAGAGAGATTGTCTCTGGAGGGAGGAAGTGATCCTGCTAACCCACAATCATACATCTCGAGAATTTTAAGATTGGCAAGAGTGGTAATAACTTCACCCCATTCGCTTGATGCTTCCCTTGGAGAGATGTCAATCTGGTTTAACTTGTAAACCCTGGGCTCTGCTATTAACAGGCACTGAGAGAGATGTGACAAAGAAGCAGAACTACGGAAAAATATCTCCCGCTTCCAAATAATCTAGCCTTCAACTCTACATTGCCTAGTAACCAACTGTAGTATAATTAGGCTTGCTGTTGAACCGTAACAATGTCAATTATAAAGCATATTTCCTTGTGGGCACTTGCCTTCCCTGACAGAGTAAATGTTGTTTTCTTTTCCTTCTATGCAATTCAGACATAAGCTTTTGCTCAAAATTCGTATTAATGTTGCTGTCCACTAGTGGGAAAAATATTAGCCTACTAGAGAAGACAAAAAGGTAGGGGTCCAACGTTTACAAAATAATTGTCGGTATATAGGGGTTAATGAATTTTTAAATTAGCATCTTCATCTATATCAAAAATGTCCGTTAATTCACAAAAGTAGTTCTCAGAAGTGTGATGGTTAGTCCATCAATTGTTGATTAGATAGACAACAGAATAAGTCTGGAGGCAACAATCAATGCATTAAGGGTGGGATTGAGAAGCATTGCAGAGAGCAGAATCATTTGATTGGCAAAACAAATTGAGGTCATGTGGTAATAGAGGGTGATAAATGGTTTGAGTAGATAGCTTCTGTTCAATCTGCATTCTGATGTGTGCATGCACTGTAGAGTTTAGGTAGGTCAGAAATTTATTGTCCTTAAAAGAGGTGCTGGTAAGATAAACTGCAATGGCAATGGTATCCCCCACAGATAACCGTAGTTTAAGCATTATCCCCACATAGAATTTGTATTGGATGTGGGTCCTAGAACAAACCCTCTCATTTTGGTCCTGTCACCTGTACATGAGTTTTACACAGGAGCCAAGTTTTTCTTGTTGGGCTGGCATGGCCACCCCAATATTTTCAAATTAAAAAAAAGGATCAAAAACCTTCTTTTGTGTTTCACTGACAAATATAGAACCTCCTTTACTGCTATTAGACTATTAGTTATGCTTAATTGAATAGTGCCCTTTGTCCTCCCTGATCCTAGTTTGGAGAGCACTGGCTTGCAGTGTACCACTGAATGCATCTGTTAGCACATATTAAAGTTGTTATTTGGCATGGCATCATCTATATTGGCCAATGCGTGTGATGTGGCATTCATCCGCATTCCTCAGTAAATGAAAAGATCTAACAATCATAACATCCTTAATCACACAATGGCATCATCATAAGAATGTTATATCTGCATATAACAATACTTTAAGAATCAGGTTCAAGCAGCTTGTTGATTGATTTGAGGACACCCTATAATACTACTGTAAGCCTTCCTTGCAGATTATTTGCTATCTGCAGATCCCATTATGCACCATGAAATTCACCTTCATTGTTAGTCTAAGTTTTAGGATAGGTCTCAGGTACGTCACCAGTGCATAACTGCTATTTCCAGATCTGGTTACATACATTGTGATTCATCAGCAAGCATACCAGTTTCAACTTTACACTATGCAAAGCATATTGGATCCACCACAGAATAAAACTTGAATTTCTCAAAACTATTTGATATTCAGGACCATGAACACATCCACAGATAAATCCAGACAATATAATGGCTTAAAATAAGGACGATGGATTAGGTATGGCTTAGGTGGGTAAGGTTCTCATTCTAGCTTCTCGAATGAGATGGTCAAAGACGAAATGACTGGATTACTTTGAAAAAGACTTTAAATATCTTAAAACTGTGCATTTATGCCAATGAGCTCATTTTTGAGATAATCTGATACAGTACATTATTTGTAATATAGGCCAGAATTATGAATACTACTTAAATCTGCAAAACCTCAATCTTGTAACATATGCAGCTTTTAGATGCTTGTATAAGAGAGTTTTACTCTTACTCTTCAAAAACGACATAAAACAATAAGAATCACAACATAGAAAGAAATTTGACCCATTCTTACTGAATATTAGGAACAGCCACATCAAGGAAAAGTCTCCACCCATATATCAAAGAAAAGAATGTTAGGCAACTTCACTGAAGAGAAAAGCTCTCGGCTTTGAGAAACTGTAGGTTTCTCATCCCATAAAATAAAATATTAAAATATTATTGTAGTAGTAATTTCTAAGCAAGATTCTCTGCCTTCTGCTGTATTGAGAATTACAGATGATGAGCAAATAAAATGTCTAGCGCTCTCTTTAAAGCATTTTAAAGTATTAAATAATTGGAACCAATGTCAAATCTAAGGCATGAAGACTTACCATCACATCGAACTGCTCAGGTTTTGAGATAAGTTGCATGCAGTAGTTATAAAATATAATCTCATTATACTTGATCCCTTTGTATTTCTTTTCAATTTCCCGGAAGGATTCCAAAAAAAGCCCATCTGCAAATTTCATGATATTGGCCTTGTGCAAAGCTGTCACTGTTTTTCTATTCTTAAGATATGCATACTTGGCAATTCGTTCTGAGCAGAACTTTGTTATCACCTAGCAATATCACTGAGTCAATAACATAAAATATAACACTGATGTCTCTTAAAATAAGTGCATTAAAGTATATGTGCTAAAATTTTTTTGAAACAAACCAAATTTTTTATAACAATTTGTGCAAGCACATACCATGAATTGCAAACCCAAGCATTCTCTTAAAGGAAGAAAAATATTTAAATCATTTAGCTTTCTGCTTCTATACCATATGCTACAAATAAACTCATGTTCCACCAAGTGTCCTTTGGGGTGAATGGGAAAATACAAGAACTGAAAAGGGGGATGCCTAGAAGCACCCACAAAATCCTAGAAAAATAGAAAGGAGATATGAATGGGAAAGGAGGGAAAGCACCCAAGGGATGAAGAGATATCTAGGTGGAACACAGGAATAAACAAAAGATTTAATGGGTAAAAGGGATGTTAGTTTTAAGATTATACTTTAAGAGTAAAATGACAAATACAAATACAAAAATACTGGGCATACTCTGACCTCACAAGGCTCCAACCCTCTTGAGCTCAGCTTTGAAATTACCGTGATTTCTAATGGTTTACAGCTTGTGAATTGGTAAAGGCCCAGTATTTCATATATTATGATATAATAGTCTCAGAATAAGCTCCACTTAGTGCCAACAAGAAGGAACAGGAGGTGGAAGCTATCAATCAAATCTAAAAAATGCACATGTAGGATTGTGTTTGGTGTATGGATTATCTGCACATTCTAAAGATCAACTGTCTCTGATCTGTCAGAACAGAAGGCAAACAAAAAAAAGTTAAAATTAATTGCAGAAATAAAAAATTGTTTCTGTGGTAGTCACTCTAGACATGGAATTTAATAATGGTCACATAACAAGGCTTATTTGGTGGAACAAAAGCATACCCACAGTTCTTATGTTCTTGATTTGACAGGCTATTAACAGCACAGGATTATGCATCCCTTATTTCTCTGATCTGTCAGAACAGAAAGGCAAACAAAAAAAAGTTAAAATTAATTGCAGAAATAAAAAATTGTTTCTGTGGTAGTCACTCTAGACATGGAATTTAATAATGGTCACATAACAAGGCTTATTTGGAGGAACAAAAGCATACCCACAGTTCTTATGTTCTTGATTTGACAGGCTATTAACAGCACAGGATTATGCATCCCTTATTACTATGATGACCATACTAGATGGTAATACATGAATATGCCAAAGAATGAATATAGGTGACACTGTATGGCAAACGTGAACCCTAACAATTAACTTTCTTCGTTAAGTAAAAGCTTTAAGTCTGAAGTTGCTAATCATGCCTATAATTGAGAGTTATAATATCAACTCAGTGACTCATGCTGCCGATGTTGCTGCTGCACAACTCATTAGCCATAGAAACCGGTATTATTTCTCAAGCACTACCCAGCACCCTCATCAAGGAGCATCAATGATCCTAGCACATCAAGTGGGTGGAGAATGCTTTGGTGTGTTTCATAGACCGGTGCACCGTGCCCCAACAATCAGCAATCTTTCAAGAACTTAAAGCTCTAGAACCAGTAAAATCATGCAATGCAGAACTAAGAGGTTTCATGCAATAACATGCGAAAAGGACAATCAACCACCCAAGTTTCCTGGACAAGAAAGAGAATGGCTGCTAGCTAAAAATGAAAAATCTTCCAAAAGTAAAACTCACCTTTTCCCTCAAGGAAATGGAATAAAGCTTATGTATCTGTCAATCTGTAGGAGGCTTCTCGGGATCCAGGATACTGAAAACCTATAGGCTATATTCAAGAAAAATAAAAGCCCTTAGGTGTAGCGAAAACATTGATGATGGCCAAAGGATATTTCATGACAGTCTTCAATTCAAATCCAAAAAGAGAGAATTTTCTAGGGAGACCCATGGTTCTTCAAAAAATCCAGGCTCTTCATGAAACATTAGGATCCTACATACAACCCAACTGAGGATCTCCCAAGTACAATTCTTCTTTGGGTTCCTCTATTACTCCTGCCAAGTGAACACTGGCTGAAGAAAGCCCTATTTAAAATTGTGAATAGCAGAATATATAATGCGCTCTGAGGTGACACCAAACCCCTAGGAGTACTAAACTATGCACAAATCTGTCTAAATCTGGACCTGGATAAGCTGCTTCCAGTTAAGATCATTCTGGGTCTAGATGGACTACAATGGGAATGTCCCTTTTCAATATTGAGCTTGCCTTGAACTAGCCATTTGGAAAAAGCATGCCTGTTCCAAGATATCCAACACGCCCACTTGTAGTGCCTCCCACACCAATTACTCTACTGATACTACGCAGAACAGCTCCTCTCCCCATGGCTTTCGATTGCACTAAGCAACAAACATCGCCGTGAAAATTGATTATATGCAGATGAGGACATTGTAGAGCGTGGAGAAAACAAAGAAAAACATAAGTGATAGAAAACAAGGGTATTCTGCAACAGATGTAGCTTAGACTCTCATTGGGACGTGGCTTTGCAAGCCAGGTGACACCTCTTGAACATGTGTCAGGAAAACATCCATCTTCTCTCTTGCCTCATAAGTGCAAAGGAGTTTGACTATCTGCAACAGCCCTATTTTGACGACCCCACACCTCAATATATACGCCTTCTCTTGCCTCCTAATATCTGCAGAGCCTCTGACAATATCTGCACCCCCAATCCGAGAGTGCCAAAAAACCTTCAACCAATATTTCCGGTAAAAATGAAAAGTAACAAACATAAAAGCAAATCTTGAAAAAGATTAAATCTTGATTGGCTGTTATAGGATGGATTAATCACTGTTTACTTGATTGGCTGTTATAGCATGGATTAATCATTGTTTAACGTTTGAAGCCTCCGCTATAGTTCCAGACAGGAACTAACAAACATACAACCAAACAGAAAACAACATAGAATCAAAATAATCCTGGGAGGTAGAGACGTTCCCCAAATATGAATTTCCCGTTATGAACTAATAAAGGAACCCATTAAAGTATTTTTCAAGCATATTCCTAAATTTTGACTGATGAAAGGGTCTCAGCTTAATCTGGGACCTTTCTGTTCGAAACTAAATGGCTTACTAACCTCACATATTGACTCACTCATAAATAAAAGCGTATACTATTTAAAAAACTCTGCAGGATTGGACAACAGAGAATGTCTGAATCTGTACCAAAGAAATGGGAAGCAAGTGAAATTTGCTTTCTAAAATAGAAGATTCTCTCAGAAGAAACAGAGTCTATCTCCATTTTCATCGAAAACTCAAACCAAAACATCTACTTTCATGATTTTGCCCCGACCAAATATGTTGATAGCAGTAGCATTAACAATGTGCTATAACACAATCATTAAATCTGGACCAATTCTCTAATCAAAGGACATTATCAGCCGAACACAAGAGACGATATCTACTGTAAATTTTAGAGCTGGGCATAAATTTTATGTAGTTTTTAGCGCTGTGTACAAAGATATTTATACAACACAGAATTTTGCAAAAGACATTTTTGAACTCAGTTCTCGCATAAGAAAAACTGGATCCCCACATGAGCAGACCTAACTCACCATCATTGAAAAGCCAAATGATGATAAATGCAGGAAATTTGCCAAAGTCCAGGGAATGTCACCTTTCCAATTACCGTTACTCAAGTTTAGATAAATGAGCCTCTTCAACCTTCTAATATCGGAAGGCATAATCCCTGAAAAGAAATTCCCACTGAGGTTAAGCAAAGTAACTAGATTTGTTTTAGTGTTCATTTATTGTTTGAGGATTTTTTAATATTCATTTATTGTTCGAGGATTTTTAATCTGCTGTAAGTGCTGAATAATGATGTTTATCTTTCTTTTTAACATTCTGAATATCAAGAAGTTAAAGGGAAAGTTCCACAGTGGATATTGAAGTCTTCTAATATTGCTTTCAGCAAATATTTCAAAAACTAGTTCTGTTGGTAAAAATAATAAACATAGTTGGGCTAGATGTTGTGGTTATCAATATATACAATATGATATATGATTAAATTATTCTCATATATCAAATTCTTTATGTTTCATTGAAGCTGAAATGACAAAGAGCATAAGGTCTAAACAATAAAGTTCAGCTGAGTTTTCTTCAATTGTAGCAGTAAAAAGACATCTGTAATTGATATCTACTAAACATATATTGATAAATACATCCAGCAAAGAACCCAAATCAAACTGAGAACAACATCAGTCCTTTGGGATTAAAATTTATTTAAATTACCAGAATAGATAGGAGTAGAACATTAGTTTAGTTATTAGTGGGCTCATTAGAAGCTACTATGTCACAAGTAGAGGTGTTATTATTGATTCATTTTTATGTATAAAGACTTAAAAAATAGTTATACTCAGTGATCAACTATATCTATTTTTCAAGTTAAGTAAGAGAAACTTCATAACATTTTTCAATGAATTTTTTTTGGAGTATTTATTTCAGGAGGTATGTTTTATTAGGGTTAAGTGAAATTTTCAATGTGCATGATTTTATTTGGATTATATGAAGTGAAATTTTATTCTTTTGAAGTACCTATATATTAATTTACATTTATCTTCTACAACATTCAAAAGAGACTTTGCACAATAATAAGAAAGTTTAGAGTTATATTGGAGTTAAGTGAGATTTTCAATGCACACGATTTTATTTAGATTATATAAGTAAAATTTTTCTTTTTGGAAGTTTTTCATCTCTTAAATCTGCATTTATCTTATACAACATTTAAAAGAAATTGAGTTTGCACTAGTGAAATTTTTTAGAGGTTTATTTGGGCTATGAAAATTAGTACAATATGCAAGATTCTACTTGAGTTGTATGAAGTAAATTTTAGACTTGAGAAGATTTCCATCTCTTAACTTACTTTTGTTTTGCGTAACAGTGAGAATTTAGAAAAAGGTTTGGACAAGTGAGAACTTGAACATGAAGGCTTCATAGAAGGGATCAGATTATAGTATTTATTAATAGTGGAATGGAAGTACAAAAATATGTTACTTCCATTTAAATTGATTATTTATATTTATTGTAAACGTTCTTCAACAATCATAATTAATATAGATATACCATTTTTTTGAGGAGGGATAGAAATATCCCTCCAAAAACTCTCAAAGATAGCCATGGACATCTTGAGAGCGTCTCTTGTTTTTCTACCATCATTATTCTGTTTAATTTTGTTTTTGTTTTAAATTAATCAAAGATAAATCTGTATTGTTATTTATGATGTGGATTGTGGAAACTTATTATCATTAATTAGTCAAAGATATTATTGATATAATTTAATTAAATAACAATAACTTTTATGTTAATCAAATGCATGTGTTAAAAGTTAATGACAATATTTTATTTATTTCCAATTAAAATTATTTCTTAACATTAAATCCCCATCAAACTTGTCATTATTTTATTTCATAATTAATTCATATCTATTTATTAATATTATATATTTTAATTTTTAATATTAATTAAATTAATTAGATTTTTGTCAATTAAATAATTATATTTTTTTTTGCTAATCATCAAATAATTCTTATGGATTGTGGTTTATTCACCATAGAATAGTTATATATATTTTAAATGTGGCCCTTTTATGTGAATATTGGATTTTGAAGTGAGTTTTGAGGAAATATTTATTGGAAGGAGAGTATAAGAAGCTAGAAGTAAATCTTAGTATATACATTAGTAAGATTATGTTAAATGTAAAGTTTGTTGATATATTGGCTTAATAGTTTGTTTGGAGAAATATAGGGGTTAGAAATAAAAATATTTATATTCTTTCAAGAGCTACTCTATTTATAATTGTCTATTTTTATTATAAATATAGAGTTATTTATTTATTATTTATAAATTTGATAATGTGTCATTTATTTAAGTTGAACAATGTGTATGTGTAACATGTGGTGAAATTGCATGGTGTGTCTAATGGGTGTGCCAAGGTTACATGGCATAAATGTATGGTGTGCTCAAAATGTTTGTGTGCAATAGTAATGGTAGTATATATGTTGGTAGCTCACACACATTTGATCAATTCATATCGAATGCAGATTGGTCTAGATCATATTATGCTTGAATGCTATGTATGTCACTGAGTTGTGCATAATACTATACTTGTTGGGTACATATGGCTATTTTTTATTAAAGTTGTATGGTGTGCTAATGTGAATTAAGTTTTGACATGTATGCAATTGACTTGTATACACATCCTTCTTTGTATGGAATTTATGTTATGATTACATCACACATGTGAATTGATTTTGTATGGTGTACATTATGTGCTTGTATGCATTAGGATTGAATGGTATTTATATCATTGAGTTATGTGATTAATTTGTATGCCATGTACATGAGGATAGTTAATATTAAGGTTGTATTGTATGTGCAAGGTATATATGCATAAGGCTCTTATGTTGGTTTTACATCAAGTGTGAGTCAAATTTGTATGGTATGCTTAGAATGCTTGTGTGCAATAATGTTGGTGAAATTTATGTCATTAAGTTGTATATGTGTGATTGCTTCATATGGAATGTAAATTGATCTACTTCATATTTGGTTGAATGTTATGTATACCATTGAGTTTTGTGCATAACACTCTCTATGGTTGAATGATTATGGTGTGCCTAGTGTGGTAATGTGAATGAGGCTTTGGCATGTATTTAATTGACTTGTATACATATTCCTTTTTATATGGAATGTTGTTCTAATTATATTGCATGTGTGAATTGAATTTGTATGGTGTACCTTGTGTGCATTTTGATTGAATGGTATTAATATCATTGAGTTGTGTAATTGATTTGTATGCCTTTTACACGAGGATAATTCATATTACTGTTGTATTTGTGTCTAATGTGTATATGTGCATAAGTCTTTTATGTTGGTGTTGCATCAAATGTGAATCAAACTTGTATGACGTGCTTAGAGTGCTTAGAGTGCTTGTGTGCATTAGTACTGGTGGCATTTGAAATTTTCATATACATGTAATTGAGTCATATAGAATACAAATCAGTCTAGTTCATATTATGGTGGAATGTTATGTATGTCATTGAGCTAGGTGCATGCTAGTCTCCATGGCATTTTTTTTTAAAGTTTTATGGTGTGCTAATGTGAATTAGGTTTTGGTATGTATGCAATTGACTTGTATGTATATCCTTGCATGGAATTTATGTTACATGCTTATATCACATGTGAATTGGATTTATATGCATCTTGTGTGCTCATGTGCATTAGGATTGAATAGTATTTATATCTTTGAGTTATATGTGATCGATTTGTATTCCATGTACATGAGGATAATTCATATTAAAGTTGTATTGAGTGTCTAGTGTATACATGTTCATAAGGCTTTAATATTGGTGTTACATCAAGTGTGAATCAAACTTGTATCGTATGCTTAAAGTGCTTGTGTGCATTAGTATTGGTCACATCTATGTCTCTAAGTCATATGTGTATATGATTGATTCATATGGATTGTAGCTTGGTCTAGTTCATATTATAGTTGAATGTTATGTTTGTTAAGTTTTTTATATGATACTCACCATGGCATGTGCATAGGGCTATTTTTTATTGAACTTGTAGGGTGTGCTAATGTGAATTAGGCTTTGGCATGTATGCAATTGACTTTTATACATCCTTGTTTGTATGGAATTTATGTTATGATTATATCACTTGTGAATTGAATTTGTATGGTATAACTTGTGTGCTTGTGTGCATTAGGATTGAATGGTATATTTGATTGATTTGTATATCGTGTACATGAGGATGATTCATATTAAGGGTGTATTGTGTGCTCAATGTGTATGTCTTATTGATTTGTATGTCATGTACATGGTGTAATTCAACTTAAGGTTGTGTTTTGTGTCCAATGTACATGTGTATAATAACTTTATGTTGGTGTTGCATCAAGCATGAATCGAACTTGTATGGTATGCTTAGAGTGTGCTCGATCTATATATGTGATGATTTGTATCCCATGTACATGGTGTAATTCATATTAAGGTTGGTTTTGTATCAAAGTGTGATGCAAACTTGTATGGTGTGCTTAGAGTGCTGAAGTCTGTACATTAATATTGGTGAAATTTATGCCATTAAGTCGTATGCATGTGATTATTTCATATAAATGTAAATTGATCTAGTTCATATTATGGTTGAATGTTATGTATGTCATTGGGTTTTATGCATAATACTATCTATGTTGTGTACATAAGGCTTTTTTTAATTAAAGTTTTTTGGTGTGCTTGCTAATTAGGCTTTAGTATGCAATTGACTTGTAAACATATCCATGTTTATGTGGAATTATGATTACATCACATGTTTGAATTGACTTTGTAAAGTGTATGTCATGTTCTTGTGTGTATTAGGATTGAATAGTATTTATATCAGTGAGTTATATATGATTGATTTATATGTCATATTCATGAGGATAGTTCATATTAAGGTTGTGTTGTGTGTCCATATTGCATGTGTATGAGACTTATGTTGGTGTTGCATCAAGTGTGAATCAAACTTGTATGGTGTGCTTAGAGTGTGCTCAATCTATTTATGTGATTGATTTGTGTATATATGACTTTTATGTTCCATTTTTACAATCAAGTGTGAACCAAACTTGTATGGTGTGCCTAGAGTGCTTGTGTACATTTTAATATTGGTGGCATTTATGTAATTAAGCCGTATGAATGTGATTATTTAATATGAAATTTAAATTGATCTAGCTCATATTATGGTTGAATGATATGTATGTCATTGGGTTTTGTGCATAATACTATCTACGGTGTGTACATAAGGCTTTTTCTATTAAAGTTGTATGTTGTGCTTGGTGTACTTGGTGTGCTTGTGAATTAGGCTTTGGTATGCAATTGACTTGTATACACATCCATGTTTATGTGGAATTATGATTACATCACATGTGTGAATTGACTTTGTAAAGAATATGTCATGTTCTTGTGTGTATTAGGATTGAATGGTATTTAATCATTGAGTTATATGTGATTGATTTGGATTCCATTGATGAGGACAATTCATATTGAGGTTGTAGTGTGTGTCCATTGTGCATGTGTATAAGACTTTTATGTTGGTGTTTATATCATTGAGTTATATTTGATTGATGTGTATGCCATATTTATGAGGATAATTCATATTAAGGTTGTATTGTGTGTCCATCGTACATGTGTATAAGAATTTTATGTTGGTTTTGCATCAAGTGTGAATCAAAATTTTATGGTGATTAGAGTGTTCTCAATCTATATATGTGATTGATTTGTATGCCATGTACATGGTGCAATTCATATTAACTTTGTATTGTGTGCCCAATATGCATGTGTATAAGAATTTGATGTTGGTGTTGCATCGAGTGTAAATCAAACTTGTATGGTAGGCTTAGAGTGCTTATGCATATTAATATTGGTGGTATTTATGCCATTAAGTTGTATACATGTGATCATTTGATATGAAATATGCATTGATCTAGTTAATATTGTGGTTGAATGCTATGTATGTCATTGGGTTTTGTGCATAATAATATCTATGGTGTGTACATAAGGCTATTTTTATTAAAGTTGTATATATTTTTTAGTTTTAATATTAATTAAATTGATTAGATTTTTGTCAATTAAATAATTTTTTTTTTCTTTCTAATTATCCACTAATTCTTATGGATTATGTTTATTCACCATAGAATAGTTATATATATTTTAAAAGGTAGCCCTTTTATGTGAATATTGGATTTTGAAGTGAGTTTTGAGGAAATATTTATTGGAAGGAGAGAGTATAAGAAGCTAAAAGTAAATCCTAGTATATACATTAGTAAGATTATGTTTTTGAAAAAGTAAGCAACATTTACAAGGTGTTGTACCCTACACAACGAGCCTCAAGGGCCAAAAAGGATCAAGTCCATAAAACTAACAAGTCAAAAAAGAACAAAAACAACGCAATAACAATACAACGACCTCGAACAGGCAGTAGAGACACAAAACACAGGCTTAGGCAACAACTACCTAGCATTGTCCCAGTTTTTGAACAAGAGGTCCACAACATCATCCCCGACCCAGTCTTGATTCTTCTGGGCATTATTGCCCTCCAGCTC
This sequence comes from Sequoiadendron giganteum, assembly GCA_007115665.2. Lineage (NCBI taxonomy): Eukaryota > Viridiplantae > Streptophyta > Pinopsida > Cupressales > Cupressaceae > Sequoiadendron > Sequoiadendron giganteum. The sequence continues at coordinate 497,659,216 of CM021101.1, forward strand.
CTCTTTGATCACCGTGGACAGGGTGCTAGTCACGAAATGACCCAACTTCATCGTGAAGTAGGTTAGGCCTCTGAATCTTTTATCAAGTGTGTCCATCTTCTTTTCGAATGCATGGAGCTCCTCACCATCATCTATGGTTCTCGGGACCTCGCCATGCTCAACAACTAGAGGGTGCGAAGAGTGAGAGGTCGAAGTCTCTTTCGAGATTTTGCTGTTGTTTGGGGTAGAATGGGGCCCTTCCACATTTTCTTCCTCTTCCTTATAATCCTTCCTGTCCGTCTGCTCCTCCTCCGAGTCCTCAAAAATTTGTCTTTTTCTGTTGTTTTTAACTAATCTTCCAGACCTTTGGATGGTAGTCTCACCTCCAGTCATGATCGTGGTCCCCACGACCGTATCACCTTTAGAATCTTTCCCTACAATATTCTTCCCTTTACCCACTTTCATCATCAACTCTGACACACCTTTTTTATCATCTTTGCCTTTTTTCATTGTGGTGGCTCTGTAAGTAGACTTAGTCGGGGTGGCCTTGAGTTCACATAGGCTGGCCGCGGCACTAGTATGTGCATTACCCACACTGCCCTTAAGTTTTTTAGCAGCTTGTTTGGTTTTGGGGTTTTCAACAGTACCCAGGTGGGGTTTTCTAGAAGAGCTTTTAGATTCAACAGGGGAGATATTTGCGATAGCCAAGGGTTCAATCTTTTCAATACAGACAACAAAAATGGCTCTAGGAGGACATAAGGCCAAATGAAAATGGTAGAGTCTCAAGATAAGCCCCTGATGGAGAGGTAGAGGCAGAATATCATTTGGGTTAAGATTGGCCATTTCTTTGTATTTTTCAATCGAATTCTCCAAGTCCATGAGCAGAAAGAAAGGAAAACTAAGCAGGATTTTATGCCTTAGATGATTCAGAAAGGGAAAATAATAGAAAAAGTAGGTTTTAAATCTACCTTCAAGCGTGACGTACTTCATAAGGGCTAAACACACCTGGTCCCAGGGTTGCAGAAGGGCTTCATGTTCAAAGCCCGACTGGTTGCAGACCGGCTCCTCGTTCCCCACGAAAAAAACTTTCAAACTATCATTGTCCAGAGTCCGAGTATGCTTAGGATATTTCTTCCCAGTGCACTGCATTTCAGTAGCTTGCGCTATCACCTCTTCACTAACTTCAAAGGAAATGCCACCCAATGTAACCCTTCGGTCCTTCTAGGAATTAGCGAATTGGCCAGACAGGTTAGGGTCATGGCCCACCAGAATCTCCATGAGAGGAGCAAGGCCACCCTTAGCGTAGATATGCCAGACCAAAGGTTTCTTACAGAACTCTCCGCAATTATCAGGCTCAGTCTGAATGCGGTCACCACCCATGATGTTTACCTGCATAGGAAACCAGAGAGCTTGCAATAATAAAAGGTTAGAAACATCGACAAAGCAATAGGCTTTCTTCGCATTGTGGATATTAAGGCAAGGATTGCAACGTTTCACGCCAATGTGCAGATCACACATGCGAAAGGAAAGATCACCAAAAGAAAACATACGATGTCATTAATGTGGATCTTAAGGTGATTGCGGCAAGCTAAGCGGGAATTGGTGGGCGTGCAAGGTTTCTTGGCCATGATGCAATTGCACAAAAAACTAGGCATGGTGGCCGCATGGCCAAATTTAGAAATGCCAATGTAAGCATATTTAGAAGCCAGCGCTAAACTAGTAGGATCGAAGGTGCTAGAAGGTAGCTTTCCCTCATTATGAAACGTCATATCAACATTCATAACCACAGTCTTACGGAGGGCATGATGGATTAAAACAATCCCAAAGAGAAGATATCGCACAATACGACCTCTCAAAATCATAAATGTCGCGTACTTTTCTAAACCCTTCGTAGAGCCGCCTTCATTAACCACGTGACTAACCTTTAATTTTGAAATCCACCACTTGTAGGCCACCTCAACATTAGAGCTCATCCACCAGGCCCAAAGAACAACCAAGTGGACCCCCCAAGCGACACCCATCAACCGAATATTTGAAATCATCATAATAAATGGGTGTTTTGTTCTTTCAAAATGAGATCTTGAATCCTTGGCGGTAAATTCCCCATATTCCTCCAACATTTAGAGTGATCCCAATAGTACCACAATTAGCCAAAGCATCCGCCACTTGGTTACCCTCCCTAAAAATGTGTCACTTTTTTTGCTCTTAGCTTGGATAAAAGGAACCTAGTATCCAACAAAATATCCTTCATACTCCACCCAATTAGACTACCTAGATTCACAACATCAGTGATGGACTTAGAGTCCCCTTCAACGTGGAGGTTCACAATCCCTAGAGAAACAACAATTTGGAGGCCCTTGAGCAGCGCACGAGCTTCCGCCACTATAGAAGATTGGAAACCAATACCTCTCGCAAACCCAACAACCAGAACCCCCCCTGGGCCTCTAATCACTCCTCCAATGCTAGCCATGCCTGGGTTGCCCTTAGTAGCCCCATCAAAATTGAGTTTGAACTAGCCTCTGTCCGGAGGCTCCCATTTGGTATTTTTCTTGGCTAGGGATTTAGAATTATTAAACGAGCTAGCATCTAAATTATGATGCCAGGCCTTGGCCATTCTTATTTCATAATCAAAAGGTCCCATTTTCGGGGGTTTCCCATTGAAGAGAGAAATGTTTTCCTCAATAAGCCAGACACTGATACCAAAAACTTCCCTAGGATTCCTCTCAATATTTTTGAAGACCCTATTATTTCTTTCCTTCCACAAACACCAACCAATAATAGGAGGAACTTGGTTCCGAATTTCTCCAGGAAAGGGGTGGATATAGGGACCTCGCCAACCCAAGATGAAGGATATGATATCCTTACACATAACCCAAGAAACACCCAATTTTTCAAAAGCCAACCCCCAGACTTCAACAACAAACATACAGTGTAACAATAAATGATTGACAATTTCCTCACTACATTTACACAATAAGCATCTGTTGGGGATATAAAATCCTCGTTTCCTCAAATTGTCCTGAGTAAGAATCCTATTATGGCAGGCAATCCACCAAAATAAATTAATTTTAGGGATCATATGGCGGTTCCATATCTTCTTCCAAGGGTCCACCGCAGTACCTTGGTTTGTCAGCAGATTATACGTCGACCTAACAAATAGATCCCCCTGTTTGTCAAAAGTCCAAAAAAACTCATCTCCCCTATCATAGGAGGGAAGCCTGGTAAGAGAGAGTAAGTCTTGGAGAGACCTAGCTAGACAACAAAGGTCTTGTGACAGAGGACAACAGAGACATAGATCCATCCACACCCTAGCCCTAGGAGGTCCGAAAACATAATCACTGATATGGAGCCCAAAGTAGCTCTAGGCCATCCTCTTGAGATTTCTGAAATCAGAACATTCCAGGCGGATATCAATTACCCACAGGTCTTCCCAGAATCTGATCTGGTTTCCATTACCCATTTTTCATTTAATCACATTCCTTAGCAGGCTCTGTGTGCTGCATATGCTCTTGGGGGTGAACCTCCGAGAGGCAGTTGACCAAAGGTATGTTATGAAGATATTTGGAATTCATTATTTTGCACCAATCTTTAGTATTCCTTATCTGATCCCAACCCACCTTGGCCATCAAGGCCTTGTTAGAGTTGACTATATTCTTGATCCCAAGGCCACCACAATGTTTGGGCTGGTAGACCTTTTCCCATTTGACCAGAAAAAATTTCTTCTTATCCTCAGTCCCAGACCAGAGGAAGTTCCTTTGGATTTTTTCAAGTTTATCAGCAATGTACCTAGGTATCTTAAAAATAGAGAGGAAGTAAATTGGTATTCCTTGAAGAGCAACAGTGAGTAGTTGGAGCTTACCAGCATGGCTTAGGATGGAGCCTTTCCACCCAACAAGTTTCCTTTGAATCCTTTCAAGCACCAAATTCCAAAAGTCAAGGGTGACCTCCTTAACCGTGAGAAGGAGCCCAAGGTAAACTGAGGGAAGAGTCCCACTTAAACAACCCAAAACCGCAGTCACCTTGGCTTGCAAGTTAGGTGTGCTGTTAAAGAAATAAATCATGTTTTTATTGTAGTTGATGCTTTGACCAAAGTAGGCAACATAATTGTTTAGGCAGGTTTTCCATTTCCTAGCCTCCACCACAGAGGCTTTCCCAAAGAGAAAAGTGTTGTCCACAAATTGTTGCACCACAATCGGGTCCAGGGAGGAAGTCGCTCTAATTCCCCTAATATAGCCCTCCGACAACAGACCAGTAAAGTTCCTGCTCAACACATCTGCTATTATGATAAAAAGATAGGGAGATAGGGGGTCATCTTGCCTGATCCCTCTACCAGCAGAGAAAAACCCAAAGGGGGTCCCATTGACCAGAACAAAATACTTGACAGTATTTACACACTCCATTAAGAGTTTAACAATTGAATGGTTGAAACCAAACTTGGCCAGAACCTTAGGGATGAAGTCCCATATAACTTTATCATAAGCTTTAGAAATGTCTAATTTGAGAGCCATCCTCGCATAATTACATCTGTCCATAGAATGGAGAAGCTTGTATTATGTGCCCAATGTGTATATGTGCATAATGCTCTTATGTTGGTGTATCAAGTGTGAATCAAACTTGTATGGTGTGCTTAAGAATGCTTCTGTGCATTAGTGTTGGTGGCATTCATGTCATTTAAATTGTATACATGTGATTGATTCATATGGAATATAAATAAGTTGAATTTCACGCATGCCATTGAGTTTTGTGCATAATACTCTCTATAGTGTGTACATAAGACTAATTTACATTCATATGGAATGTAAATAAGTTGAATTTTATGTATGCCATTGATTTTTTTGCGCATAATACTCTCTATAGTATGGCATTCATGTCATTTAAATTGTATACATGTGATTGATTCATATGGAATATAAATAAGTTGAATTTTATGTATGCCATTAGTTTTGTGCATAATACTCTCTATAGTGTGTACATAAGACTAATTTACATTCATATGGAATGTAAATAAGTTGAATTTTATGTATGCCATTGATTTTTTGTGCATAACAATTTTCATAGTATGTACATAGGAATACTTTTTATTAAAGTTTTATAGTGTGCTTGGTGTGCTAGTGTGAATTAGAGGGTTTAAGCATTTAGGGTTTAGGCTTAAGGGTAGAGGGGAGAGAGATAGAGGGAATGACTGAGAGAGAGAGACCTGAGAGAGGGAGATAGGTTGGGAAGGAGAGGTTTGAGAGAGAGAGGGAGGGAGGGAGTGGGAGAGAGATAGAGGGAGGGCAAGTTAAGGGGATAGGGTAGAGGGTTTAGGGTTTAAGGGTTAAGGGTTGAGAGTTTAGGGTTAAGGGTTTAAGGGTTTAGGGTTTAAGGGTTAAGGGTAGAGGATTAAGAGTTAAGGGTAGAGGGGAGAGAGATAGAGGGAGTGAGTGAGTGAGAGAGAGAGAAACTTAAGAGAAGGAGAGGTTGTAGGAAGGAGAGGGAGTGGGAGAGAGATAGAGGGAGGGAGGGTTAAGAGTACAGGGTAGAGGGTTTAGTGTTTAAGGGTTAAGGTTATAGGGTTTAGGGTTAACGGTAGAGGGGAGAGAGATAAAGGGAGTAAATGAGAGAGAGAGACCTAAGAGAGAGAGAGCGGGTAGGAGGGAGAGATTTGAGAGAGAGGGAGTGGGATAGAGATAGAGGGTAGAGGGTTAATGGTAGAGGGTAGAGGGTTTAAGGGTTTAAGATTTAAGGGTTAAGGGTAGAGGGGAGAGAGATAGGAGTGAGTGAGAGAGAGAGACCTGAGAGAGGGATAAGGGACAGGAGAGAGAGAGAGAGAGAGAGAGAGAGAGAGAGAGAGAGACTCTCCCTCATACTCTCTCTCAAGACTCTCCCTCCTACCCACTCTCCCTCTCTCAAGTTTCTCTCTCTCACTCACTCCCTCTATCTCTCTCCACTCTACCCTTAACCCTAAACCCTAAAACCTTATGCCTTAAACCCTACACCCTTAAACCATCTACCATCTACCATCTACCCTTAACCCTCTACCCTCTATCTGTCTCCCACTCCTACTCCCTCTCTCCCTCTCTTTCTCAAATCTCTCCCTCCTACCCCCTCTCCCTCTCTCAGGGCTCTCTCCCACTCACTCACTCCTTTTATCTCTCTCCCCTCTACCCTTAACCATCTACCCTCTACCCTTAACCCTATACCCTCTATCTCTCTCCCACTCCATCCCCCTCTCTCTCTCTCTCACTCCTCTACCCTTAACCCTTAACCCTTAAACACTAAACCCCTCACCATTTACCCTCAACCTCTCTCCTCTCTCTCACTCCCTCCCTCCCTCTCTCTCAAGTCTCTCCCTCCTACACCCTCTCCCTCTCTTAGGTCTCTCTCACTCACTCACTCACTCCCTCTATCTCTCTTCCCTCTAACCTTAACACTTAACCCTCTACCCTTAACCTTTAAACCCTCTACCCTATACCCTTAACCCTTCATCCCTCTATCTCTCTCCCACTGCCTCCCTCCCTCTCCCTCCCTCTCCATCTCTCAACCCTCTCCCTCCTACCCCCTCCCCCTCTCTCAGGTCTCTCTCTCTCAGTCACTCCCTCTATCTCTCTCCCATCTACCCTTAAGCCTAATCCCTAAACCGTAAACCATTAAACCCTCTACCCTTAACCTTGCCTCCCTCTATCTCTCTCCCACTCCCTCCTTCTTTCTCTCTCTCAAGTCTCCCCCTCCTACCTCCTCTCCCTCTTAGGTTCACTTAATTGACTCCACTCCCCTCTACCTAATCCAGCTCACCTCTACCCTTAACCCTTAAAACCCTAAACTTAAACCCTTAACCCTTAAACTCTCTACCCTCTACCCTTAACCCTCCCTCCCTCTCTCTCTCTCTCTCTCCTTAACCATAAACCCTAAATCCTTAACCCTTAAACCCTAAACCCTCTAACCTTAACCCTCCCTCCCTCTATCTCTCTCCCACTCCCTCCCTCTCTCTCTCTCTCTCAAGTCTCTCCCTACTACCCCCTCTGTGTCTCTTCATTTCCAGCCTCTATCTCTCTCCCCTCTACCCTTAACCCTCTACCCTATACATTGGATCCCCAACCCTCATCTATCTCTATCCTTCCCTCCTCTTATCTACTTCTCTCTATCTCACTTCTCCCTCCATATCTCCCTCCCTCCATCTCTCCCTCTCTACCCTAATCCCTCAACCCTTAAACCCTTAAACAATCAACCCTAAACCCTTAACCCTTGACCCTTAACCCTTAACCCTTAAACTCTAAACCCTTAAACCCTTTACCCTCTACCCTCTACCCTCTACCCTCAACCCTCAACCCTCAACCCTTAAACCCCAATCCCTCAACCCATATACCTCTACTTTATACATTGGACCCTCAACCCTCAACCCTCAACCCTCTACCCTCAACCTTAGATCCTCAACCCTCAAACTTTAAACCCTCTACCCTCTACCCTATACGCTCTACCCTATACATTAAACCCTCAACCCTCAATTCTCGAACCTCAACCCTTAATCCCTCAACCCTAGGTAGGTAGGGAAACATAGGTGAGATACATAGTGATAAAGGGAGAGATAGGTAAACAGAGGGAGACGAGAGATAAATATAGGTAGAGAGGGAAGTAGATGCAGAGAGAGGAGAGATAGAGAGAAGTAGAGAGGGGAGGGAGGGAAAGGTAGGGAGAAGATATAGGTGAGTGTGTGTGTGTGCATGAGAGAGACAAAGGGGGTAGACAGAGAGAGAGGGAGAGGGAGGGAGAGGAGAGATAGAGAGTAGAGAGGGAAAGAGGCAGGGAGGAGACATAGTTGAGATATAGAGTGATGGAGGGAGAGGTGGGTAAAGAGAGGGAGAGGGGAGATAAATATAAATAGAGAGGGAAGGAGATGTAGAGAGAGATGATAGATAGAGAGAATTAGAGAGTGGAGGGATGGAGGGAGAGGAAAGGAGGAAAAAAAGGTCAGTGTGTGTGAGAGGGAGAGAGAGTGAGAGGAGAGAAAATGAGGGGAGAGAGGAAGGGGAGAGAGAGAAAGAGAGTAGAGAGGGAAGGGTGGAGAGATAGAGAGTAGAGAGGGAAGGAGAGAGTAAGAGAGAAAGAGGGAGAGGGAGAGAGAGCTAGAGAGAGTGGTAGGTAGTGGAGGGGGAGGTAAGTAGAGAGGGAAGGAGAGAGGGAGGGATAGCAGGGAGAGAGGGAAGGAGGGAGAGTGAGATGGAGAGAGTGGTTAGATAGAGAGTTGAGAGGTAAGGAGAGAATGAGAAAGAGAGATAAAGAGAGAGAGAGGGAGGTTGGAGGGAGGGAGAGGTAGAAAGGGATAGGTGAGATAGAGAGAGGGAAGGAGGGAAAGTGGGATAGAGAGAGAATGGTGATTTAGAGAGGAGGGAAAGTGGGAGAGAGAGAATGGTGAGTTAGAGAGGAGGGAGTGAGAGGTAGGGATAGAGATAGTGGTGAGATAGAGAGAAGGAGAGAGTGAGAGAGAAAGAGAGGGATGGAGAGACAAAGAAAGAGGTTGGTAGAGAAAGGGAGAGGAGAGATAGAGAGTAGAGAGGGAAAGAGGTGGGGAAGGAGACATAGGTGAGATATAGAGGGATGGAGAGAGAGTGATGGAGGGATAGGTAGGTATAGAGAGGGGAAGAGAGAGGAGAGATAGAGAGTAAAGAGGGGAGGGAGGAAGGGAGAGGTAGATAGAGGTGTGTGTGTGTGTGAGAGAGAGAGAGTCGTGAGATAGAGAAAATGAGAAATTGAGAGAGAAAGAGGGGGGGAGGGTCAGAGGGAGGGACAATAGTGAGAGAGATTGGGAGGAGAGACAAAAAGAATGGGAGGGTGAGGTTAAGAGAGTGAGGGGGAGGAGAGATATAGAGAAGTAGAGAGGCAAGGAGGGAGGGAGGGAGTGTTAGGGAGGGAGATTGAGGTTTTTGTGTGTGTGAGAGAGAGAGAGTGGTGAGATAGAGAGGAGAGAGTGAGAGGTAGGGAGAGAGAGTTATGAGATAGAGAGGAGAGAGTTAGAGAGAAAGAGGGGGAAGAGAGGGATAGAGAGGGATAGAGAGTGAGAGAGATGTAGGTATAGGGAGGGAGAGGAGAGATAGGGAGTAGAGAGGGAAAGAGGTAGGGAAGGAGACATAGGTGAGATACAAAGTGATGGAAGGAGAGGTAGGTAAATAGAGAGGGGAGATAAAGATAAGTAGAGAGGGAAGAAGATGTAGAGAGAGAGAGAGAGAGAGAGAGAAGAGATAGAGAGAAGTAGAGAGGAGAGGGAGGGACGGAGGGAGGGAGATGTAGGGAAGAGATAGAGGGGTGAAAGAGAGAGAGAGGGGAGAGAGGGAGAGAGATGTAGGTAGGAGATAGAGGGGTGTGAGAGAGAGAGAGGGGAGAGAGAGGGAGTGGAGAGATAGAGAGTAGAAAGAAGGAGACAGTGAGAGAGAAAGATGATACAACCTGCTGACTTCTAAAATTTGACCTCTTGATTACTGAAATTTGACATGCTGATTACTGAAATTTGATTAGGTTTGAAATTTTTAAGATCTTCCAAAAACTAGAATTTGCATTGTAACTCCTAGAGATCTGAAACCACTCTCAAACATCCTACCTATATACATGAAATACAACTTAAAGTATAAGAAAGTAAATTTCCATATGTCAATATCAACTTATACTTTTATTTCATGTATATAGTCTCCCTGGCAAAGAAGAGAAAATGAAAGAGTTTAAAAAAATGCATTCCAAAAGTCATGAATGACATTTGGCGAGCGCCAAATTTGGCACTCGCCAAATGGATTGCATTGGGAAATACCAACCCAATGGGTTGGATTTTGCATTGGGCATCTGACATAATATGGCTTGTTATGGGTTTTTTTTGCAATTTGACACCAAAATTGTGTCATAGATCCATGCACTTACCCTTAATTAAACTATTCTTAATGTTTTACCCTCATTCAATATTTGCAATTCCCTAACTGTTAGTTACCTATTTGTGAAATAAATCAATTTACTTAATTAATTACGCAATTCTTTAACCTATCACAATTTGAATATTTATTTTGACAATAATTGTCCAATTACTAGTCTTTTAATAACTAACATTTTAATTTTATTTCACCACTATTATATAATCTTAGTTAAATTTTCTCAAGTAAGATAAACATTAGAAGATATATGATACACTTTAAATTCGAAATACACTTATGTCATGAGTAAAATTCCTCCAAAGGTGGAATTTTGCCACCCTAAGTATATAATAATTTCTTTGAATAATAGATATTTTCAATTTTCAATTTAATAAGAAGAAGAATATAGATAATAATTTTGAAAATATTTGTTATTACTCTTATAATGACAATACATATTACTCTCCTGCAAATGTATATAAATATATGTTTATATTTACCTAAATATGTTTATAAAAACTTAAATATATATATTACTAATTTAATCTAGGAATGTTTCCAGTAAAATGCAATTCATCTGAATCCATAATATTAACAAATTAACTTTTGGGTAACTGAAACCATATTCATTTTTACCGATTAAGAAGAAATTGAAAATTAAGTGGTTGCATTGACCACACAAGACCTTTATTGTACGCATAGTGGTCAAGCCAAAAGAATATTCTTAAAGAAAAACACCACATACATTTTATAGTTTTCCTTGTACTGGCAACTACATGAGTAGGGAAAATCAAATATTATTAGTGTAATAATTAGTTTACACATGTGCTTATAAGTCTACTTAGTTGTATACGATACTTGGACATGCAAGGTGCCAACATTAGTTAGGAGTTTTAGAGGTGTCATAGCACCTTTAACACTTCATGTTACTTTTGTGTGAGGAGTCCTATCCTCAATTCATGAAGATTGACTACTTGATTGAGGAGTCCTATCCTCAAATCATGGAGATTGGGTGCTCAAACACACTCCTATATTATTTACATCTCATTCATCTAATTAATAAGTTGTGCAAATTTATTTTATGTGCTTGGAATTTCAGTCTTTGTGATTTACTAGTTCTCACATGATATCAGAGCCATTCGAGGATGTTGCTAGGTCAAAGACGAATTTTTTACAACGATTGAGCAAAAATCTGAAGATTTTGTCTGTGTCTGCATTCAAAAATATTTGTTTCTTTGTTCAAAATTGTTGTTGAGGAATCTGCTCCAATGTGTTGGTGCATTTATTTAAAAGCATTGACCGAGCACACACTGAGTTTAATGCTCATTTGTTGTGGCCATATTCTATGTTAAAAAGGCCCATTTTATTTTTCTATTTGAAGAGGGGCGACCCAATTCAAAACAGAAAAGACACATTTTCACCCACAAAAGGTGAGATCTACTGTTTAAAGGGATATTAAAGCCCAAAATCACTGTGAAAAGGCCTGATTTTTTGTTGAGAGGTCTGATTCTATCCACTGCAGGCCCAATTAGGTGGTGGAGAGACATTATTGAAAGGATTTTGAGGAGGTGTTTGTTTTCCTTCATTGTGCAGGGTTGTTGGAGGGTGCGATTTTGAGACCCGCGGACCTGTTTTTGGCATTGAAAGGCATTTGAGACTTGCAAAGGGGCACAAAAAATATGCTAGTCAAATTTGCAATGCCTCTTTGCTGAGATAGGCCGTGTGGAGCTTTAGGAGCTACTGGAGTTGGTGTAGGCGATGATCTTCATGCCTCCTTCATGCCTAATATCAAGCTTCATGTCACTCTTCACAAATTTCATTCCACTCACATTCATCGCCTCTGTGATAGGGAGATTGTTCGTGGATTCTTTGGAGAATAAGGCGCCAAGTGTGGAGGTGACTGGTTGATTGGAGACTCCAAAATGTATGCCTTCTCCTCTATTATTTACGCCTATGGATTCGATGATCTTTCAGTGATTAAAGAGGTCTCCACCTCCAAAATTCACTCCTATGTGAGCAGCGCCTCTGAGACTTGGGTTCGCACCTCTATTTCGCTTGAGCACTGTTGTGGCAGACGCTGAAACTAAAGTAGTGCAAAAAATCTGAGCACCATTTTGGAGGATTTAAAATCTATGACGGGCGTCAATTTGAAACGGAGGTAGGAGCACACTATTCACTACTTCTGGTCATATGGGGTATTTAGCCCCTAGTTTTTTCAGCCTATGAGGGCTTAATTTTTCTCTATTTTCCTCTCTCTAACTTCTTTCAATATTTGATTTTTCCTGTCTTTGTAAATGCAAAGTTTATTAGTGTTAAATTGCAAAAAGTGAAAACTTAAAAGTGTTGTTTTAAAGTACTTAATTTTTCTAACTCTTTCAAATGTTGGTGAGTTTACACTAAATACAAAGTGTCATCTTTCACCTTCATTATTGTATGCAATACATGCACTAAAATAAAGTTCTAAACAAAGGGAGAAAATCAAAAGTATTAAAAAAGGGGGGTGTATTAGAGAGAGTTGTGATTAAAAATCCACTCCAAATTTCTATCAATTTTCTAAAAAGTTGAAAATCACAACAAAGCATGGAGTCGAATCAACAAAATGAGCCGAATGCAGTTAACGATAAAGAAATACAAGGAGCAACAAAATCACAAAAGAAGGAAAATATGAAACATTTTTTTTTGGATGATAGTTTTTTTCCCATTGGGTTTTCTATCTTTCTCCATCATTTGTAAAAGACTACATGAGTACCTGACAGGCCTTGTTGTCAGAACTCAAATTTCCATTGTTTTTTGTGCCCACCTAAGTTATGCTTAAAGGGGGTGTTAGTGTAATAATTATTTTACACATGTGCTTATAAACCTACTTAGGTGTATATGACACTTGGACATGCAAGGTGTCAACATTAGTTAGGAGTTTTAGAGGTGTCAGAGCACTTTTGACACCTCATGCTACTTTTGTGTGAGCAAAATCGCCACCACTGCTTAATTGAGGAGTCTTATACTCAATTCATGGAGATTGACTACTTGATTGAGGGGTCCTATACTCAAATCATGGAGATTGGATGCTCAACACTCTCCTATATTATGTACATCTCATTCATCTAATTAGTAAGTTAGTTGTGCAAATTCATTTTCTGTTCTTGAAATTTCAGTCTTTGTGATTATTGATTCTCACAAATACCAATAATCATCCTTTAGAACTACCACTATAAATGCAGATATTTTCTAAATTTAAATAAAAAAATAAAATAAACTAAAATTAAGTTCAATGTTTGGGTGCACAACCAGCCATCAAACTATTTGACAGAAGACCCCAAGAGATCAGAGGATCTCAAGGAACGAAATGATAGCAGGAGTGCGCAAGGAGGTATAAGATGAAAAGGCTTAAGAAACTTTCAAGGAATTAAATTCGGTGGCCATAAATAGTGGCCATAACATGGAACACAATGGTTGTAGGAAATACACAAGACGTGCTTGTTAAAAAGGCTTTAGAAACATTCGAACAAATGAGGTTGGCTAGTTGTGGAGTAGTTGACATAGGTAGCTCTTGTTTCAACTGATCACCCTCTCATGAAATCTCATTCATATTATAATCTTGTGTGATTTTATTATAGTGCAAGTGATTATGACACCGTTGGTCACCCCTACATGGCGTCGGTCAAGGAAGCCAATGCCACAGGGTTTTGTGTTGCCATACTTTATACTGGGACATGTTCAAATGAATCTAGGAGATCTGAAGCGTTCTCTCTCAAATTTCGAAAAGGTTCAGGAGGCCCACCCTAGGAACTGTGAGAGCTTAAAAGTTGCAGGTCGATATATGCTCAGGTGGATATGTATACAAGAATTGGAAGTATAGAGAAGGCGCATGAATTACTTGATTGAATGCCTCAAATAGATGTCATCTCATGGAGGGAAATGATAGCATAAGGTGCACCTATTGGATTCATTGACAAGGTTTTAGAAACTTGTAAGCAAAGGTAATTGGTTGGGCACAAAGCTGTATATGTATATTTATGTATGTGTGTGTTATAGCTACAGTTATCCTGGTAGACATGTAGGGAAATATCAAAAGCAAAGAGAATGCATTTGAACTGTTTAACAGACGGCCTCAAAGAGATCTCATCGAATGGAGTGAAATGATAGAAGGGTGCGCACAAATTGGATTTGTTGAAAACGCTAAAGGAACTTTCAAACAAAAGTAATTTGTAGGTGTGGACAAACGCCATAACATGGAAGGCAAGGATTATAGAATAGGCATCAACTGAATTATTAAAAGGCTTGGTCGATGACGCCTGGCAGGGGATAACTCCAAAATAGAGGCAATGAAGCATAGGATGAAACCATATAAAACACATCCACCAGGTAGTTTGAGCATGGCGTTCAGAAAGAAGGGTTCAGCCATTTCACTATTGATTAATTATATAAAGATATTTGAATTTCTCAGGGTATACAAATACATCAATCAACTATTTTTTATTCAGGAACAAATAAATAAATAACTAGTTTTCAAGTAGGACAGGGAGATCAACATTTGTTTTGAAGAGCAGAGAAACCAATCAGATTGATCGCACATTTAAAAGAAAAAAAACAACAAAATATCAATCCAATCTGGATCCAACGCCTGGAAGAAACAGAATGATGCTGAGCTTCGAAAATTCCAATTTTTCTGATTTTACACTCCACATTTCCAAAAGAAACTCCAATTCCCAACAAAATCCTCAACCAAGAAATTTCACAGATCTTTTTTCCTTCCCCCAAAAAAGAACCGAATGAATCTCTCCAAAACGTTTTTCAGAAAAGGGAAGGATGTCCGTTGTACCGGAAATCCCAACCAACTCATTTGGTTCTTTTTTGGTGGAGAAGGAAAAGGATCTATGAAATTTCTTGGTTGGGGATTTTGCTGGGAATTGGGGTTTCTTTTGGAAATGTGGAGTGTAGAATGAAAAATTGGAATTTTCAGCTCAGCATCATCCTGTTCCCGCCAAACATTGGATCCAAGTTGGATTGATATTTTGTTATTTTTTTCTTTCGAATACAGATCAATCTGATTGATCTCTCTCTGGTCTTGAAAACAAATGTTGATCTTCCTGTCCTTCCTGGAAACTAGTTATTTATTTATTTGTTCCTGAATAAAAATAGTTGATTGATGTATTTGTATACCCTGAGAAATTCAAATATCTTTATATAATCACTCAGCAGTGAAATGGTCGAACCCTTCTTTCTGAATGCCATGCTCAAACTACCCTAGTGGATGTGTTTTATATGGTTTCATCTCGTGTTTCGTCCGCCAAGCCTTTTAACAATTCAGTCGATTCCTATTTTTAAATCCTTGCATTCCATGTTATGGCGTTTATCCACACCTATAAATTACATTTGTTTGAAAGTTCCTTTAGCCTTTTCAACAAATCTAATTTATCATTTCATTCCATTCGATGAGATCTCTTTGAGGCCGTCTGTTAAATAGTTCAAATGCCTTCTCTTTGCTTCTGATATTTCCCTACGTGTCTACTAGGATAACTGTAGCTATAATGCGCGCATATATAAATATATATATACAGCTTTGCGCCCAACCAATTACCTTTGCTTGAAAGTTTCTAAAGCCTTGTCAACGAATCCAATAGGCGCACCTCCTGCTATCATTTCCCTCCCTGAGATGACGTCTATTTGAGGCATTCGATCAAGTAATTCATCTGCCTTCTCTATGCTTCCAATTCTTGTATACATATCCACCTAAGCATATATCCTCCTGCAGCTTTTAAGCTATCACAGTTCCTAAGGTGGACCTCCTGAACCTTTTCAAAATTTGAGAGAGAATGCTTAAGATCTCCCAGCTTCGTTTGAAACTGTCCCAGTCTAAAGTATGGCAACACAAAACCCTGTGGTCGTTGGCTTCCTTGACCAATGCCATCTAGGGGTGACCAGCAGTGTCATAATCACTCGCACTATGATAAGATCGCACAAGATTATAATATGAACGAGATTTCATGAGAGGGTGGTCAATTAAAACAAGAGCTATCTCTGTCAATTGTTTCACAACTAGCCGACCTCATTGCTTGAAAGTTTCTAAATCCATTTTAACAAGCACGTCTTGTGCATTTCCTACAACCATTGTGTTCCATGATATGGCCACTGAATTTCATTTCTTGAAATTTTCTTAATCCTTTTCATCTTATACCTCCTTGCGCTCTCCTGTTATCATTTCGCTCCATGAGACAGGATCTCTTGGGGCCTTCTGTCAAACAGTTCGATGGCTATGCGTACAATAAAGAAGGTCTTGTTCGGTCAACGGACCCACTTAATTTTCAGTTTCTTCTTAATCAGTAAAAACCAATATGGTTTCAGTTACCCAAAAGTTAATTTGTTAATATTATGGATTCGGATGAATTGCATTTTACTAGAAATATATATATATGTGTATAAGTTTTTATAAACATATTTAGGTAAATATAAACATATACTTATATACATTCACAGGAGAGTAATATTTACTTTCATTATTAGAGTAATAATAAATATTTTTAAATTTTTTATCTATATTTTTCTTCTCGTGAAATTGAAAATTGAAAATATCTATATTATTCAAAGAAATTATTGTATAATTAGGGTGGAAAAATTTCACCTTTGAGGAAACTTTTACTCATGACATAAGTGTATTTCAAATTTAAAGTGTATCATATATCTTCTAATGTTTATCTTACTTTGAAAAAATTTAACTAAGATTATATAATAGTGGTGAAATAAAATTAAAATGTTAGTTATTAAAAGACTAGTAATTGGACAATTATTTTTAAATAAATATTCAAATTGTCATAGGTAAAAGAAGTGTGTAATTAATTAAGTAAATTGATTTATTTCACAAATAGGTAACTCACAGTTAGGGAATTGTAAATATTGACTGAGGGTAAAACATTAAGAATAGTTTAATTAATTCAAATGATTATGATTGAAGGTAAATGATTTAGATTTCACTCTTAGATCAATTAGTTAGTGAATACTAATTATTTTATATGATTTTAGTAAAATTGCTATGTAAATTAATTATTTAAAAATATTTGTTATTATACTTATATTCAAATTATTGTGGTAAATAACCCCTTTAGTGAATTATGAGGCTAAGTTAAATGAGTGATAAGAATGTGGAAATAATGCTTTAACTAAAGGAATGTCTTCATTGTTATAATGTGATGATTAATTTCTTGTGTTAGACAATGTTTTTTGATTAATGGATTAAGTTTTTATGGACTTGTCAAAATGGATTTCATCTGTGTATAATATGACAAAATGGATGTCATTTGTGTATAATATGATCAAGATTTTGTGTCATTGGGAAGTGTGTTTGGTGTGTTGGTTTCCAGAGGCTTAGGAGGGGGTATGTATTTGTATGAATAGTCCTTAGGGTTTTTTAACCTTGGGAGTGGTTGGCTTTGTTGTGGGTCATGTGTATTGTGTGGACATGATCCCTAAGGGTGTTGCCTCCTGTTATGTATGGATTCTTGTGATGTGGTAATAATATTATATTGAAGGGTGTTCTGGTTGCAAGTAGAGGGAGTGGCTCTCGATGGGGGTCAGGGTCTAGTGAGAGACTGCTAGGATAACCCATGCTTGGACCATGCGATGACACTCCTCCCTATTGCATTCTAACACTCCCTAGATGTGTTTCTCTTTATGTTGTGTATGTGCCTCTAGAAGTGACATTGGTGTTGTTGGTAGTGTTGTTTAGGGGTCATGTATAACCCCTTGTTTATGTTAGCCCATTTCTCTCCTGATTTCCTATTGGATGTGGGACCTTGTGTATCTCCTTGCATGGGGGGTGGAATTCAAGGTTCCACATGGTGAGGTCGGTGCTTTTCTCCATTTGGTATTCTTGTTGCATGTTCGTGCACGTGGAGATTCTTCATTGTCCTATGGACTTCAGTTCTTGTTCCAAGAGGGCAGCCTATCAAGTATTTGAGTTATGGTTGGTATGAGTTTTTCACAGTCCATGAAATTGTATTGCAAGCTTTTGGATTCAATTGTGTAACTTTTTTATTGCAAGTCCATGAAATTACGTCAAGAGGCATTATGCAATTATATTAGGGGGATGTGTGAAGAATCTGTGTACATAAAAAACTCTTCCTTAAATCACATTCTTTTAAGTAAATTTTGATTGTTAATTATTAAAAATATTTTTCTTTTTCACTATAATAAGAAACAACTGTGTATTTTTATGACTACATGTCCTAAATAAAAAAAAATTCCATAAATAATTTGTTACAAACTATAAAAACTCGGTATTCCCATTTGATCAAGCACTAAATATATATATACTAGATTTTGTTGAAAATGAAGGTAAAATTGTAGAATAATTTAGCTTAAAATTTATAAATCTTGTGTAACTATAGACTCAATTTTAGTATTCTTTGTCACAATCTCTTGTGTATGATTAATCTTGAATTAGATCAATTTTAATGTTGTAGAAAGTAGGCAGAATATTGATAGAATAATTATAAGACAAAATAGAAAGGACATTGCATGTACATGGAGAAAACCCTTTCGAGTAAAAAACTTCACTAGACTTGTTTTTGCTTATATT
This sequence comes from Sequoiadendron giganteum, assembly GCA_007115665.2. Taxonomy (NCBI): domain Eukaryota; kingdom Viridiplantae; phylum Streptophyta; class Pinopsida; order Cupressales; family Cupressaceae; genus Sequoiadendron; species Sequoiadendron giganteum. The sequence goes on from CM021101.1 coordinate 497,677,636, forward strand.
ATTTAACCTTTGAATGAGTTACAATAATAATGATTCAATTCTCCTTGATGTTCTTCTTCTGTCTTCAAGAAATCTTCTTCACAACCTGCAATATTTTCTCACAAAACTCTCTCATACAATTGTTGCAATAATAGACAATATTCTTGCTTACAAACTCATAAGAGTTAACATAAATAATATCTCAAAGCCTCTTGAGAAAATCCATGCCTAGGGTTGCCAAGTTGAGTTCAAACATGCATGGAAAAGTCAAACAACAATCTCCCTCAAAGTTGGTGCCCAACACTGAAGTGCTAACCTCTTAGATGTCAAAAATATCCTCAACAAGCTCATCCTCAAAGAAGGCATCCAAACTGGGTTCCACTTAACTGAGCTTATAAATATCTTTTCCATGCACTAGTTGTAACTCAAAGATGCCACCTTGGGCACCCAAGGTGGGCCCAAGTTAATATTTGTTAATTGAAATACATTTGTCACCGATTCATGCAAAATAATGTGCATGCATGATCCTCCATCTGTTAACTGAATGTATCAACCTATTATCTATCCATGCAACTCAAGTCAATTGAGATTAACTAACATGCAATTAAAGATAACTGAAACATAAATGAACTGAACTGAACTTCAACTGAATTAAATTGAACTTCAATCCCTATTTTATAGGTACTCAACATGCATAAATCAAAATCCTTATTTTGTAGGAAACTAAGATGTATTTATGAAGTGTACTCAATTCAACAACTAGTTAATTGAACCAAAGGTGAGTCCCACCTTTCATGTGTGTGCCCATGTGCTCCTATTTTGTAGGAGCTCATTCCAAGGCGTCCCCACATGCTCCTAACAATTAGAAATAATTACAAATGTTAAATTAAATATTTATTTCATTCCAAATTAATCTCTTCGTAATCCTAGTGTTGTCCAACACATTCCAAGGACTTAGGAGATACATGAAATATGTTTAGAATGCAATTAAATGGCATCCTATTCCCAAAATTCTCCCACTTGACATTATCATTGCAATTATTCTAAACTAGGAATCATTTAATATAAATCAAGTACAAGACTCAAGGCCAATGGCCTTCCTACACCACGAGAAATTTTATGTAGCATTGATTAAAGTGTCAACTTTCTCAATCAATACATTTCCCAAGTCTCTATAGTATCTGTGAGCACCCACCAATCAATTTATGCCAACTTCAAATGCAACCTACATAATCATGAATCTCCAAGCAAATGATTAATACTCAAAACCCAAAAAAATACAACCTCTCCAAATTTCATGAAGATAACCATATCCTACCAAAGCTCCCACAAAATTGTAATACCGAGCTATACATGGCAACAAGATAAACATCAAAAACCATCAATGTTAAAAACTCCCAATGAAACATGTAACCAAGCTATCTAAGACACCGTGATAACCATCTCCTAAATAAAGATCATCCATGGCCTCAACACAATCAAATAATATGTTGTTAAGTATATAGCTCCCAAAAGGTCAAGTAAAACCATAACCTTTAAACCAAGAAGATCAAACTCAAGGTAACTATCCCCATAACTGGAAATTAGCCCATAAACCATGTCATAACATTCTTCAAAATGAATCCTCCAAAACTAACTATCCATAGCTCAAGATCCATATCTATGAAAGATAAAACATATATACTCATGGTAAACCATCTTTAAATGAGTCTCCATAATCAACCATGAATCAAATAAATCCCATGAGAAATCTAATTATTTTAAAGTAATCTAATTTGAATTTATTTGTAAGATATATTGAATGAGTGGTTACCTTTTTATCTTTCATATATAAAAGTAACAAAAAAAATAGAACTAGCTTATCTATCTTAATATACTGATCTATATATTATATGCCGAGAGATATCATTTTCAAGGCATATTTTTCATTTAAATTTGCTGAATGCAAATCTATCACACATCAATAACATATTTATTTATATTTCCTATTAAGTATTTTGCAATGATGAATTTGTGGATATTAGGAAAACATAACTGACTTTCAAAATTTTAAAAGCATACAGTTAGAAAAACTGATGACCACCTTGAAGTTCTTGAATAAGGAAGACCAATGTCACATAAATTGCAAACATCTATATGAAAAATTTATCATTTTTCTATATGACTATTACATTCAATTTGCTAAAATTCTCAGAGGTAGCTAGCTTGTGAACTTCTTGGAGAAACTAGTTTTGTTCTACTGACCAGAGGTAAAAATAGTTCTAATTATGTCGAGAAACGTAACACTACAATGGCGGCACTCCTTATAAGACCCAAGCACAATATGTGAAAGAAAAACATATATTAGTTGTATACTTAAAACAATTCAAATTAGAAAATATTTTAAACAACTACAAATTTCAAACAATTTGAATTAGAAATGTTCTATTTAATTTTTTAAAATCAAATATCCATATTCATTAAAATCAAGTTCAAATTAGAAAATATTTTAAACAACTATAAATTTCAAACATTTTAAATTATAAATGTTTTATTTAATTTTAAATCAAAATTCCATATTCATTAAAGGCAAGTTCAAATTAGAAAATATTTTAAACAACTATAAATTTCAAACAGTTTGAATTAGAAATGTTTTATTTAATTTTAAATCAAATTTCTATATTCATTAAAGCTAGTGCAAGATCACTGATCAGTGAGTTGATAGCAATTCAAATTAGAAATGTTTTATTTAAATTTGAGAGTTGATAGCAATTCAAATTAGAAATGTTTTATTTAAATTTGAAGCGAGTTTTCATATTTGTTAAATGCAATGCTAGATCATTGAGTTGAAAGAAATAGAGTGGAAAGTTGTCTCTCAAAGTTGTGCCTCTTAGAAGCAACTTTTTATAAAAATCACTCTAAAAGAACAAATCTAAAACTTTATAGGAAGAGAATAAAGAAAGAAGATGATACAATGCTATTATGAACTTATCAATTCTTATTTAAATGCACAATCTTCCCACCTTTAAATATTCCCCTCCCCTGTTCAAGGAAATTGCATTCCAGTTTTTAGTAAGAATGAGGGTTCAGGCTTTGGTTGTATGCATCTTTCTTTTCTTCTTGCTTTCAATTTCTCAAGGAGAAGTTCATGGAGACAGTATGAAAGGTAATTATTTCAATGTATTCCTCAATATTTTGAGTCCATATTTCAACAAAAGGTTAAGCTTTGTAATGTTTTAAGGGAGAGGTTTGGTTAAAATTAGTTATTAATTATTCTTTTATTTGTTTAATTGAGTGTAATTGCAGGTGAAGCTGAAGCGGTAGCACAAGGCCGCCAATTACTTGCAAATACTGACTATTGTTACAACTCTTCTGTGGTGGTCCTGGTTCTCTATGTTGTGAAGACAATAATTCATCACATTTACCATAAATGTGGTGGCATAAAAGTAAATAGTTACATAGGTTGTAGTCAATATATAGGTTGTAAAAGGTCTTTTGATTACTTATATTGTTCACTATTTTATGTAGCTCTTTAAATTGCATTCTTGAGCATCTATGTAAAGAGATAGAAAGCTCACATAGATAGTAGCCATTTTAGAACCTTGGTTGAAAGAAAACATCTATGTGGTATTGAGAGATTATCCAGATGTACTTTCTTGGTTCTTCAATTTGGCTACTTCGCCTCCTTTGCCTATAGAGCCTTTGCTAACTACCAAACAAATAAAATGGAAACAAAGGGAAATAGTTTTGTTTCTGCATTTTCATATGAATACCTTGCCAATAGAGAATAAGGAACATAATAATATAGTTTTGATGTCTTAGTTTTGAAACTAGAGAAGTTAAAAAAAAAATTATTGCTGATTTTTTCCCACACAAGTAAGAATATTAGTGCACATGATGGAAGAGGATACTATAGTTCTTATCAACAATTGGAGATCAAATTTACATAGAAGAAATTGTACAGTATTCTTTCTTGGGCTGGAAAACAACCAGCTATGAATTAAATTAATCTTTTAGGCTTTTAAAGTTATCATAGTGTTATTGTAGATTTTTATCACTTTGTGGGATTTTTTAAGTTTTTAGGCAATCCTAAAATAACATACTGTTCATATGATACTTAACACATTAATTGCAATAATGAAGCTAGTTGGCAAGGTTTACATGCATGGGATGTCTTATGAAATGAATTATAACTGTGTGCTTTTTGAATCCAGTGAAGCCATGTGTAATGTCTTGTTTGTAGTTATTACCATTGCATGTTTTGATCTAATGAATATATATGTTAAATTTTTTGTTTACTGTTCATGTATCAATACCAATACTAAAGCTTTTAGAAGCAGCTATGTAAAAGATTTAGTATTGGTATTGGTATGAATAGTAAATAAAACATAACAGATATGTTCACTGGATCAAAACATGCAATGGTAATAACTACAAACAAGACATTACACATGGCTTCACTCGATTCAAAAAGCACACAGTTATAATTCATTTAATAAGACATCCCATGCACTTAAATCTTGTCAACCAGCTTTATTATTGCAATTAATGTGTTAAGTATCATATGAACATTATGTTGTTTTAGAGGAATGCCTAAAAACTTTAAAAATCCCACGAAGTGAAAAAAATCTGCAATAATACTATCGATAACTTCAAAAGCTTAAAAAATTAGTTTAATTCATAGCTGGTTGTTTTCCATCCCAAGAAAGAATGTTGTACAATTTCTTCTATGTAAATTTGATCTCTAATTGTCGATAAGAACTATAGTATCCTCTTCCATCGCATGCACTAATATTCTTACTTGAGAGGAAAAAACTTGCAATAATATAAATTAATATTTTTAACTTCTCCAGTTTCAAAGGCAAGACATCAAAACTATAGTATTATGTTCCTCATTCTCTGTTGGCAAGGTATTCATACAAAAATGCAAAAACAAAACTATTTCCCTCTGCTACCATTTTAGTTGCCTGGCAGTCAACAAAGGCTCTATAGGTAGAGGCAAAGCAGCCAAACTGGAGAACCAGGAAAGTACATCTAGATAATCTCTTAGTACCACATAGATGTTTTCTTTCAACCAAGGTTCTAAAGTGGCTACTATCTGTATGAGCTTTCTATCTCTATACATAGATGCTTTGGACTGTAATTTAAAGAGCTACATAAAATATGAATAGTATAAGTAATCAAAAGACCTTTTACAACTCATATGTTGACTACAACCTACGTGACTGTTTACTTTTATGCCACCACATCTATGGTAAATATGATGACTTATTGTCTCTGCAACATAGAGAACTAGGACCACCACAACAAGAGTCATAACAATAGTCAACATTTGCAAGTAATCAATGGCCTTGTGTTGTTGCTTCAGATTCACCTACAATTACTCTCAATTAAATAGAAAAAGAACAATTAATAACTAATTGTAAACAAACCTCTCCATTAGAACATTACAAAGCTTAACCTTTTATTCAAATACGGACTTAGAATTGAAATAATTACCTTTCATACCATCTGGGCCATGAACTTCTCCCTAAGCGGTTGAAAGCAAGATGCATACAACCAGAGTTTGAGTCTTCATTCTTACTGAAAACTAGAGCACAATTTCCTTGAATAGGGAAGAGAGGGGAATATTTAAAGGTGGGAAGATGTGGGTATAAATAAGAATTTATTATAACAACATTGTATCATCTTCTTTCTTTATTCTCTCCCTATAAAGTTTTAGTTTTGTTTTTCACTGATTTTTACAAAAAGTTGCTTCTAAGAGGCATAATTTTGAGAGGCAACTTTCTATTCTATTGCTTTCAACTCAGTGATATGGCACTGCATTTAACAAATATGGAAACTTGTTTCAAATTTAAATAAAACATTTCTAATTTGAATTACTATCAACTCACTGATCAATGATCTCGCATTGCCTTTAATGAATATAAAAATTTGATTTAAAATTAGATAAAACATTTCTAATTCAAACTGTTTGAAATTTACAGTTGTTTAAAATATTTTCTAATTCGAACTTGCCTTTAATGAATATGTAAATTTGATTTAAAATTAAATAAAACATTTCTAATTCAAATTGTTTGAAATCTACAGTTGTTTAAAATATTTTCTAATTTGAATTGTTTGAAATATAGAGTTGGCATTTATTTTTCTTTCATGGATTGTGCTAGGGTGCTATACGTGCTACCATTGTGGTGTTACACCTCTCAATGTAAATATATTTTGTTCTATAATATATTATTTAGAGTTATTTTTATCTCTCAAAATTATATATCTTTAATTAATTTTTATATTAAAATAAAAACTATTAATATAAAAGATTTAATAATATACAGTTTATGCTTATTTATATCAATGTTTTATTTTTTAATTCTCTATTTATTTATAATTTTTTACTTTCTAAAATAAAACATAAATAATATTTTTTGAATATAATATGTTAATGAGTGTGTATATATAATTGTGATTAAAAAATATCATTTTAAATAAATATTACTTATATGACATTTATTTTAAGAAAGTATGACATTAATCTTTCAACGCAATAACTATTTTAAGAAGATAGATAGGATTTGATGTCAAATCCTTATCAACTAAACCCATTCCAAACAAATCTGAGATAAGATGTGTTTGCATCAAATGACAATACAATTATAAACTATTTCTATGGCTTCCAACTAAGAGAAATATTTAAGAAATTTTATAACAATATTGTTGTGGGGATTATAAGTTAGAATATTTAATTTTATTTGATTTAGACTTAAAAGATTGAAGATATTTATCTAGTCAAATTTGTTTAAGATTAGTATAAGGAATATGAGGTTAGATCACATGTATAATTTTATATTGTTTGCTTAAAATAAGGATTGAAATAAAATGGGTAGAAGAGATCACATTCTAAAGTCCAAATAGGGTGAAGCTCAGCACAAACAAAACAAATTTAAAACTACTATATGACAAGAGTTATACCACTAGAGGGTGGGGGAAGAGTAGAAATCCCTACCATCTAGTTTTCTCCATACATGAAGACTCTTATCCATAAACACCACCTTCTTCTTTATCTTTCTCTTATGATTGAATGTCATAAACAAATGAAATGGACAAAGAAAACTAAGAAAACTTGTCAGAATCCTACCACCCAACAACCCTATGATCATAGTCCTAGGAAAATTCTTATTCCTAGTTTTAACATCTTTTATTATCCTAGTGAATTAATTGATGCTATTGCAATTGAAAAACATGTTAGATCACTATGCCTATCTTAATTATTTCTTATCAGCTCCCACAATTATATAGTAAATTAAACATTTCTATAAAATAAATGGTACCCATAAGGGTTTCAATTATTAGTATTCATTGGACCAACACAATAGTCTTATCTAGTATAATTATATCATTGTTATTATGTTGTTCAATAAACTTCTTCTAGCTACAACCCTGACTATTATTGTGGTCTTATTTTTGGAGGTACTACTAATGTCTTAGTAACAAATTTCCATATATTAATTCAACTTAGTCAATTGTATTATTTTCCTTTAATTTCTTCAATCCTCCTTTTCTTCATACAACTTTGTATAATAAAACTAGACTTTGTTGAAAGTTAAGGTCTATATTTTGTAATTAAGTCATCTTAGTGACTTTGTGTTAATAATTAAAATGTTTACAAAATTTTGTGTTAATTGAGAGTTGAAAGTTAGTTTCTCATTGAGTATTTTGGTAAAGTTGTATGAGAATGTCATGGTTTATAAGTATTTGAATAATATAGTAAAAAGATAATCAAGATAAACAATAATATCATTTACATATATTTTTATTATTATTTAAAGAAATATGATTATTCTTTTGTAATGGTTGTGCTTATAATTTTTCACTAAATTTATATGATATTATTGACTCTATAAAGACCACCCTCACTACCTCAACCTAATTCATTACAAAAATAAAAAATTCCAAATTCAATCATAAATTCCACATATCTATCTCAAATTATAATCAGGTTCAAATATCCAACTTTAAAATACACACTTATTTCAAATTCCAAACCTGATGTTAAGAAAGCTGCTAAGAGGTTCTCATCATTTTATAGATGTTTTAATTAGATTTTTTTTTCTCAAAACTTTATGCCCACTTCAGAAAACAATTACTGCTATTTTTCTAAGTTAATGCAATGCCTTCCATAGATCCATTCATTGAGCCCCAGGTTCACTGTCTCCTAAAGAAATAAAATTTATTTAATAAACTGAAACTTGCTTACAAGTTTTCAGCTGCTTAAACAAAGATTAATACTAATCAATGAAGAACCTAGTAAATTTAAATAAAATCTGTCATTTATGGTTGTTTTTTATTCAGTTTTTTCTTTTATTACAATCTTATAATAGATCATAGAGTTTGATCTAAAATATCGATGATAAAAATCACACAGTTTAAACCAGAAATCTCAACAATATATAAAATCAATTTTCCATTTATATATAAAACCAACAAATTGCAGTACAGGTAACCAAAGGCTAAAACAAACCACCTCATTATTAGTCCATGCTAACTCAAAGCTGAATGGATTCAAGGACAGTAAATAACAGTGTAAGTGCCACCCGTTGGGCAAGTAAAGGTGCTGCTAGCATCATCCTTTGCATAGCTATAGGCCTGAGGGCACTCCCCCTTGAAAAATTTAGAATACTCATTAGGTGGGCAATTATTGACATATTGCCCACGACAACAGTATTGATCATTAGAAGGAAAAGCCAAGCAAGCATTATTACACGCTCCAGGAGCCTTCAAAACTGCAGGACAATCTGCAGTAATGTTTTTGTTGCAAGAAATGGCCTTGCAATTACCCGAACTGGGTATAACTGCAACAGGCAGATTGAAACCATCTACAAGGGATATGTCATAAAAATCCTGGTTTCCACTTCCAGCAAGGGTAAATTCAAACAAGCTGGTAGCGCCTGCTCCAGTCACTGTACAATCCAGTACGCCCCCGCAGTCCCCCGTTACGCAAGAGCCAGTTCCTTGTGCATTGAAATTGCACCCAGTTCGTCCCCATATTCTTCCTGCCTGTTGATTGTCAGGGACATTTAGAGTTGTCTGCATTCCAGAGGGGATCTCTCTTCCACTGCTTGGATTATAACTTGCATGCCAAACCGTAAATGGGCACTTGTTTTGTATTGTGAAAATCTTACCATAGGACCCTACAAACATTTCAATCAAGAACATACTTTCATTCAGTTAAGGCAAGCCCACAATTAAGAGAAAACATAATTACCAAAAGATTCAGGGATAGGCAAGTTTCCTATCGGATATCAATAGATCGATTTTTGGTACAACGGTAATCGTAGGATCAACAATAAGTATTGGAAAAAACTTAATAAATCGATCTTTTGATACAACGGCAATCGTAAGGTCAACAATAAGTATTATAAAACAGATCAATAAAAAAATTAACAGATCGATCTTTTGATACAACAGCAATCATAAAACTAATAATAAATATTAGAAAAAACCAATATAAAGACAACTTATAAACCTGAAGCGCATAATCCTATAACAACAAAAGCCACATGCTGAAGAATTGAAGACGCCATAGCTGAACTGCCGAAAAACAAATGTGGTCTCACAATTCTGTCGATTGAATTGAGCTTCTTTTTCTTGGAGTTGGCGTACTTATAGGCGGTCTTTCCAAGGACAGGAAATCTTTCTATAGAAAATGGATTTGTTTTCTTTTAGTTTAATTGGATGTGAACCAAGCTCTAACAGATTCTTCCCCCTGTTCTGTTTGGCATTTGCCTTATCAAACCTCACATAAGCTGACAGTGGAGATAAAACCAACAAGCTGAATCAAAGAAAACTTTACAGAATTACTTTCCATAATAGGCTCTAAAACTATGTACATTATGAAAGGATAAAAATGAGATGGTTAAGTAGTTGTATCTAGATCTGTAATTATGAAAACTGTATACCCATGTTTCTGTGTTTTTTTAAAACTTTGAATATATTGTCTTTAATAGAATAACAAGTTCTGTGAATTTGGTTCAAGAGATTATTATATTTTAATCTCATTATCACTCATTTTCATAGATTGATCTTAGTGTGAATTCTTATTTGTTGTTTTAGATTAGATTCACATGTGTAAACTTGACATAAATTATATCTCCAATCACAATTTGAAATCTTGAATTTTCGAAATTCAAAATTTTAATTTACATCTTATATTTCTATAATCATTGTCAATTAATCTAATGCATGTTTGTGTTGATTCATGTGTTATGTTGTTGTAACTAACTTATTCATTTGAAATTATATAAGACATCATAGGAACCTAGTGATAAAATAATAATAAAGAACATTTAGAGTATCATGGTAGCATTGTCAAAACATTAAATTCATCCTAAATGTTTATAATCTTAATTTATTCACATATAATACCTTTGCTAATCAATCTCATGTTGTCCCAATCAAATCACAACGGTCTAGAATTATTTAGTGTAATATTTCACAGTCACCTTTCTCTATCTTAGGTTTTGGAGCCTCTTCAATAGCTTTAATTAATAGTCCCTAGGGAGAAATTTTACCTTCAAATTGGTAACCATCTAGATCCCTTAAGTGATCCTCATCACACCTGATCAGACTTTGTCCATTTACAAATCTTTCCACCAAAAGATTGAATGCTTCTTTAATTTGGTTTATGCCAACTTGAATATTTGAGGGTAGATCATATATCCTCGTACTCAAATTACTCTTCAAATTCACCAATCCAATCAATTAATTCTTCCAAATTCAAAGTACCAAAGAAGATAGGAACATCCATCTATTTACCTCTACCATCTATTTATCTCTTCCAATTCAAATTCCTAAAGAAGATAGGAACATCCATCTATTTACCTCTAATAGTCCTTGCAAGATCCTTAAAGAGTTGGTCCTCTCCTTTATCCAAATGTTTCTTTTTTGTTCTTTCTATCTCATATATCTTTTCTCCTTATTTACTATCTTCTTCACCATTTGATAGATTCCTTCTATGGCCAAATTTTAAGGCTACTAACCTATTTTGGAAATACTTAAATATTTCTTCCAATTTGGTCAATGTAGGCTTTGGTCTTCGTGAAGTAATGATGTTGTTAGAAAATAAACACTTATAAATTGAAAACCCCAATATAGAAACTTGAACATCGCACTAGTCATATATATTTTTGTATACAATGAAATAAAAAAACTAGAAATTAAAAGAACTTGAAAACAAAAATTAAAATCAAATTAAACTTCTACTTTACCAATCCCACTGCAAAGCTAAAAATAAATGATGTTGCTTTTCCTTTGGATTTGGATCATAACACTTTTGATTTTGATTTTACATAGTAGATTTGCATAAAGTGTGAGATAAAAAAATGACGAAGAACTATACTTTCCAAGAAAAAATCAAATAGGAAATGAGGATAAGAATGAGGACTTTAGTTAATTGAACTAATTGTGGACTCAACTCAATTATAAATAGAAAATAATCATTTTGAACTAGTGAGAGGATAATAATAAATAACGAGTTAATACATAAGGTGAAAATCAAAATTTTATTTAAAAATGGATAATTAGCTTTATTTTATTAAATGGATACATGAAACATAGAAATAGTAATAATAATGCAATAAATGATAAATGGTAATAAATGATAAATAATTAGTATTTGGTATTTAATGGATAATAAATGATCAACAATAAATGATTAATGATTAATGCGATGAATATTTAATAAATGATTAATATGGTGAACATTTAATAAATGCTAATAAATAGTGTTGATGCTAAAAAGGAATCTTTTTAGTGTCTACATTTTGCCCCTCCTTATTGTTCAAAATGACATTATTTCAAAGAAAAAGAAAAAAGGTAGCGGAAAAGAAAAATTAGAGAAGATGGAGATAAAGTTGATGACATACCCTAGTTAGGTAAGAAACGACAAAATAGAAAAGATGAGATGATTGATTCCCTCTCAAGAGATTATTTATGCATAAACTTCATGGGTGGTCTATCAAAAGAAGAGAAGATAAAAGAATAAATGTCAAATGAAAAAACGATAGAAGAGAAAAAATAAAAGATAGATGCAATAAATAGGACTATGGATGAAATGATGATGATTTGTTGACTTTGAGTTTAGAAACCATTGTTTGATATACAATGGATGTTATGCACTAGAGTATATAAGAGCAAGGTGACAATGTATCCAATGCATGAACTAACTATCATGCAAAAAATATACAATAGGATGCCCCAACACTCACATTACATCTAATGCTCTTGGTGGGTCTATGATGGGACAACCCTCAAACATGACACATAAAAACAAAATAGTTTTTCCAATATATACCATCCAAAGCACACCAAGATATGAAATGAATGTGGGGACTTTGATTAGGCACAATATGGGTCAAAAGATAAATCAAATGAAGGATGATAGATAAACCAAAGAAAAATACAAGCAATGATCAATATACACACAAAAATAACATCTTATGCCAAGAAATGAAAGGACTAAAGGATGGATTTGGATCATGTTTGGTTTTGGGAAGGAAACGTCTCATATAAAAAAATATCTAGTGTTTGGAAGTAAACATTTCATATAAGACAAGTTAAAGGTGATAAAGAAATTTTTAGAATGGTAAAGAATGAAAATGATGGTATGATATCAATTTTGATGTATGTTTCTATGGCTTTGCATTAAAAGTTCACGTTTCAAGTGTGATGCTTGAAGCTTTAAAACTACATGTTGATGTTTGATGTTTTTGTATGTGTTTATTGATGGGTTTGATATGATGGGGATGGTATATATTGTAAGGACCCTGAAAAATGAAGATTAATGAAAGTTACACACAAGAAAGCAAGAAAAAATGTACAAGGATACAAAGAAAAGTTGTATCTTACCCCCATCAAGCTAAAAATTGATTGATTGATGATGATGATGATAATATTGTTGATATGGAAAGGACACATCCAAAAACAACGCAAGGATTGATCAAATAGTAAAATTATTTTTTCTAATTTTTTTGAAAGATATATATACTAGATCTAACTCAATTAAAATACTAAATCATTTATTGACCTAAAGTATTCATTAATTTTTAATTTTATACAATAATATAATAAATTATTTTAAACAATTTAAATTGAATTGATTTGTAAGATTTATTAATGAGTGGTTGTATATAAAAATAATGTGATTGTAATTTTACTTTAAAATTATTATTTTTAAAGATTTTTTTCTTGTTATCATTTTTCTTTATAATATTTTAGAAATATATATATGAAATATATTTTCTTGTATAATATATTATTTAGAGTTATTTTTCTCTCAATTTTTTTTGATACATAAGAAGATTTGTATTATATATACCGAAGAAAATGTACAAATGTCTGCTGAGCAGGTTCCAAAATGCAGAGATCCTCTGCCAGAGAGAACCATAAACTAGTTTTACCCATACAAAATGCCACATTGGCCATATCGACTGCCATGAACGACCCCACAGACCAAAATCGAGGTGACTGTAGCTATAACTGTAACTATGGACATAAGATAGTATTTGGAAGAAATCCTGCAACACACCCTTACCAACCACTAAAACACAAGATTTTACTAGCCCCCGAGACCTCCAACAAAGCATAGAACATAGATATACCAGACATTCTAGCCCGACCCTCCAGCGCCAAGGAAGCCATTGGCCAAGGTGAAGGTTTTGAAGTCGGAGACCCATTTCTCCCCAGAGGAAGCCTGCAACTGGAAGACCCTCTGTAAATAGTCAACACCCACTACGGTGATTTGTCTGTGATCCACCAAGGCCATGCCCTTCAAGTCCAAAATAAAAGTGTAATATTTCACTACCTCCCCGGGCACATAAAATTGTGCCATGTCTTTTGGCCACGACACACCAATGCCAGAAATGGCGATGAGAAGGACCTCCTCCAGACTGACCAAATAATCCACTGAGAAGAGTCTCTTTATCAATGCCATCGCATCCTTCTTCGCCATACGAATGTCGAGAAAAATGATCAGGAAGCGTGAAGTGATAGTCGTTTCGACCCTGAAAGATTCATTGTTCTTGATGAAGCCTTTCCCCAATATTATTTTGATAGCGGCCACTATGAGGGGATCATGCTTTTTAAGCAGACCCTTGAGGCGATGATCAGTCATGACTCCACGAAAGTCCATTTGGCACACTGAGCTATCCAAGTTAATTGGCGTATCGACATCAATGGACGTCAATGTCTCAGAGGACATACGCACAATAAACTTTAAGCGTTCCTCCATACCACTCTGTAGAGCCAAAGCACTCCAATTATGTTGATAAACAATGAAATGAATGAAATCCCTACCGCCGAATATGAATATTTAGGTGAGCCAAGTGCCATGACCTTTCCTTGTATTCGTTGCTCTGTATTATTATTGTGCATGATGCCCGTCCGGAAGAGATTTAGAGAGCCCAACTCACTTATGGAAATTATCACTCATTTACCCAAAGTGAAGATGAAGTGACAAATCGAAATGCCAAAGTGTGTGCTTCATATGAAGCCTGACTTACTAATTATGACGATGGGATGCCACTGATTGTCGACATCGTCATTGCTTACAACTATTCTTCCAGCTGTTCTAATCCCCGACCTCCCTGAGGTGGCAATGCCAACTATGTCTCCCAATGGATAAACTTCGGTTCTCCACAGATCCTCATGTGGAGAACCACCCGCCCAATCGCCCACTTTTCTCTCAAAATTATTATTTTTAATAAAAAATTATTAATATAAAAAATAATAGTAGGTAATTTATGTTTTTGATTAGGGGACAAACAGGTTTTTATGGGACCTGAAATTCAGTACAAGAAAGTTTTGAAGGGACCTAAAACTTTTTATAAGGCAAAGAATTTGCTAAACAAATAATCAACAAACCAATCGCAGCCCATCAGCAACAACCGAACAAAGATATCCTGATCAATACTAGTTACATCCAATAGATTTTGAAGGGACTATAAACCCTTTACAACCAAGTTTTGACCGAGACCAAAAACCCAAAGAAACTAGCAAAAAACACCTAAAACAGTCAAGCACCAAAGCAACCAAGCTGCATCAAACCATTTGCTCAGTAACAACAACACTGAGCCAAAAAGACAAAGGCAACAAAAGTCCCCAATCAAAACAATCATTCCACCAAGATACTCAACCTCAATATGATAAATACAAAGCAAAACAGAGGACAGAAAAAAATCTTTAAAACACCAGTCCAACCAAGACACCAACTCAACCTCCATAAATGAAGGAAAAAACTCCACTCTGTTGGAAAGAAATACATGAACACTTTTTCCACTAACTCCATAGATCACCAGCAGCCACAAACTCCACCTCAAAAGGAGAAACTCCCACTTCAAAATGGATAGCAGCTAAGAAAACAAGAGCAAGGAACTTCCTCCCAGATCCATGTAGCAACCATCTTCACCTCTATAGAAGAGGAATCCACCTCAATAGGATCATTCTTCACCTCTATAGAAGAAACGGGTTATAGAACCAAAAGAAAATCCATCGAACCAACAAAAAAAATCACATCAACCTTAGCCATACCTAGCAACAAGAGTTTAAAGAGAGACTAGAAGAACAAAATTATCTGAGCCTTAAAGATAGGCAAGAAAAGTAACCCAGTCGACCTTCCAAGAGCCAAAAAAGGAGCATAACAAAAAATCATCTAGGTCTTTAGAATAGACATGAAAAATAGCCCATCTAACCCACAAAGAGCAGAAAAGACCCTCCAACTGCAAAACACTTTATGGGTCAGCAACCTAGCCATCAAGAAGAGAACCTCAAGAAAGATCATACAAATACATATCTATTTGCAGAGGAAAATAGACCCCAAGCTGAAGAAGAGCATAGTGAAGCAAGGGGGTTCCGAAGACAACCAAAATTAACTCCAGCTTACAAGTCAATCTCAACAATAGAAAGCTCCTCCAAAAGAGAGCCCGAAGCCAAGAACAAACGTTAACCCCCTTTGAAAATGAGGACCATGTCAACCACAAAGGGTACCCAATAGCTCTGAAAGAGAGCCCTAGATTATCCAAGACAACACAAGAAGCCACAATGTTACCGCTTCTCCACCAAGTATCTAATTTATGTTTTTTTAAATCAATGACTTATTTTTCAATTCTCTATTTAATTATAATTCTTAACTTTTCAATTAAAAAATCAACTAGAAATTTTAATATTTATTATAGATATTATTTTAATGAGAGACACTTAATATATAAAAATTAATAATTGTTATTATAAAATTATTATGAAAATTTCAAGCTGTTAAGGAGCTTAGTTGGGTTAAACCAATTGAAAAGGATTCAATGGTGGTTGCGTGGGAAAAGCCAAGGGAAGGTTGGTGGTTCAAGTAAAATTTGATGGTGCATCAAAAGGGAATCTTGGACCATCAAGTGCAGGGTTCATCATCTGAGACTAGGAAGGGAATGTAGTAGTATTTGGGGCAAAGAAGCTGATGGAAGGAACAAATAACATAATCGAAGTCTCAGCAGCAATACTGACGATTAAAATTGGTAAGAAACTAGGAGCTTCAAGAATAAATTTAGAAGGTGAATCACTCATCATTGTTCAAACAATAATAAAAGGAGATATAGGGGCATGACACATCCAGAATACGATTGTGAAAATTAGAGAGAAATTAAACTCATGTGAATATTTTGTTGTAAGTCATGTTGGATGTTGTGGTTATCATTGATGTCAACACTATTAGCATTGATGATTCTGAAGGTTGTATATGTCGAATATATTGAGAAAATTAGAATAAATATGTTGCTAGAATTGAAGTTGTAAGGTTATTTCATGCTTATGCTACTTTCAAGAATTACAAAGTCTATCAAATGGATGTGAAGTCGGCATTCCTGAATGGTGAGTTAGAAGAAGAAGTTTATGTTGAGCAACTGGATGGATTTCAACTAATTGATGAAAAGGATATGTTTTTTTGATTAAAGAAAGCACTGTATGGACTCAAACAAGCCCCTAGAGCCTGGTATGCAAGACTGGATAAATACTTGTTGAATCTTGGATTCAATAAAGGTACTGTTGACAACAATTTGTATTTCAAGATGGATTGGGATAAAGAGTTGATTATTGAAGTCTTTGTTGATGACATTATTTTTGAAGGTGATGATGACTTATGCATGAAGTTTGCTAATAAAATAAAAAGTGAATTTGAGATTTCAATGATAGGAGAGCTGAAAAAAAAATTAGGATTGCAAATAACTCAATTAGATGATGGAATCTTCATATCTCAGTCCAAATATGTAAGAGAGTTACTGAAAAAGTTTGGCATGGAAGACTCAAAACTAGTTGCTACACCCATGGTAACTCGATGCAAGTTAACACAGAATGATGATTCTCCTAAAGCTAATCAAACAAATTATAGGTCAATGATTGGTGGATTGCTATATTTGACTCAGACCAGACATTATGAATGTTGTATATATGGTTGCTATATATCAATTTGATCCAAAGGAATCACATGTGGTCTTGCAATAAAGAGAATTTTCAGATACTTGAAAGGAACAGTTGATTTTGGTCTTTGGTATCCTAAGGATGATGATCTTACTCTGAATGTCTTTACAAATGCAGATTGGGCGGGAGATGTGGATGACAGGAAAAGTACAAGTGGTGGTGCATTCTTCTTGGGGAAGAAGTTGGTGTCTTGGCTAAGTAAAAAGTAGAATTACATTTCCTTATCTACTGTTGAGGAAGAATATAATGTTGCTGCAAACAATTGCACTCAAGTATTATGATGAAATAGATGTTGAGAGATATCAAAATTGAGTATAATGAGCCTATTGTTATATTTTTTGATAACTCAAGTGCCATAAACATTTCCAAGAATCTGGTGTTACATTCAAAGACAAAACATATATCTATCAAGTATCTTTTTTTGAGAGACAAAGTGAGTGATAAAGAAGGCAAATTAGAATATGTGCCCACTAAGAAAAAAATTGCAGATATTTTTATTAAACCATTGCCTAAGGATACTTTTGAGTATCTTAGAGGCAAGTTAGGGGTGATTTCCCCTCTTGATCTAAACTAAGATGCAACTCTTTGCATCAATCTTTGCACTTACAATGAGATATTGTTTTAGATTGATGTTATGGTGGCTACTACTCAGGAGGGGTAGTCAGATGATTAGGATGATATGTGGTTCAGAGCTTATGTACCTTTTCCATTGATTTCAAAGGGGGAGAAGAGTAATATGAAAAACCCTTGAGGAAGAAAATGGGAGAAGAGCAATGTAACCTGGAGGAGAACAGTTTGAGAAGAGACAGTTGTGTTGATGGTATTTTTCATATCATGTGTTGTCATCAATGCCAAAGGGGGAGATTGTTGGATGTTGTGGTTGTGTTGTTGAAACGTGGTTGTCATTGTGACAACACTAATAGCATTGATGATTCCAAAGGCTGTATATGTTGAAGATATTGAAAAAATTAGAATAAATATGTTACAGGCAGTCCGTGAAGCTGTGATGATCAAAATGGTGGAAAGTTGTGTACGTTGATAATCAGAAGTTGTGCATTAAAGGGTTTGTTGTTGAGCCTATCTAGTATGTTCTCCTAAATTTTTAGTGGTACACATCAAGACTGGAGCAAGTTATGAGTTTTTGAGTTCCTACAGTTATTTTGTTACTGTGGCAGGTGTTTCTGGAAGAAGATAATACAATTATGGTAAATTAAGTTATTGGGTATGCTACTGTGATGTTCAGTGATGGTTTTAGATCGTGCTCTATCATTGTGGTACACCTACATTGATTGGTGTGCTCGTGATCAAATATTTTCCTTTGTGTGTTCGAGTTTTCTCATGTTCTTGGTCGACATGATGGTGGTAGCGTGTTGTGGATCCTTATGGATTAATCTTTTAATGTTTGGTGTGTTCGAGGATGTTGATTTAGGTCTTCATTATGATGTGACCAACCTAGGTTGGTGTGCATTGATATTTTTTCATGAATTGGATCAACAGTTTGTAATTCATTTATTCTTTATTTGTGGCCGATAGAGTTGTTAATGTAAATTCGTGTGGCGGATATATAAGAGTGATTATTTTCCTCATTTTGATGTATGCTCGGTGAATGAATATGAGGTGTGAATGCAAAATTTGTGAATAAATATTAGATCATTCAATTTCAGAGCAGAGTGTGAAGAAGATTGAGCGAAGTGTGAAGAAGTGTTTATGTGCCTAACTGAAACTGTCATTAGGCTTTTGTAGAAGCTAATTTCTCAGTTCAACTTCATCAGATGGATTTAATTTGATTATTTTATGTAAGGCAGTGAGTCTTTCCTTTTGAGTAGTGAGCTCTAAGTAGTGTGCCTAAATGCATGTGCATTCCTTATTCATTTTTCATTATACTTCTAACAGGGTATAATCTTGTGGACTAACATTCACCATGGTTTTTTCCCTAATAGGGTTTCCACGTATAAAATCTTGGTGTTCATGTGTTTTTGATGTGTTGTTGATTCATGCTTTCACTGTTAATTATCAGATTTGAGATTAAAGGTAAATAAGGTTGAATAAGTATTAAATTTTGTGACAACTAATTCACCCCCGCCTCCCCTCACCCCGCCCCCCACCCCCTCTCAGTTGTATTTTCTTGTTTTTCCAACAAGTCACATAAGGAGAGCTGGTAATTCGGAGGCTGACATCCTATCGAATTGGGCTTTAAATTTTAGAGAGGTTGATCAATTAAGAATAGAAGATTTAAGAAATGTGGTTTTAATGGATTGAGATAGTAAATATGGTAAGGAGCGACATTAATTAAGTGAGTTTGAGGGAAGATTCAAGAAAGATAATATGACCGGAGGAACGATACAAAGGTTGGTAGTGGCATCCACAATACGAGGGGTAATTAAGAATGCTGTGTGTTGTGTTAAGAAATTTATTACCTCTCGACCCTCGATTTTTTATGAAATTATTAGAGATTGGTGTGGAGAAGAATGCAGAAATAAAGTGTGGTTGTCGTGGCAGCTTCATTGCAACAGAGTTCAAATGGAGGCCAATTTCACTCTTTGGTTGAGGAGGCAACTGAATTTATTTTATGGTGATGCCTCTAAGAAAATATTAATGGGAATGTTTGTATTCACTGATGGGGGGCTAGTGCAAAGTGTGTAGATGATTGTATACTCTCTGATAGTAGCATGGGGTTTGGACCTAGGAGAATCGATAAGCACAGTGAGGGAAGTGATGCAAATGATTGTGCATAGAAACTTTTTGGAAGCATTGGAATCAATACTAAAATAGTAAATTCCAAGTGAAGTTTTGGATATCCGAAAAGGTATTGAGAATGAGGAACTAGAAGGGGAAGAAGGATGCATTCCTTTCATGCGTTGGCTAGAGGGAGAAATGAAAAATTGGTGTAGAGAAGAGGAAAGGTTCAACTGGCAAGCTCTGAAGCTATTTGTAGAGTTGATGAAGGTGGAATCCATTATTTCCCAGGAAAAAATGGAAGCAAAGCGCATGGAAGCTGAAGGACGGAAAGCGAGGCAACGGAGGGTGAAAGTGTAAAGAAAATTTAAACTAAAAAATGGGTAGCACGAGTTAAATTATGTAGCTCTCTAAAGTTTTTGCAGAAGTAATGCATGATTGTTACATTATTTTTTTGGTTTGCTAGGGATTGAACCCTATCAAGGATGTCGAGATTATAGTGTGAAGGGTAAAATGATTGATTAAAGTATATGTGAATGTATGTAAGGTAGTTCCATATAGATTTTGAATAGATCTTAGGTGGGTAGGGTTATAGTTTCTAATGTTAAGCATGTTAATATGCTTCTGGTGAAGAAAAAAAATAGTTGTAGGAATTTTTTTGGATGGTTGATGAAATCTTTGAAGCAAACGATGTAATCTTTTTTCAAGCAATACAAAATCCTATTACCAACCAAAAAAAAATTATAATGAAAATGCATCTCCTTTTAAATCAATATTACTTATTGATTTACTAATTAAATATGGCATTTATCTTAGAAAAGGTATGGCATTTATCCTGGAAAAGGTATGGCATTTAATTTCTCACCACAATAACCATTTTAAGAAGATGGGTAGGTTTTGATGTCAAATCCTTATCCAATAAGCCCATTCCAAACATATCTCAGATAAGATATGTTGACATTAAATGACAATATGATAAGTTAGGATAGAAATTTCAGCAAAATATCTATAAACTATTTCCATGGCTTCCAACTAAGAGAACACACTTTTTTTTTTAAGTGAACTTAAGCCAATAGCAACTTCCAGGCAAATGGATGTGAATTGTTTACGTGGCCAAAACTTCTATTTATCCCATTAATGTGTCATTCTTCATGAAGCTTCTAATCAGTATATATAAATGAACACCATCAGCTCTACTTCAAAAAAATTCAACCAACAGAAATGAAAGCTATTTCAATACACAGCTACAAGTTTGAAATTTCAAGTTACATATGAAATCTTTGATTAACAATTTTTCGTTTTAACAAGTGCCTATGCTAAATTTTTAAAAGAAATGTTTGAGAATTTTATATAACAATATTGTTGTGTTGATTATAAGTTAGAATATTTAATTTTATCTGATTTTGTCTATCTCATCTTCACCGAAGCATATTCTAAGTTCAATTTTCCTATTTGTTTTTTAATACAGCATTTAGACAACTTCACATTGTATCAAAGAGGGGCAAAATGTAGACACTGAAAAAATGCCCTAAGCTTGTGAATCTTATTTTTCACCATCAATTTCCCTTCTTCCCCTACATAATTAAATAATTTTAATTATTTGATTATGGTTTAAAGTCATATTTCTTCTATCAATTAAATAATTTTAATTATTTAATTAATTCACTTTTCCCTTTTATTCTTTCTTTTGATTAATTAAATACATCACTAATATTCCTTTCTCTTTATAATTAATTAAATTCTTATTTATTTAATTATTCATTAGTCTTTTATTTTTGACTTTTCCCTCCATTATTAAATAATTATTTTAATTATTTAATAATTTATTTTTCCTCCGCTTTTTAATGAGATAATTATTTCCAATTATTTTATTTAAAAAGTCAGTTTTTCCCTCACTTATCTTTTTCCTCTACTTTTTAATGAGATAATTATTTCCAATTATTTTATTTAAAAATTTAGTTTTTCCCTCCACTATTAAATAATTATTTTAATTATTTAGTAACTTATCTTTTTCCTCTACTTTTTAGTAAGATAATTTTTTCCAATTATTTTTAAAAGTCAGTTTTTTCCCTCTTCTTCTATAATTAAATAATTGTTTTTTATTATTTAATCACTCACTTTCCCTCTTAAATTAAATAATTGTATTCTCTTTTTTCATGCCAATCTTCTTTTTTATCTCAATTAACCTCCACCCTTGATAAGGTTTTATTGTCTTTTAATCTCTATCATCCATCCTTAACTAAACCCTATTTTTTCCCTAACCCTATTTCTTTGCTTCTCAAAAGCAATCTCATCCATTGATCTTCGTCATTCAATCTTGGCCCTTCATTCAAATTAAATTGTTTTCTATAAAAAGATATATCCTTGTCATTTCAAGGCTAACACAACCACATTTCTCCAATAATCTTTCTTATCATTGTCACTTGTAGGTACTTTAAAATCTGAAGGCAACATTGCAAAATAAATTTGAAGGAGAAGCAAGAAAGGCAATCAACTTCAATATGGGGAGTTTTCTTTAGTTTTGTTGTTCATTTGATCTCCATTATTGTTTGTGCTTTCTTATATGGGAATTGGGATTTAGGCTTAGATTTAAGTAGAGTGGTTGCTACTAGGTCTTAGTTGCTTGGTTTTCAGATTTTCCTCATCCTTACAGTAGGTAAAGAAATTAATTACATATCAATGATTATTTTACTGTTATTAGGCATGAAAAATTGAAACAATGAAAGTTATACAATTGAAAAATTGCATGAAAAAAAAAAGTAAATATTTATTTTATGAACATTATGCATGATTATTGTTTTCTATTGTGTATTGGGTTTACCTTCCAAGATAGGGTGATGAATATGGGCTAACAAAGAAGGATGATCCAATTTTGGGGATTTTCCATGCTATTTATAGTGCTTTGGCCTAAGCCATGTGTTTATTGAAATAGATGAAATTTACCTAGAAAATTTATTTATATGTTTCTTTGTCATATCCTAATAGTAGGGCATTGCATATTCATGATAGAATTACATGTAGATATATCAGGCTTGCACCGGGATTCCCTTCTATTATTTGTTTCCAATTTGCTAGATACTTTATGCAAGGTTGGGTATTCTTCGTGTTAGGAAGAATTTTGGGGAAGCATAAGCTTCGTGGTTGGGCAAAAAAGTGCCTAAACCATGTTCTCATCTCTTGACTTGCGGATGATTATTCTTGTTTATTATTTGTTTTGTACTTCCAAATTGTGTATTTATTTGACTTCATGGAATGAGAGCCAAAGTTGTGTTTTTGTATAATATGTATTATATGCTTTTACTTGGAAAACACACTGCACATATGAGAATGTGTTATGATATTTATTTATCTAATGAGGTTGTATCATTTTTATTTCCATGCTTATGAGATATTGAGTTATTGATCATTTTTGTGAGATTGAATTGGGTCACGATCCTTACATTTGGTATCAGAGCTCTACATTTAACACTAGGGTCTTTGTCTAGTATGGTAAGATGCAAAACTTGATGCATTTGAAAGGGATGGAAAGATACCCCAATTGAGAGTCTCCTAAGTGGGGAATGAACACTCTCTAGTATGTTGCTCGTTGAGTGAGAGCTTTAGTTGGGTCTTTTTTTATGTGATTATGATGTTGGTAGCAATTATTGTTGTCATTTTTAAATATTAGTGTGATATGATTGAGAAATGCTTTCTAGCAAGGGTTAGTTAGACCTTTGAGATTTTTGAGAAGTGGTTTGTGTGTGATTTCCATCTTGATTTCTTGATTAAGTTAAGTATGTTATTTAATTTTCATATAATTATCTACATAGTGAGATACTTTGTGTGCTACTCTTATTATTTCACTTTGATACTCTTACATGTTTTAGTGTATGTCTAATAAGACATTGATACGATGTCTCTTCCTAGTTTAGAAGGATGTCACATCTCATGTTCTTGCATAAACTTAATTGGTAAGTAAATTTAATTGGTTGTGAATATTGGTTGAACATCTTATGAATGTGGATAAATTTGTTTTAAATTAGCTATTATTTTTAAATGCTTAAAATTGAAATTGAAATTAAATTTGAATTTGGAATTATCATATTATGATTATGAGTTTAATTTCTCACATTTTCTTCGACTATGTTTTTTAAGGACTATCCTACCAATGTGTGACTAAGTGTGATTGAGTAAAAAAATAAGAGTGGGTAATTGTTGAAAGTGAGAACATGGTTGAGATAGGGGTATCCTAAATGTTTGATAGATGAATGGTAGGATGGAATCTTGAGGCATTCAAACATGCACATAGTAGCATTCATAATTGCATTAATTATTTTATGATTTCATTGTGATATCCTAGTTACATCATTATTTTTGTGTTCTCTAAATATGTTATTATGTGTTATGACCTAATCGATGGCTAGGCTATGGTTTTTATGTTAGAAAAAATAGAGTTAATTAGTGAAGTAAAAATATGTATGAGAGCATGTTGTTTTCAAAAACTAATGATTGATTTGAAGAATAAAATATTTTATTTATTATATAATTTACATGATTTATATATATATATATATAAATTGATAAGTTAATAGCTGCATGTGGGGTAGCACCCATATAATGAACAAAAAAATATAGACTGCTTCAATCCCAATAATGAGGAGCACAAAAAATAGTTTGTTTCAGACGCAAAAATGGGGAGCACAAAATGGAAAAGAGATAAAAAACCTACATCACCCTCAAAAATTCAAAAGTGAATCCATTGTCAAATGAAATTGGAGATCATTCGATCATTAGCCACAACACACATAATATATACCACCCAAAGGTGTATCTCAGGGGGCCTTCTTGGCCTTTTCTTTTCGCATACTCTTGGTAAGGAAGGAATCCATTGTCCATTTTTTTCCTTCATCAATAGCATATCTACCTTCAATTTGGAGCTTCTCGGCCTCTAATTTGTGCCCCTTTTTCCCTTTGGTTGGGTAGTTTGGTTTGGTGATAGCACTAATTTTTTGAAAGAGGGAACAATTTTTAATAGGAACACCTAGCTCATCGAGATCCAAAAAATCATGGAAATCCTCATCCAAGTAATCCATGAAATGATACAAACCCTCAAAATTAGATTCGTTATCATTTGTCATTGTTGGAAGAGGAAGGTCAACCATGAGAAGAGGGGGTGAATCCTCAATAGGATCACCAATGGACGAGGAGGAGTGATGCTCCACCGCAGTGGAGGCTCCCATCGAGGCCACAAAAGTATGACCAATGTCCTCTAGAGTAGCCAAAAATTTCATGTGATTATTCCAAATGAAATCCACATTTTGACTGCCCGACTTCTTAACCCATTGCTTGAGCTAAAAAAATCCTAGCAATGGATGACTTGGGAGAGGTGCAATCGGTGATTTTGTGTCCCAACATGTTGCAACGAAAACACCTGAATAGAAGGCCTTCATAATTAAGGAATTGAATCTAGGTGTCGTGAGTCAAATGGACCATAATTGAGTGATGCCTTGGTTTGGAGATGTCTATGATAATGTAGACCCTTGCAAATTTTCTATAGGGGATGCCAAGATCCAAACTAACAAAGGTTCCTAATTGTTGGATCAAATTTTTAATGAATTTCAGCTCTTGCAGGATTGGTGAGAGGTTATACAACTTGATCCAAATGGGAACTAAAGCAACCTTAGTAGTCATAGAATCAAAGAAGGGGGACTAGTCTAAAAGGAAGAGGCCAGACTGGCCATAAAACCAAGGGCATGTGTGTTTTATGAAAGTGAAATCTTCCACAAAAATGAAGCGAAGCAGGAAAAAATCAAATTCAATAATTTTGATGTCCAGAAGCAAAATATTGCTCCAAGAAGCCCTCATCCACTTAGTAAATTTATCAATTGAAGGTTTCTTGCTCAAACAACGAACAAGGAGGAACCTACTCTCGATCTCATCCACAAGTCCATCAATGCAAGCATCTGATAAATGGAATTCTATAGGGGTATCCATCAAATAAACCTTTGATTCCCCCAAGAAGCAATGGTGAATAGAATTTGAAGCAGAAGAAAGCATAACCGATGGTGGTAGGGAGAAATCTGATCTATCTTGTAATTTGCAGTACTTTGAGAACTCATGAAATGGATTACTCTGGTTCTCACACCCTGTGATGAAGAGAGGAGTCAAGGGTGGAGGAACAGGGTTGGGTGATTTCTTGGATGATTCCCTAGGCGAGACAATAACTTCATATTTGATGCCCTAGACAGGTCGGCAAACTGCACACCCTTCATACTCTTTTATGTTCTAGCCCGTGCCTTTCGCTTCTAGTTGCCAAGGGAATGATCCTGCACCGTGTGAGTTGGCCCACTATCTTTGTTGATCCGACTGTTTCTAGCTCACAAGCATCCTCCATTCTCTGCCTCACTAGCGCCTTCACACATTTCACTCCCCGATTTATATTTATATATATATTAGTAATAATAGGATATTATTATTTATCTATATAAATGTATAAAGAGTTTTTAAAGTTAATTGCATGATAAAAGAAACTAATTTAAGTTGTTATGAATATATAAATAGTTGTAAATTAATTGCATAAATAATATATATATATATATATATATATATTAATAATAATACGTTGATATAATATTATTATTAAAATATAAATAAATAAGTGTATAAAAAGCTTATTAATAAAATTTATAAATAGTTTAAATAAATTGTATGGTTATTCAATTGTTAAAGAAAACAAAACTAATAAATAATAAATAATAAATAAATATAAAATTAAATAAAGCAAGTTTTAAAATTTAAATCAGGAGGTAGAGGTTCAATTCTAAAAATAGAATTGGAGTTAGTTCTATTTACATGAAAATATAAAAAATAAAATGAAACTAAAATAAGATAAGTTTCACTAAATTAAATTAAATAAATTAAAATTAAAATTAAATTAATTAGCATGATATCAAGCATGAGGTGAACTATAAGTTCCAAATGTAGGAACTAGGAGTCTACATTTAGCATGGAAATAAGAAATAAAAACATAAATAAGGAGGGGGAGAATAATGAAGGGGGGATCCCTTAAAGGAAATCAATGGCCAACAATCTTACTACACAATATTTTAACCTAAAAGTAGCATCAACTCACATATGGCAGTACCTGGCCCAACAAGATTTACTAACATTATTTCTTCCTAGCAAGATTTACTAACATTATTTCTTCTTGAAACCCATCCTCTTAAGTATATTGTGCACTCAAATCAGATATACTAACATCGTTTCCTCCTGAAACCCATCCTCTTAAGTATATTGTGCACTCAAATTAGATATACTAACATCATTTCCTCCTGAAACCCATCCTCTTTTTGCTTAATTGATTAAATTATCCTAACTATTTAATTAATTGCATCATTTGCATATGTTGGCCTAATTAATTTAATCAGGTTAATTCACCCCCTTTCATGCTAACATTTTGTCTCATTAAATTAAATAAATCAAACTATTCAATTTAAATCCCTAAATCTTCTTATTTAATTAAATAACCCTAAGGTATTTAATTAAATGTCATTTTACCTTTCCCCTTTCATTAAATTATTTTATTTAATGAATTTCATCATTTTTTCTCACCCATGAGAATGTTCTAAATAATACTCTCTCTCCTCCAATCATTTAAAAAAGGGAATATTCTCACTTAGCTTCGTGTGCAAGTTAATTTGTAGCTTCTTGTACAAGTTAACTTTTGACCTCTTGTACAAGTCAAAAGTGTTCTTTTTTGAAGGAATGAGAACCCTTGATTAAATCTCATCTTGCATTCTCACCCATTGATGAGAATCCCTGATACATGCCTCCAACTTCTTCCATTCTTGACCATTGATTAGCCTTTTTAGCTCAACCCTTCATTTCTCATTTGCTTTCCTATAAATAGGTCACTATTTGGAGACAAATGGATCCATCTTTCAAATAGATAACTTATGTTGTTGAAATCACTCATACTTTGCACACATTTAGCATATTTTAGTTTAAATTAGTTGCATAATATCTTAGCTTCCATTAATATATTCCATAATGCATTCATTTAGCTAATTAGATAACTAGGGTTTGAATCCTTTTATTTTAAATCTCATTTAGATTATCTTAGCATTTGTATATTTGGATCATTTTAGCACAAATCATATTAAACTAGCTTGCATCATGTTTATTTAGACTAAAACCATATTTTCATACACATCTCATAATTGTTCCATTAGTTTTCTTCAATAAAACCAATTGGGGCAGGCTCATTTATCCACGGGATTGGGAAAGGATCATCGTTTCGCATCAACACGACACCAATCTCATAATGGGATAAGTTCCAGATGGGTTAGAGTAGATATTTTAACACTTTCATAGTTTAGAATGCTTAGTTTGAGGAATGTTTAGTTTAATCTCCATTTGAATGATCTTGTTGAGATCTGACGTTAGTGGCTTCATTATGCTTCGATTCTTCATGGATCAGCTATAATCAGACCATGTTAATCCATTGGTCACATATGGTATTGTGGTACATTATGTCAAAATACAATTTTCTTGAAAGTTGATCATCAAGCTAAAGCATGTCAATAGTATAAATTGTGCAATAAATTATGTGACAAATTTGAGCAGCAATAAAAATATGTGTAATTATATATATATAGTATACATATCTATTTAGAGAATAAATGAATGTATGTATGTATGTATGTATGTATAAATATATATATAGCTCATTGGTTTCTAAATTAGAAATTATGAGTATATTGTGTGAAAGGGAATATGAAAAACTTTAGTTGTTTTTATAACCTAGTTTTATGCCAGAATCATGGACAATCTCATTTAGGTTGATTTTTATTTTCCAATTTTTATATCAAGACTAAAACAAATTGAAAATACACATAAATATAAACTCTGTGCAACTGTGAACACCAGTTTTGTTCCTTATTTTCTAAATGAATGAAATCAAAGAGTGCTAAAAAGTATTTTTATCTATGAGAAAGTGTAACAACCCTAGTGTTCTACTTAATAAAATTTCCAATGTTTTCACCTCGAGTAAATAAACCATGATGTCATAACATAGCAATAAAAAAATTATATCCATAATGTAAATTACATGCACATTTGAAATAACACTATTTCCAAACTCCCATTGCATTCCATTGTAATTTCAAAAATCTTTCCAAAACATAAATTTCATATTGAATGAGCTCAAGTTAATCATTCATGATTACATCCTTGCATATAAATGGGTACATGATACATACATAGCTCTTTTGAGCTTCATCTGGCAATAGATATACAAATTGGTCTTGATGTCACTGCATTGACACATACATTATAAATGTCCTTGCTCACTAGTGAAACCACTCTAGTTATCCCTGATATTGGTGCAAACATCTTCAAACCTCGGTTGTCGACTAATGAGGAGAAGCATCACTCAAGCGCTTTTCTGCCAACCATGGACTTAAATGTAGTCCCCCACACGTCTACCTCACAGGAAAGATGGCCCTACCCTTTGATGAAGAGATTGATTGGTAAGCCTCATAAAAAATGTCTATCTGAGCTTTGTGTTGTGTCCTACAAACCAAAACCTAATCATACAGTAGCTACATCTACAAGTATGAAAATCCTGAACTAGAAGGCATATAGGGAACATAGTGAATTGACAGTGTAAAGAGTGGCTACTTACACTACTTTGACCAAAGTATTCTCACCTAGTACTTTGAGTGACAGTCATCCCATTCACTACACTACCATAGCTCAGTTTGGATTATGATCGTTCATATACTATGCTTAGGTAATTCCCTCCAATGGGTATTCTTTAACCCAGAAATAACCTACTCCCTTTTTCCCAAAATACAATAGTATCTCTACTGATAAGCCTAAGCACTAGCTACCCCTTCAATGGATATTCCTATCCCAGGTATAACATATGATCTTATCTTTGCATAAATAATCTATTCTCTTCAAAAGACAATATAGTCCCAAATATAATTTTATAATCTAGAGTATAGCTACATAAGCCTCATTATAATCATAGGTTAAATAACTGACTCCATTTAGTAAATTATCACATAATAAGTGATACTCATCAAGAGTATAACCTTATCAATGAATGACCTTAATCAAATAATAATAATATCAATAGATTATTCCATTCGAGAGCGTAATATCCTTAATTAAAAGGGTTTAAACAAAGAGCCTACTCTTGTCAATACTATAACTTCATATTTAAGAGTGTAATGCCACTAATCAAGTGGTAGCTCTTACTCACTAGGTATTTCCCACCTACGATCTAAACATATAAAATTCTACAAACTCAAGTGATTTGGCTTAAGAACAAAGGAGATTTTTAGCCTTGATACATCCTAATCTTAGGATATAGTCATCAACTAATGACTAGTTCTATTATATATGTTACTCTAACCCTATATGTTCCAATCAAGACCAATTGAACAACTCAACCAAGTAGGCTAGTCTCAACCATAGGTTTCAATAAATAATCAAGTATAAATCCCAACCTAGTGGTACAACTCTACCCAATATCTTAATTCAAGTATGATCAAAGATCATGCAGGTACATGTTAGCAATGACTCATCCTATCATTACTACCAAACTATTGATGTACAACTAACATCATAAGCAAATAGTATCAAGTCACTTCATGAAATTGATATGCTTCACATTATGAATAGCCCTTAAGAAATTATTGTTTAAACATATCTGGTATAAGAATACCTATGACAAACAACCCCTCCTATTATGGAGTAATTACAAGTACTTTCATAAAATAGCATAAACAACTTTCTTTTTCCTTTCCAAAGAAAATGGTATATTTTCCCAATGCAAGCAATCTCAAGTAGATCAAATAAAGAATTTAAGAATCAATCTTTCATAAAAAAGGACAAGTCAAGGAAGATTATATCCTCATGCCTATAATACGCTTATCCAATTGACTGATTTGATGCCTAGTTTTCCAGCAATAGCTTACTAGATTCACTTTGACCTCTCAAACAATACCTCAATAAGACCTCTCTCACAAGTTGATAATATTCTCTTCACAAATTGATAATATTCTCTCACAAAATAATCAAGGTCTGCATGAATTACAACATAATGCAATTGTAGAATAGTGCAGATTAGAAGTGTGTCCAAATGAGAGAGCTTGCCTCTCTATTTATACAGCAAAAAGGAGACTTTAGAACCTATAGAAAAGGCATGTGAATTTACAGCATTCTTCATGCAAGTCGACTCATAATCCATAGCTAAAAGGTGTCAATAACCAAAGAGTTTACTCAGCACAAGGAGCTATATGTCGACCTCTATGTTTTGACAACAATTGAAGACTATTTCAATCTACACATGATCAAATGGTGACAATTGAATTGTTTTTGTGTGTGAGAATATGTGAGCTAACTAAAAAGATAAATCAACACACCAATGTAACATTTTATCAAAGGAAACTAATTTAAAAGTAAAACAAACTATAAAATAGCAACTCCTTCAAAAGCATTTCACTTTCCTCTATCTCCAAGGATTCGATGCAAGTTATTGGCTCTCAGTTGATGTAAGCAGCAGCTTGGTAGAATGACAACTTCGGAAAGCGAGCTTATGCAAAATGCATGTCTAATTGCTAAATGATTTAAGCTATGAAATTGAAAACTAAGATGTTATGAACTTGAAATGCTATGCTTGAAAAGATTGCTAAAATGTTGATTTGAATGCAACTATAGTAAATGCGCTAAATTCACAAAATCTAGGATCCTTTTAAATCACAAGAGGGTTGTATTTATAGACTTTTGGAGGCAAGAATATATTTGGCAAAGATCGACAGTCGAAATCAAACCTATCAAGATGAATGGTGAGAGATTTTGGAGTTTGAGAGAAATATGGAAGGTTGAGAGAATAATGGGAAATGTTTCCTCCTACACAACCTTTTCCATTCAAAAATGAAGGAAAGTTTCCATTTGGGCATTTTAGTTATGAGGACATAGTTGATAGTTGAGGATAAATCCCTAATTAAATAAATAAATAAATTTAGAAGTTTCCATGATTAAATAATTAATATTTAATTATGTGTGAGAGATGAAAATGGAATGTAATTAAATATTTAAAACATTTAATTAAATGTGAGATGAGAAAAATGTTAAATCAAATATTTATAATATATAATTTAAATGTGAGATGAAGAATAAGTTTGGAGGAATATTCCCTTATTTGAATTTAAACATTCAAACTTAGAATAGTATGATAATTAATATATAAATAAACTATGAAATTTATTTACTTTAATTAAGAGGAAGATAGTGATAATTAAATAAACTTATTTATTTAATTAGATTAGAAGAATTTAGAAAGGTGAACGATATAAATAAATAAATAAGTAGATGACTTTAGAATATTAATTAAATAATTCATATTTAATTAATTAACAGGCTTGATTTATAATGACCATTTTTAGATGTATACATTTTGCCCCTCTTTGAAGTGATGTGTTTTACGCATTACTTCAAAGAATAATTCAGATAACGAAAAATATTCCCTGACTTTGACAAATTTATTGATGATGTTATATGCCCCCTCGGGAGATAAATTGTGTTGATTTGATGATGTTGATGATTATTCGAATAT
This sequence comes from Sequoiadendron giganteum, assembly GCA_007115665.2. Lineage (NCBI taxonomy): Eukaryota > Viridiplantae > Streptophyta > Pinopsida > Cupressales > Cupressaceae > Sequoiadendron > Sequoiadendron giganteum. Next base: position 497,710,385 of record CM021101.1, read on the forward strand.
TGAGTCATTAGAAAGAGATTTGTCAATTTATCTCCCGACATAGCACTCTACGTGGTGAAAATAAAAATAACCCTCCCTTATTTACCTCCTTAAAAGGTGGAAAAAGGTAAAAGTCATTGTCATTTGTACATTTTCCTTTTGTGATTTTTGAGCTCCGTGAGAGAAGATTTTGAGATGTCAATCCACTATGTGTGCCATAGATTCAAGCGGGCCTGCTGACATCAGCGACCTGTAGTGTACGAACCTCCGGTAAGATCGTACAACCTTTTATTTTGAATTTTTTCTGAATTTTCCAAAAAAAATAGGATTTCAAAATTTTGTTTTAGCGCATAGAATCATGAATTAGCTCATGCGAGCTCTGTTCTAGCACATAGATTAGGTAAATTAGCACATAGATCATAGCGCATAGATTGAACAAATTAGCGCATAGGAATGCTAGACTAGCACATACGCTCCTTTAGCGCATAGGACAAATAGAATAGCGCATATGTGAAAATCGTGCGCATGTGATGCTCAAATAGCGCATACGATGAGGGCTTTAGCGCATAAGCTAGAATAGCGCATTGGTTTGATAAACTAGCACATACACCTAATAGAATGGTGCATAGGTGATTTAGTGCTTAGGTCCTTTGTCTTAGCGCATCCATGGATAAAGTAGCTCATTGGCTGAATTAGCGCATTGAAAGTTTGTTTTAGCGCATCCATGAATTTTAGCTAAATTTGATAGTTTGAGATTGATTTGAAGATTTCTTGATGCTTGTTGCTATATTAGACAATTGATTTAATGAATTTGAGTAACATCAAGGATAGATTGACTTGATTTTTATGATGATCTAATAAATTTGTTCTCATACTCTAAAAACAAATAGTAAAATGATGATTTTGATAATTTTGCTTTCCAAAATGAAAAATAAATAGTAATGATGTTGATATGAGCCGATTGGTTGTTAAATTTGCCTTCATGTTTGATGAAAAAAAAATAGTAAAGGTTGATAAATTTTCCTTCCTATTTGAAGAACAAATAGTAATGATATCATGATATGTGGCTGATGTTGATTTGATTTACATGATTCTCATAAATTTTCTTTCATGTTGGATGAAAACCAAATAGTTGATATGTTGATATACTTTTGATATGATTCACTTGCTTGATTGACATGATTGTTTGATTTCTTGATTGATAATGATTTGATTAAATGATGCTTTGATGTTATAGGAGGATTTTAAAATCCTCCAAATCAAAGAGAGGTTTCCTCATACTTGGGAGATGATTCCCAAATTATCTCAGCTAGAGATAGGATTCATTGTTAGATGTGGTTTGGGATCACTTATGAGGATCCCTCAATATAGGGTCAATAGGGAAATGTTGACCGCATTAGCTGAGAGATGGCATAGTGAGAATAAAAAATTTCACTTGTCGACTGGAGAGATCATTGTGACATCGGAGGATGTGTACAGGATTTTAGGTATTCATGTGGTTGGTGACCTTGTGGTTTATGACCATAATGAGATTGGAGGTATAGATGGTCTCAAACGAGTATTTCAGGAACCAGGCATTAGCGGGTATGAGATCCCTTAGAGGGATATGGTTCATGTCTATGCCCCACTTCCCTTAGTTTTGGCAGGCTTCATTGGTGGTTTCCTCTGTCCTGACCGCAGGTCGAAGAGATTGTCTATTGGTTTGGGTCAGATATTGGAGGACATGATCCTTCATCAGACCATATATGCATGGGGATCATGCATGCTAGCCCATTTATATCATAATCTCCATCAGGTGGTATACACTGATGGGAAGAGAATTTCATCTGGGGTGACACTATTGCAGATATGGGCGTGGGAGCATATTGCCATTACCCACCCTTTCGCAAGCAAAGACCCACTTGGTCGGCCATATGTATATTCTTACAAGTCCACTTGTCCAACCTAAGCTGGGAAAGCTAAAGTACTGGCGGCGTGTTCTAGATGACATGGATACAGTTATCTGGAGACCCTATGTGGATTGTGAGGCATGGGATGAGGATGATATTGAGTTGTCGTACTGTGGCATATCTAGATACATGATTGGTCACACTCCCTTCATCATTGAGTGATTTTTGGTTATGTGGGTATTGAGATAGTATGGGCGAGTGCAGATGATGCCACAGGGTGCGACACACTAGGCCAGGCGATGGGAGGATGTGGTTGAATGAGGTCCCTTCATCATTTTTGAGGTGGCTAGAGCAGAGTATATTGATTTCTGTACTCACTGATTGTTGAGACTAACTGGTCCTGATGAGCCAGCTCCAGTGTTGGATGGTCCCGTAGTTTAGAGAGCACACAGGAAGCCATAGGCATAGGCTGAGGGAGGGGTACAGGATAGGGGATAGGTTGTAGGATAGGTTGGGGGACTGGGAGGAGATCAGGCATGAGGTCAGGCAGAGAAACCTATTGTAGGAGAGGAGGATATAGGTGGGGTGGCGATGGATATTGATGAGGAGGAGGAGGATGAAATCTCAGAGGATGATGATGCATTGAGGATGATGGGGGTGGTGGAGGGAGAGTTTGTTTTGATGTATCATTCAGGACTAGGCCTCGTACAACGAGAGTGGTGGAGCAGCTGACTACTTTAGGACCATAAATTACTATCAGGGCTCCCTCACAAGGATAGATTGATGCTCTATAGGAACAGGTTCAAGCTCTCTAGAGTCAGCTAGCGTAGGTATAGGCCACTATCACATAGTTATAGGCTCAGATGGCCCAACCACCACCTCCTGACCCACAGATAGCCCATCTTATAGCATTGCGGGACAATTTTAGACAGAGATGTGTACAAGCAGAGGGGCTAGCTGAGATATTATTGAGATCTGTTGAGGGTACCTCTATTGGAGAGGTTTTCATAGAGGGTTTAGAGACTGCTCGCTAGGTGGAGTATTATCAGATGAGATACTTTGAGGTGGTACCACCTGAGTAGAGGATAGCATACACCTAGTTAGGTACCTGATTGCACACCCACATTCGTACACATTTCAAGAGTGCTACCAGGAGTGTGCATATGTCAGGTGGACGAGACACAAGGGCCATAGGCAGTAGAGATCTAGCGAGACCTACCACCTCCGGAGGCAGTAGTAGCCATGATCCTCACATCAATGCCCCACAGTGATGATTATGTATACTCCTTTTTATTGTATCTTATGTATCTCTTTTAGACATTTGATATCATTATACCTATGGACATTTATATTTGATGAGTTTATGATATGCAGTGCTGATTTTTGATATGCATGTGTCTTTGATTATGCTATGACGGATGTTTATGTATGCATTTTTACTTCTATATGCCATGTTATTTTATGAGTATGCATGTTCATGGATGCTTCTTATATGATGATATAATGATGGATGCACATGATATGAATATTGATGATGACGATGTTCATGATTTAATGAATTTGCAAATGAAATGACGTTTATAAATTTGATATATGCATGATGCAATGTGAATTATTTTATGGTTCAATATGATGTATGGAAAATGTATGAAATGACTGCAACAAATGTGTTTCTCTTTTCAATGTATGATTATGCAATTGATGCAATGATATGAACGTATTAAATGCAAAATGAAAATGATAAATGAGAATGTGAATGATAATGATAAAAATGATGTGGAAAATTGATATGAAATGGTGATATGAAAAATGATATGTTAATATGATTATGACAGTAATATGTAAGACACAAATGAGATGAATGATTAATGCCATGAAAATGATGTATATTGAAAAATTATAATATGAAAATGATATGAAATAATGTATATTGATTATGAAATTATGTGAAATGAATATGATGTAAAATGATAATGATAATTCCACTAATGAAATAAGATGTAAATGAATTGAATGATTTAAAAATGATATGAAATTAATAATGAAATACAAATAATGATGAAAAATGATGAAATGGATAAAAGCGGATATAAAATGAAATGAAATGATATGCAACCAATTATTGAAATAAGATGCAATGTAAGATGACATAATGACATGAACTTGATATGAAATTTATAATGAAAATGCAAGATGATATGAAGATGAAAATGAGATGCAATTAATATGATAATGTAGGATGAAATGAAAATGAAAAATGAAATGAAAATGATATGAAAGTAACAAATGAAAATGAATTGTAACTAATGATGATAAAAATGAAATGAGAAGCAATAAATTTCCAAGTGTATTCAATCTTCGTCTTAAAGAGATATGTATCTTTTCCAACCTCCAAAAATCTATCATATAACCACAAAAACAAAATGAATGCAATATGAATGAATCATGCAGTCCTAATGCTAGATGAACCATTTCACTGTTGTCATTTCATAAACCAATTATGCACTTGATTTTCATCATTGAGTCTTTTGATATGTTGAAAGTTAGTACAAGCATCAAAGGGGATATTTGCACCAATGATGACCTAAGTACAACTTTCATAATATTTGATATAGAAAGTTAATACAAGCATCGAAGTATAATTGAACCAAGATGAATTGAGTATTACTTGCGTAAACAGACATAAGTTAACCATTTTCCTATGCAAATCCCGAAATGTCACTATGTCTCGGTACAAATTTGCATAGTACTAGTGATTAGCCTATAGACAGAAATAAAAGAAAAATCATATTCCTTCCTCATGATTCTAGTTCAGTACATCATTGAATCGCTCTAGAGATATGATGTCATCAAATGTCATAACAACAATTCACCTTATGCTTTAAGTTTTTCATTCATTTTATTCAGATTAAGATCATCCAGTTTGTTTTAGTTTCATGTCTCATAGTTGTTTTGATCGGGTTTGATTGGATATTTGATTGTTGTTCCAATATTTTGATTCTTGACACATGTTGTCGTTTATTTGCCAAAAAGGTTCAAAAGCTTATTGCCCCCAGCAATTTTGTACTTTGACTCTCGATTAGACACAATCTACTATTAAGAATGACAATGATCATCAATCCATGATAAAATCCTTGTTGTTTCAAGAAAATTTTGGGCGCATGATGCAGATATGATGGCCAAGAATGGATTAATGTTGATGAAAAATGGATATGAACAATACAAAATGTATCCTAATAGATGGGAAAGCCGACTAAATCACAAACGACGCCTGTTTGCTAGGTTTTCACCATTTGTTTTTATTGCACTTTTTCAAATTTTGTGATTTTTTTGTTGTTACCAAGATGCATGTTTGCCAAGTTTTCATCAAGGCAACAATTTTTTTTGTTTTTTCAAATTTTTCTTGTATTTTTCTCTTTTTTTTGTATTTTTGATCTTTTTTTAATTTTTTATGTTGTTTTTGTGTTTTTCAAACACATAACTTTTTCAGATGAATTTTGTTGGTTGGATCTTCAAGAATGTCCCCTTCTGGTGTTGATAACTGATATTCCCCCTATCCATATGCTGTAATAATGACGAACGGCCCCAGCCGATTGGGCTCGAACTTTCCTTTCTTTTCTTGAGGGTTTTCTTTGAGGACCAAGTCACCCACTTGAAATGTTCATGGTCTGACTATGCGATTGTAACTACAAGACATAACTTTTTGATAACCCTTCAAGTGATTGGATCCACTTTGTCGTCATTCATCAAGTAGCTCTAATTCTTGCAGTCTTGAAACTCTGTAATCATCATCAGTTATAAGTCTCTTTAGTGAGACCCTAAGTGAAGGAATCTCAACTTCCAATGGAAAAATTGCTTTTACCCCATAAACCAAGGCATATGGGGTGGCAGTTGTGGGTGTGCGAATGTTGGTTTTGTAGACCCATAAAGTTGGATTTAATTGGACATGCCAATCACGACCGGCGTCATTCATTGTTTTCTTCAGGATCTTCAAAATTGTCTTGTTTGAAGCTTCTGCTTGGCCATTTCCCTATGGATAATAAGGCGTAGAGAACCTATGTTGGATGTGAAATCTTTCACAGAGTTCATCAACATCTTGATTTTTAAAAGGTCTTCCATTATCTATGATAATGGAGTTAGGAATGCCATACCGACATATGATATAGTTCAAAATAAAGGATGAAATTTGTTTGTCGGTAATTTTTGTTAAGGGAACAACTTCAATCCACTTAGTAAAGTACTCAGTGGTTGTGGTAATGATCTTGTGTCCCTTTGGTGATGATGGGTGTATCCTCCCAACTAGATCTAATTCCCACTGAGTGAAAGGCCATGTTGTGGTGAAGGGTTATAGTTCCTGAGCAAGAGCATGGATGAGATTTCCATGAATCTAACATTTTAGACATTTCTTCACAAATATGAATGATTCTTTTCCATGGTTGGCCAATAGTAACCCATTCTAACAAGCTTCTTAGCCAAGGTTAGTCCACTTGAATGAGTCCTGCAAATACCACCATAAACTTCTTGTAAGGCCTTTTTCTGATTCACCGTGTTTGAGACATCTAAGGAGGGTACCATTAAGACCACGTCGGTATAAGGTATCAATAATTAGGGTATATTGAGGTGATTGGCATATGAAATTTATTTTCTGATTCCTAGACAAATCTAGGGGTAAGATAGTGTCTTTCAAATAGGAATATATTTTTCCATATAAAGGTGAGTCAAAACTAGTCAGGTGACAAATTATTTGGGTTTCTATATTTTCATAGGCAGGGGAAAATAGTTTTTCCACCAAGAATTCGTATCAAGCTTGGTTCTCTGATAATTGCATTAGTGATGCAATTTTATCCATGGCATCTGTAGCTTTGTTGTCGATCTGTGTAATTTGCATGAACTTAATCTCAACAAATTACTTCTTGAAATCATCCACCATGTTCTTGTAGGGCATTAACTTGTCATCTTTATTTTTATAGTCATCATTTATTTGATTTATGACAAGTTGTGAATCACCAAAAAATTGCAATTATGTGATTCTCCAATCTAATGCAATTTGTACAAGGAAACATCAATCGATAAGAATTTGGAATGGTATGTCCCTAAGGTGTGACAAAAATAATTCCTACCCCCGAGCCATGTGTGTAAGACCCATCAAAATAAAGTGTCTATGATTGCTTAGTCGTTGTTGTGAACAAATTTGCATTAGGAAACTCAATAAGCATTGGATGTTTTGCTTGTAGTGGTGCTTTTTCCAATTGATTTGCAATGACCTTCCCTTTTATTTCTTTTCGATCCACATAATGAATGTCGAATTTGCTTAGGATCATTACCCATTTAGCTAACCTGCCAGTTAAAGTTGCCTTGCTCAGAAGATACTTTAAAGGATCAATTCCACAATTTTTACTGTATAAGCTAACATATAGTGTCACAAATTTTTAGAAGCAAACACTACTGCCAAACAACTCTTTTCAATGAAAGTGTAATTTAGCTCATGACTTGTCAAAGTTTTGTTGATGTAATATATTGCTCGCTCTTTTCTCATTCTATCCTCCTATGCTAGTAATTCCCCTAGGGATACTTTTGTGGTAGAAATATACAATATGAGTGGTTCACCTTGTACTGGTGGAATCAATACTAGTGGACTCACTAGATAACACTTGATTTGATTGAATTTTGCTTCACACTTGTATTCCCATTTGAATGGAACATTTTTATGCAAGAGATATGTGAAGGGAAAACTCTTGTCTGACAATTGTGCAATGAATTTCTCGATAGATTGTAGGTGTCCCTGTAATGAGCGTAATTGACTGATGTTCCTTGGTGGTGGAATTTCTAGGATTGCTTGAACCTTTGTTGGATCCACATCTATTCCTTTTTCCTTTACAATATAGCCCAAGAGCTTTCTGGATTTTACCCTGAAGACACACTTCTTAGGATTAAGTTTGACCTTAATTTTTTCCATTCTGACTAAAATCTTATATAAGATATCTAGATGTCCTTCTCTTGTATTTTATTTTTCCAAAATTTCATCTACATAATCCTCCATGAATGTATGCATCATGTCGTGAAAAATTATAGTCATTGCTTGTTGATATGTTGCTCTTGCATTTTTGAGTCTGAGCGACATTACATTCCAACAATATGTACCCTAGGGACATGTGAATGTGGTTTTATCTTGATCTTCAGGTGCAATTTTAATCTCGTTATATCCAAAAAATCCATCCATCAGTGAATACATATCATGCCCAGTTGTAAATTCCACAATCATGTCTATGTTTGGCAAAGGGAAATCATCTTTTGGACACACTTTATTTAAATCCCTAAAATCTGTGCAGATTATAATTCTTCCATCTGGCTTTGACACAGGTACGATGTTGGAGATCCATTCTACATAGGCGATAGACTGAATGAATCCTACATATAACAGTTTATTTAATTCCTCTTTGACTAGCAATGCAACATGTGGTTGCATTTTTTTGAGTTTTTGTTTCACAAGTTTTTCCCCTGGCATGATGGACAAATGGTGCATGATAAGATTTGGAACTAATCCATGCATATCTGTGTATGACCATGCAAAATTGATTTGATTATCCTTTAGGAATTCTATGAATCTTGGGATCTCTTCCTTTGTCAGTGACGCCACAAGTTACAAAATTTTTGGTTGTTCCATAGTGCCTATATTGATTGCCTCTGTTGGTTCTATCAAAATAGAAGGAATTTCCTGATAATGCTCAGGGAGAGTGTCAATTTTCCCATCTTCCAATGCCTTTGAAAGGTTTTCACTATCAGATATGCTCTTTATTTTTCTCTTTTCATGATCTAATACTGCCTTTGTTAGGTTTTCACCATTAGATCTATCTCTTATATTGTTAATTTTCAGCTAAAAAACTTGGCACTCTCCTGACTGAGATTTTGATCCTACGATTCACTGATGGAACCTGTTTCTGGGTTGGATGAACAAAGACAATTTACAATGGTTTCATCATAGGGGAAGGTTGCAATATTGATTGGTTCATTTTGTTCCCAATCAATGAGTTTGGGATGGACCAAGAGAAATGGATCGTCAAGTTGGGTAAGATCACTGGCGGTTAAGGTCATGATATTGTTATCATTCTCACTATGGGGAAGATCTATGATGGTATCCTCCTGTTGATTATCCATCTCTCTTTGAATCAAATTTTCATCACTTGAGTCACGGTCGCTTTGTAGAACATAGTCAAGTGGAGGTCTCGAGCTTTCCCCTTGTGTGAGCATGGGTGTATATTTTTGTATAACATCCACCTGCTTGTCTCTCCAAAATTCATCATTATAAATGGTATCCCATTCATATTCATTGGATTCGGTATTAGAACTCTCTTGTAATCTCATAATTGTCTTAGCTATCTCTTCATTGGACTTCTTTTGAACTGCCTCTTTTTCATCTTCACCATATCCAAGTATATTATTTATTTCCTTTGACTCTAAGAACATTGACTTGTTGGTTGTCAATGTAAATATGATTGATGGTGGTGTCATAGACATGATTCACAATATTTCCTTTGTCACCCGAGGAATCCCCTTTTTGATAATTGGGGAGAGGGTCCTTGAATGCCTAATGATCTTTGTTGGCATTATGCCCCTCAACCATAATGATCTTTGTTGGCATTCTTGCAATTATTTGTCTTATGACCTTTGCATCTATGATAATTGCAATAGTACGAGTCATTCCATGATGGTGGTTTAACTCGAGGCACATAATCTCTTTGCAAGGAAAATGTGATGGCATTTTGATTCAACAACTCTTTGAGGATTGATTCGAGATACTGGCCCAAGGGAGTAAAACTATGTCGATTTCAGAAAAAATAAGATCTGGATGCATTTGAATTTTGATTATTGCCAAGATTATTACCATGCTTGTTGGTCACATTTCCTTGATTGCTATTACTTCCCTGATTGGAATTATTATCACCTTGGTTATTATAATTTCCAGTGTTATTATTGTTGCATTGGACACCTGATATATTAAGAATGGTTGGCTTTGCATTTACGTTGTTAGCATCTACCACCCAATCATTCACAACATCCTTATTTTGAGTCCAAAATCATGACTTATCATTGTTGTTTTTGTTGTTGTCGTACGAATTTGGAACATCTTTATCAAGCTTCAAAACTCCTCACTTGACCAAGGCTCCTTCAATGGTGATTGCATTTTAAATCAAATTTTCAAAAGATTGAGAACAATGAAGATTTATCCTATAAATCATCTCTTGACTTAGACTGTTGATAAAGATTTTCATCTTCTCCTTTTCAGGTACAAGATGGGAATATCTTGCAAATAACCTTCTCCATCTTTGTAAGAACGTGATGAAGGGTTCCCCAGTCTTTTTCTTTGCACTGCATAAATCAAGCATGGTTACCTGATGTTGTATATTGTAGGAGTACTAAGCTATGAACTTATTGATTAATTCCTCAAAAAAATTTATGGGGGGAGTGATTTTGGAAAGCCACTCCATGGATTGTTCACCCAGACTTTGTGGAAATAATCGCATTAGGTAGGTATCTTCATGAGAAAACTCTAAGCTCATATTTTGGAAGTTCCTTACATGATCAATGGGGTCTGTTTTCCCATTGTACCTGTCAAATTTTGGGATCTCACAATGTTTTGGAAAAGGAATCATGTTGAGACTCCTATCAAAGGGATATGGGCAGATATCTTCCAAAACATATTTCTTGGTCACACCCCCTTGTATCTCTTTAATTTTCCCTTGTAATGCTCTTATCTGTTGAGTAAGAGCACTAAAATCATTAAGGGGGGAGCTTTGGGAGCCTCTCTAATATTTTTTGTGTCAAAATCAGAGGGTATTTTAGCTCCTTGGTTTGCTAACAGAAGAAAGTATCTTTCTTTGTTTCATTCTAAAATCTTATCCAAGAGAGTGTGAAATTAGGGATCCTGTTCAACTTCTTGAAGTAACTCCTCATTTATTTCATCATTATTTGAATTATTTCCTTTGTGAAACTTGTGAAAAGGTTTTCTTCTCTATCACCCATATTGCAAAGTGGGTTTTCCCTTTCATCCTCTTCTATGTTCTTTCGAGATCTTGTAACAACATGCATAAGCTTACACCAAATTTCAACTAACTTTGATCACAAAATGAGAGAGTGCAATTTGCAGGATATCTTAGTCAGAATAGAATGATAGTTCTATTGATATGACTAAATAAATTTCTAATTTTTATCTCTTGATTCCCTTGTTGGAAGGATGATGATCCTGTTATGGGAATTAAACTAAAACTTAGAAATAATGGTGATTTTGCACTTTGTGATGTTTTGATCGTAGTTTGCGAAAATAAGGATTTTTTGTAGATGCCTAATGCTTCTAAGTTCTCTATTGCAACACTTGATTGGGATGATTAGAATACTGAATTGCGGGTTGTGGGATGAAAGAGGGACGAATGGGCTGACTTTGATTATGCCTTTGAGAGAGAGCTCCTCTTTGAAAGAAAGCTCGTGAATACAATGGTTGTAAAGAAAAATCCTCAGTGAAACCCCTAGCAAAGTCGTGATATCGATGAATGAAAATTTTGTCTTCAAGAAAAACTTTCTGACTTTGATATAAAAAAATTCTCCTTTTCAAAAGCTTCTTATAACTAAGAGACTTTCTTGGATTCTTAACCTTTTTCTCTAGGGATTTCTTAGAAAAAGTTGCAGATTTCCAAACCTTGAGCATAGAAAAAGACCAAACTAAATGGTAGATTTTTGGTGTCAGAAAACTTTTTAAACTCAGAATATAGATGCGATAAAATTTTTAGTAGATGTGCTAAAATATCCAACCTATGCGCTAGATTATTTTAGGTATGCATTGAAACAGAGCACAAATGTGCTAAAATAGAGCATAAATGCACTAAAACATAGTAGGTATGCACTGGAAAAGAGCACAGATGCACTAAAACATACCGAGGATGCACTAAACTATCCAATCAATGCACTGAGATAGACATGTTCTGATAGTTTTATGATTTGGATGATCTTTATTTGATTTAATACTGGAAAAACATGACATACAGTAGAAAACAGTTGTTTGTGAGTCCTAATATTTAAACAAAGAGTGTATGTTCTTGAGATTTTCACAAGTATTTGAACAAAATAGGAACTTCAAATAGACTCACTCTTATTTGTCAAAAAGGTCATCATAGTAACCACAACCCACATCTTAAAATTGTATCGACTCACACAGTTGTGTCAGTCCATAGAGGGGGCCCGTGTTTTTGTCTTTTCCAGGTGCGTACTCAAGGTTAGATTTCTCGATCCCCTGAGCAAGCAATCTGTGGCAATTATATGGTGAGTGTCTTGGGGGCAGATTCTTCCCTCCCCTTACACTGTGATTATTATGATGTTCGGAAATTGACACGGTTGGCCTCTATACTAAGGTTCGTAGTAAGTTTTTTCGTTCAGTGCGGCAAATGATATACTCCCTCAGGAGACCTCCCAACCTTTAGAACAAAGGCTTTGGGGATGGCTATCTTTGCACACTACTGTCAATTTGGACTTTCATCAACAACTCACTTTTGTTTAGAGTGGATTGGAAACCTTGGCTTTAGATGTTCCCACTTAGGTTGTTCCTCTTGGGTGAGTACTTTTTCCCACAAGAGAAGTCCTTCTAAAGGATGTAATAAAACATAAAATGCATAAAATGAAAAGGTAAGTCTGGTGTTTTGGTCACCCAGTTAAGGGGAGAGCATATGCCTATTACTCGACAATCACAACAAACAATCTTGTTCAAATTTTAATCCCAAATGACAATTTTCTACACTAAGTGAAGATGTTGCTTCACAACAAACATGGTATTCATTTTAACCAAGATAAAATAACGTTTGGTGACTATCCTAGGATTGGTTAATTCCATATTTAAGTGTCTACCCTAGTATTATTTCATTTTAACTTATCTAGAAAATAAAAATCTTTGTCCGTGGATGGCGTCAGAACTAGGATTAATTTTTACAACTCCCTGTATGCGCTAAAAGAACTTACCAATGCACTATAACAAATAACAAATGCACTAAATGAACAATTAGGGATGCGCTAAAACAGTAAGTAAATGTGCTAAAAGAATTGGTAAATGCGCTAAAACATAACGTCGGAGCGTTGAAATAGTCCTCGTATGCACTAAAATTCGCCAAGGATGCGCTAAAACACGTCTCATATGCACTAAACTGCAACTCCAGTCTGTCACCTGTCAGAAAATCTGCAATAAAAATATTAAAAACAGGACAAGGCCCACAGTGGGCACCAAAAATGTGTGTGAGAATATGTGAGCTAACTAAAAAGATAAACCAACACACCAATGCAACATTATATCAAAGGAAACTAATTTAAAAGTAAAACAAACTCTAAAACAACAACTCCTTCAAAAGTGTTCCATTGTCCTCTATCTCCAAGGATTTGATGCAAGTTACTGGCTCTCAGTTGGTGTAAGCAGCAACTTGGTAGAATGACAACTTTGGAGAATGAATGCAAAATGCATGTCTATTTGCTAAATGCTTTAAGCTATGAAATTGAAATTCTATGCTTGAAAAGATTGCTAAAATGCTGATTTGAATGCAACTATAGTAAATGCGCTAAATTCACAAAATCTAGGATTTTTTTCAACTCACAAGAGGGTTGTATTTATAGATTTTTGGAGGCAAAAATCTAGTTGGCAAAGATCGACGATTGAAATCAAACCTGTCAAGATGAACAGTGAGAGATTTTGGAAGTTGAGAGAAAGATGGAAGGTTGAGAGAATAATGGGAAATGTTTCCCCCTACACAACCTTTTCCATTCAAAAATGAAGGAAAGTTGCCATTTGGGCATTTTAGTTATGAGGAGTTAGTTGATAGTTGAGAATAAATTTATTTAATTACATGTGACAATAAATTTAGAAGTTTCCATAATTAAATAATTAATATTTAATTATGTGAGAGAGATGAAAATGGAATGTAATTAAATATTTAATTTTATGTGAGATGAGAAAAGTGTTAAATCAAATATTTATAATATTTAATTTAAATGTGAGATGAAGAATAATTTTGGAGGAATATTCCCTTATTTGAATTTAAACATTCAAACTTAGAATAGTATGATAATTAATATAAATAAATTATGAAATTTATTTAATTTAATTAAGAGGAAGATAGTGATAATTAAATAAAATTATTTATTTAATTAGATTAGAAGAATTTAGAAAGGTGAACGATATAAATAAATAATTAAATTTATTCATATGTAGATGACTTTAGAATATTAATTAAATAATTCATATTTAATTAATTAATAGTCTTGATTTATAATGACCATTTTTAGATGTATATAGTTTCCTAAATGGACTTCTACAACATTTAGACCTTCATAAATATGGTGCCAAGTATGAAGCCTACTCTCTTATTGTTTGGTACGGCTTTACTCATTGAATTGGTCCACATTTAAAATGCAACACATGCACAAGGTCAACTAAGTCTAAGCTTAGCATAAAATCAGAGGAATGAAGAGTCATTGAGGCACATAAATATGTTTTGACCAATTCATTTCCTTGTTGTAACTCTTCCTATTATTATGCATTTTACACTTTAATTTTCATTGCTTCATGATAAGACGTCCAAAAGTAAATTATTATTTACTAATTCAAAGATATACTCTATCTCATAGCATCGACTATGGTATATCGACTTAACTATTGCATAATACATAGAATATTGTTCAATCTTTACTCAATACCAATATATATTATATTCAACCTTTAAATTCTTTTTATATGTTATATACAATCGGCCTATGTTCATAGATATAATTTGGCCTATGAAACTCGCAGTTAGCAATTTGTAAATAACTTTCTTTCCTCATAGCGCACAACACTTAAACACATTTAAGGTTTTGTTCACTTAGTCCAAGCTAAGAATTGCCACCTCTTTATAGATATGCATTTATATATGCTACCTATTTGTTTTCATCGCTTTACTAATGGTGACATATATATGTGGTTTGACACATTCAAACGCCATGTTTATTTTACATTCTACCATGTAGTCTTATATAACATTATACAAGCAGTCATATAATCGTTATGTATTAGCTCTCAATACTTTTGGTTTGTTTTCTCACTCAAGCACTATGAATACTTGCATGGTATTCTATGTATAATATATATATATATATATATAAAGAGAGTAAACCAAATATATATATATATATATATATATATATATATATATATATATATATATATATATATATATTGACTCATATGATAATAAATACACATCATTTGATATCTCAAATGCATACATCCTTGTTTATCATTACTTGTCAAACAATAAACATGTACTCATACATACATATATACACATATATGTACATATGCATATTTAATATGTTCACACATATATATATTAGGCTACCCTTTCTTATCATATTCTTGTCAATACACACATTCGTTAAGTGTATATATTCACATATATATAATTAATTCCTTGTGTGAGTATGTTTGTAAGTATTTCTACTTACACATACACGCATATGATTATGTTCTCATGCATAGATCGATATATATATATGCTCATATACACGTATACATTTGACGTAAATATGTATCGATGGAAAGCTCAAAGATCCACAAACTTCAAACACATAAACATCATCCAAGAATGCACTCAACAGTAATCAAGACCTTTATTAATGCAACCACATCATACTAAAGGATGACTTACCAATTCCCAATACTATGACTTGACTCAACCATTCTACTATGAGTGTGTGTGTGTGTGTTTGTAAGCTTAGATAGGTTTCATTTAGGGTTATCTAACCAATCACTTTTCCTGAGTGATACTTCCCCTCCACCTGGAGGAATGAACCTGTCCCTGCAACCAACTCAGTACTATTACAATGGTATTTAGATGTTCACAATAAATTCATATGCATCATAAAATTTAGCATATTTATATAGCAATCAATGTAAACATATTTACTCTTTCAAAGCCATATTAAGCATTTATCAATACTTTCACATAATACCTATTTCAGTATTCCATTCTTTTAGCAAGCATATCCAACTCATGATTGCATTTACCAACCTATTTACTCATGAAGGTAAAAGTAAATTAGTAACAACAAGATGAGGTGTGGCAGAAAGAATCTACAATAAAAATTTAATTAAGAAAATACATATAAATTTATTTATTTTTGTTATATTAAGAATTGATAGAAAATCGGATTGATTTTTTCATGAATTAACCTACAATACATGGAAGTTAGTCAGTTAATCCATACAATAAAAATAGTTTTGAATTTTCAATTACATTTAGAAATGCATGATATAAGAAAAGAAACACATGAACCATAATTTGCATGAAGTAGAGAAAAAAAAAAAAAAAGATCAATGCATGTTAAAACTAGTTGCATGTAATAAAATGAATTGCATATCAATGATTATTTTACTATTATTAGGTATGAAATGTTGAAACACCAAAAGTTGTACAATTGAACAATTGCATGAAAGAAAAGAGTAAATATTTATTTTATGAAAATTATGCATGATTATTGTTTTCTATTGTGTATTGGGTTTACCTTCTAGGATCTAGGGTGTTGAATATGAGTTAACAAAAAAGGATGATCCTCTTTTCAAAAAATTCCATGTTATTTATTGTGCTTTGTCCTAAGTCATGTGTTCATTGAAATAGATAAAATTTACCTAGAAAAATGTATCTATATGTTTCTTTGTTGTATCTTGATAGTATGGCATTGCATATTCATGATAGAATTGTATGTAGATATATTAGGCTTGCACTAAGATTCCCTCCTGCTATTTTTTTCCAAGTTGCTAGGTACTCTATGCGGGGTTGGGTATACTTCATGTTAGGAAGAATTTCATGGAAGCATGAGCTTTGTGGTTTGGCAGAAAAGAGCCTGAACCATGTTCTTTTCTCTTGTCTTGTGGATGATTGTGAGGTTTGGTGATGGTCGAAGATTGTATTGTATATTCCTCACATTATTCTTGTATCATTATTTGTTTTGTACTTCCAAATTGTATATTTATTTGACTACATGGCATGAGAGCCAAAGTTGTATTTTTATATAATATATATTATGTGTGTTTAACTATAAAACACACTACACCTATGAGTATGTGTTATGATATGTATTTATCTAATGAGGTTGTTTCATTTTTTTCCATGCTTATGAGATATTGAGTTATTGATCATTTTTGTGAGATTGAATTAGGTCATGATCCTTAAAAATAATGTGTCTCAAAATATTTAGATTTGAAATCATACTATTGTGTGGCCTTTTTTAAGTGGATGGTGAATCTTAATTCAAATATTATCTTTATATAATGTTGATCATTGCACACAAGCATTGACAAAGATGCATGTGGGATTCAGGTCATTCTTGCTAGCTATGTTGAATGTAGTAGGGTGTGAGAGAAGGAATTTAGATGTGTAAGGTGTATATTCATTTCAAATAAATTTTATAGCACTTCGTAGAGTTTGAAGTGCATGTATACTATCTTATACAATATGTTTATCACAAAATTTAAGCCACATTAGAAAATTCTCTATAATAGTATAGGTAGTTTCAAAATAGAACCAAATAAACATTTTCAATCAAAAAGACCAGTCTCTTATAGTGACAAATAGTACGTCAAAATAATTTTGCATATAATAATGCACTTTTTCATATCTATAATTCTACTAAATGTTGATTTGTTACTATGTACGAATTTTGAAAAATAATATGCTTAAATTTTAGACATAGTGTTTCAGTTTTTTAAATAAAATACATTAAGATTTGCAAGTTTGAGAATTTATAGTATTTGAGTATTTGAATAACAACACAAAATTTTGTATGGATTTGTCATTGGGTGGAGCTGATGGAGTTGCTACATGTAAGGTTTTTTCAAATTTTTGAAGGTGGGAAGCCCTGTTCTTAGGGCTGGCATTAATGGCAGAGGCCATGTTGACATTAGGGGGGTGTCAGATGGTTTTCTAATGGATGGGACTACTTGTGGGTCCTTTATGTTGGATAACTCAAAAGGTCTTCCTTCCTCTGCCAGTCTAGGTCCTGATGGTAGTTCTTTGGGCTTGGTGGGGTTGCTTTTTGTGGCTCCCTAGGCTTCTCTTGTTTCTGGAGTTGTGCAAAAATGTGTTGATGCTTCATTGGAGGAAAAGAATTGGTCAATTTTTTTTGGGTTTGAAGCTTAAGGAGAAGAGCTCCTCTCCTTCGATGGACTTCTTTGCTGAGTATTTTTTTTTGTGCCAGATTGTATTATTGATAGGGGTATTTTGTCTATGGATCAATAACTGTTTGGTAAGTTTTTGGGGGCCCATCCCAATATAGACTTGGTCTAAAACTTGTCTAAGAATCAATGACATCTAAAAGAACAAGTTGAAGTGGGGGCTCTTGCTAAGGGCTTCTTCTCTTTCTCGTTCTCTTATGAAGAAGATATGTTGAAGGTCTTGGTGAGGGGACCTTGGCTTATTGGGAAATCTACTCTATTGCTGAAGAAATGGTAGGCAGGATTTTCCTCAAGATCTTGCTCCTTTGATTCGGCACCTGTGTGGGTCAACCTGCCATGGATTTCGCTTAAATTTTGGGATGAGCAATTTTTCAAAGGTATTGTGTTTACCTTCAAGCAATTTTTATCTATTGATCATTTGAATACTTCTTGGTTTTGGTTGGTCTATACTCTATTGTGTGTGATTTTGGATCAGGCTACGGATCTTTCGTCTTCTATCAACATTAATTCTATGTTGGGATTTTGGGAGCAGGCGGTTAATTTTGATTCTATCCCTTTTTCTTGCTTTCATTGCAAGAAGGTGGGTCACTGGGTGAAGAAGTTTCCTCTGAAGCCTAAGGTGCCCTCCCAAAAGGTCTTGGCCCCTAGGCCAACAACCTTTCTTGCCAAAATTTGGAAGGAGGTTGGGAAATGCCATGATTCTAGGGAGGTGTTGAGTTTAGCTAAGCCTCTAGTGGATTTTGTGATTGATGGTTAGACTTTGGGGGTTTGTTTTGGATGTTGGAGTGGAATCTAGTGTCATTTGTAAGGATCTTGATAAGAGTGATCTTGGTTATGCCTTGGAGTCTATTGGGATCAACCCCATTGTGGATGATATTTTTGAGGAGGTTGGAGTTGAAGGCTTTGCTTGAAGAGGAGTTTTCTTTAGGATTGGTGGAGAATGCATGTGACAAGTCTCTAGCTCTTGTGGTTGTTGAAACTCAGGAGGTGGCCCCCATGAAGATGGTTTTCGATGCCTTTTTGGTTACATCCAAGGAGGATGCTTTTGTTTATGGTTCTCTTGAGAAGGTGACCCTTGTGAGGATGGTTTCGGATGCCTTTCCGACTATGGCCAAGGAGGATGCTATTGTTTCCGGTTCTCTTATGGAGGGAACAATTGTGGCCTTGAAGATTATGTCTTTTGGGCATTCAATGGTGGAGCTTGTTTCTTCATAGAAAGGTTTAGTTCTCACCTCTTCTCTCAAATATTGTAGTAATTCTTTGGGGGAGGAGACTAGGGATCCTATTCCCTCTACTTCAAAATCTTGAAATAGGTTCAAGAAAACTACTCCTTTTGTGATGGTTATGGCTATGAGGAACCATTTAAATATGGATTGTGGTTCAGAGCTTAGAGGCAGAGGAAGGCCTTATATACAAAAAATCCAAGAGAAGGAGAGCAAGCTTGATATTGTTGATGGGTTGCAAACTACTTTGCTTGAAATGGGCCTTAAGGGCCCCTCGCAGAATCTTCTATGAAGATCCTTTATTGGAATATTTGAGGATTGAATTTTCCTCATAAACATGATCTTCTTGAAAATCTTGTGATAGATCACAATCCTAATATCATTTTGATTCAAGAGACTAAGATGGAGGCTGAGAAGGTTAAAAAAAATAAGAATAGATTTTTCAAGGATTGTGGTTTTCAGGCATTTGACTTTGATGGGGCCTTTTGGTGGGGTGGATTTTTTTTGGAATCCAAAGGTGGTTTCGGGATCTGCTTTGTTTTCTTTTGATAACCATGTGGCTACTTATTTTTCTTGTCCCAAAGATAAGTTCTCTGGGTAATTTCTAGCATCTATGCTCCCGATTCAAAATGTGCTCGAAAGAATTTTTGGGGGAGTTTGCACACTTTTAAATCATAATTCTTTTTTTAGAACTAGCTGGTTATGGGGGACTTCAATACCCTGCCTAATTATGTTGATAAGTTTTGGGGCTCCCAAGTTGTAGAAGATAGTTGTTTTTATCTCATGAACTTTATTAATGATAATGCGCTACTGGATTTGGATTTGTGTGGTGCATCCTATACCTGGTGCAATAGGAATGTCGGGGATGCTCTTATTCAGGTTGAGCTAGACAAGGCCTTGATTTCTCCTAATTGGTTGCAATCTTTCTCCCACTCTCTCTCAGCCCTTACTATAATTGGCTCGGATCACTTCCCTATATCTTTGAAAGCTAAACTTTTGGGTTGTAAAATGTCTTTCCCTTTTAGATTTGAAAAAAATTGGACTAGCCACTTGAAGTTACTTTTCAGAATTGTTGAGTGGTGGAACATAAATTATGATGGCTCTACTATGTATAAAGTTGCTAAGAATCTTGCTTTTGTTAATCAAAATTTGATCTAGTGGAATAAATCCTCTTTTGGGAATATCTTTAAGGAGAAATCAGAGCTTAAGGATAAATTAGACTCCTTGCAGTAGAGAGTGCAGGGCCCTGGGAGTGATTTGGCACTTCTTCAAGAGGAAAGTGCCCTTTTAGCCAGTTTGCATAATATAGTGGCTAAGGAGGAGGAGTTCTGGAAGCAAAGGTCAAGAGCTATTTGGCTTCAGAGTGGGGATACAAATACTCATTTCTTCCACCTTACGACTTTGAAGCATAGATCCTCTAATAGGACATCCAAAATTGTGGTGGGTAACAACTCTTTCGAGGAGGATGATGATATTAGATTTGTTGCCCGATCATTCTTTGAGGAGCTACTTTTGGAGGATTGCCCCTGTGGATCCCATTTTCCACTAGGGTTTTCTAAATGTTATTCCTAAATTGGTGATGGAGGAGGAGAATAGGGGCTTGTCTAGAATTCCTTCTGATGAGGAAATTAAAAAGGTTGTGTTCTCTTTTGAAGGAAACAAATCTCCTAGGTCGGATGGGTTTCTAATGTTATTCTTCCAGTCTTACTAGGATATTATTGCTAAGGATGTTATCAATGCTACTAAAGAGTTTTTTGGTAGTAGGAAGCTTCTTAAGGAATTGAATTCAAATTTTATTGTGCTTATCCCTAAGAAACCTAGGGTTGATAATTTTGGTGATTTCAAGCCCATCAGTCTATGTAGCTCTATCTATAAGATTTTTTTTCTAAATTTCTATCCTTAGGCTACAAAGGGTCCTTCCTAGGATTATTTCCCCTCAACATAATGTTTTGTTTTGGGAAAGAATATTTTGGATTTGATGCTCATAATGCATGAGAATATTCACTCTCTTAAGATTAATAAGAAGCCTAGACTTATTTTGAAGCTAGATTTGGTGAAATCCTATGATCGAGTGAAATGGAAATATCTATGTAACATCCTGAAGGCATTTGGCTTCTCACATCGGGTTCTACAACTGGTTGGCCAATTAATCTCTTCACCATCCTTCTCGGTGTTGGTGAATGGGTCACCTTCTACTTTCTTTATAAGTTCTCATGGGCTGCAGCAAGGGGATCCTATTTCCCCTTTTCTTTTTATCATTATGGTGGAGTCTTTGGGTAGATATATTCTTCAGGCGGTTTCTAATGGGGCTTTCAAAGGCCTTTATCCCTCTTCACGTCAACTTTTTCATTCCCATCAAAAGTTGGTTTATGATACTATTATTCTAGCTGAGGTGTTGGTTGTTGTATCTAAATCTATCCATCTAATTCTTCAGCAGTATGAGGCGGCTTTGGGTCAAAAGGTGAGTTTACCTAAAAGTACTATTTTCTTCCTTAATACTCTATAACATCATCAATTGAGGATTGCTAGTCTTTTGGGTTGTGGCATTGGGGATCTTCCTTCAACTTATTTAGGGTTGCCCCCTTGTTCTAACTATGGGGTTTCAGAATCCTTTTGGAATAGCATTATTGATAAGTTTAACTAAAAAATTGTTGGATGGAAGGGTGCTCTTTTAAGCCAAGCAGGTAAAATTCAATTAATTAAGAATACTTTGTAGAATATTTTGGTTTATGCTTTAAGCTTGTTTCAGATCCCTAGAAGGTCTTGGGAGAAGATTAAGAGTATCCAAAAAAGGTTTCTATGGTCTAGAGTGGAGGAGAAGAAAATGTTACATTTGTTGTCCTGGATGAGGTTTATAGGTCAAAATTTCAAGGTAGTTTAGGCCTGTGTAAGCTAAGACTTTAATTCTTCCCTTATTGTGAAATAGTTGTGGAATTTTCTTTTGAGTGGTAAGGAATGGATTGCTATTTTTTCTTCAAAGTATTTGAGGGGAGTGGATAAGTTTTGAGATATTTTGAGGGAGAATTTTTCCCCTCCTCAGGGTTTGGCCCTTTGGAATTTCATGATGAAAGTGTGTTCCATTGTTGTTGTTGGTTTATAATGGGTGTTTGAGAATGGTAGGAGGATCTTGTTTTGGGATGATTGGTGGGTTGGGCATGGTCCATTGAAGGATGAACCTTGGGTGGCCCCCTTCAAAGACTTTTGTATTGGGGAATGAGGCCCTCTTGTGTCTAATTATATCTTCTAGGTTAAGTGTATTAGAATTGATTAGGTTAACAAAGATCTAGTACCTCTTTTTATGTTTCTATCTCGGATTAATATTCTTTCTTCCTCTCCTGATGACTATGTGGTGTGGAGGTTTTATCCTAATGGTCAGTTCTTGGTGTCTTTGACCTTCTCTTTTCTGACTCGGTTTGTTGGTCCCCCTCCCCTTTTGGGTCGGTTGTGGAATGTGAATATTTTACCTAGAATTAGTATATTCTTCTAGCTTCTCTATCAAGATAAGATCTTGACTCTTAATAATCTTGTGAGAAGGGGAATGACTATGTCGAATAGATGTTTCTTGTTTAAAGAAGCTTCTACAGATTGTTATCATCTTTTGGCTAGTTGTAGTTTCACTTGGGATGTTTGGTCTCATATTTTTTAGAAGTGGGAGATCTCTTGGGTGTTTCATGCTTCTATCTCAAAAATTTAGTTTCAATGGGTGGCCCCCTCTCAAAATCCGGCTCTATCGACACTTTGGTCGTTTATCTTTTCGCATGTAGCTTTGGGAGTGTAGAAGGAAAAAAATAACCATGTTTTTTGTTAGTTGGAGTTGCCTCCTTCAAGGTTGGCTTTCAAAATTTGTGAGGCCATTAAGGAAAATTTTCTCTCTGAATGATTGGTGCTACCTTCTTTGGGCCCTAAGGCTGTTGTTTCCAATTATTATTTTTCTATGGGAAACCATTGGAATCTCTCTTGTGATCTTTCTATTTTGGTGAATAAAAATAAGGCCTCAAGGGAGGGGGTTGGATGGAAATCTCCTTATCGAGGTTGGTTCAAAGTTAACTTTGATGGTGTTGCTAAGGGGAATCTGGGACCTGCTAGTTGTGTGGGAGTGTTACATGATGAGAATGGTAGGTTTGTTTCTATGGTGCCGCTCCATTTGGGAATCCAAACAAACCACTTTGTGGAGGTAGTTGTAGCCTATCATGGCCTCTTATTGGTTAGATACGTTGGGGTTACTATACTATGGTTAGAAGGGGTTTCCCTTAATATAATAAATTATATCCTAAAAATTAATTTGCCTTTGTGGTCTATAGCCTATCTGATTAATGATGTTATTTCTATCATTAATTCTTTTTTTGAGGTGAGAATCACTTACATTTTCTAGGAGGCTAACTCGATTGTTGATAGGTTAGCTAATCTTGGATTTATGGCTCATAATTATTGGAATACTTATTATTTCATGCCACATAATCTTCAAGATATTTCTAATTATGACCAATTGTCATGTCAAGGAAGTGGTTAAGAGGGGAGAAAGGTTATTTTATTCCTTCCTCAAATGGTTTTTGCACATTGAGTTCAGTTCCTACTCACATAATTATTGTGTTTTAGATGGTTTTGAGATCATTGGTTGGGATTTGAGGTATGGCTATACTTGGTTTGATAGGCTCACACATATTGTGGGCATTTTTTGCATTTCCTTTGGGTTTGTTCACTTAATTATGTCTGTGCAGAAGAACAAAGCACAGGTTGTGTATATTTTTTTGAATTATGCCATGGGAGAAGCTTTTTGTAGAGTGGAGTTGAGCTCTTGTGATGAATTTCATGGTAACAAGACCATTTGGGAGAACTTGGAGAAGGGTGGTGTTGGCCCTTATTTTTTAAGGCTTCACAATTCTAACCCTTAGGTGATGAAGGCTTTTGTTAATGGTTGGAACAATAAGGTCTTGTGCTATCAAGGTATGGAATTCAATATCACTGAGGATTTCATCATGAAGGTTATTGGTCTTCCTTCAAAGGGAAAGAAATTTTATAGGGACCGGGTTGCAGCTAAGATGACCTTAGCTAATTTCTTCATAGGTTCAAAGAAGAAGAAGCTCAGGTTCATTGAGAGTGGTGGGTATGCCCATAAATTTATTAAGCCACTCTAGAGGGATATTGCTCTAGATATAATGCAACTTTTCACTCTAGAAGGTAGGTTCTCTATTATCTATGGCTATCATTTCATGCTTTTGAATCACTTTCACTACAACTCTGAGGTTTCGTTTCCATTTTACCTGTTGGTTTCTATGGAAACCAGTATAGAGGATCATAGGAAAAACCATAGAAAGGATATTCTTCATGAAGGCCTTATGACTCTTATCTTTGATCATATTAAGTTGAAGGTTTTATCGGCTATCCCTAAGTTCCCTGCTCGTAAAAAGGGTGGCAAGAATAATGGTTATAAAAATGGTGATTTAGTTGAGGAGTGGGAAGGGGACTCTAAAGAAGATGACTCTTTTTATCCTTTGAAGGATGAGGTTGAGTCTGTGGATGAATCCAAAGACTCCAAATCATGGTCTAAGGGTTACGAAACCGATACTGAAATGAGGGAGGTTGTTGTTCCTTCAGTGAAAAAGAATGTGAAGGGAAAGAAAAAATGCTCTAAGAAGGGGAAGCATATTGTTAAGAAAAGTGTGGAGAAATCTAAAGGTTTGGAGGATCCTGATGTTAAAGGGGATACAAGTGATGGTAATGAGGGAAACGAGAAGTCGATGGTAGATAATGGGTAGGAGAATGAGGGTTTTGTTAATTCTGAGGTGGTTGGTCCTAGCTAAGATGATTTTGATTCTCCTATTGGTATTAAGGTCGAGAAGATTAAGAAAATTGATGTTAAGGTGGAGCGACTTGATATTCTCGTTAATTTGGCTAACATTCCCAAGAAGCACCAGGTGAAATTAGAAGTTATTGAAGTGGAGGACTCCCCTACTGAGGAGGATATGGAGGTCTTAAAGGGGGTTCAGGAGGATCTTGATGAGAACGTTGATTTTCCTAATGCTTAGCCAGTCAATTGGGGGGAGATTAATATGGACATGTTTGTAGAATGGAAAAGGACTACACTCATAACTTGCTCTCTCTTGTGAAGTGGCTCTTCTTGGAAGTGAATTAAAAACTGGTAGGATGTTTGTGTGGCATTAGTTAACTTCAACCAGAAGGAATGGATGGTGAAAGTTAAGGTCAAGACTATGAATGTTATTCTTGAAAAATTAGTTGTGGATTCCAATAGGCTTGGTAAAATCCATGAGGAAAGGTTGATTGCCCTAGAATTTGTTGTTCAAAGGATCAATGAGGAATGATTTGTGAGTATGGATGAAAGAATTAGGATGATAAGTAATGATTTTCAAACTATGGTTAGGATTAGTTATCAATCCTTGAAATCTAGTGCTAAGGGCCTATCGGTTCTAAATGACAAAGCTATTAAGTGGACTGGTTAGCCTTTGGATTTGGGAGAACACAAGGTGGCCATTGTTGAGGTTAACTACATGAAATTTGAGGAGAAGACTAATGATAATGCTCCCAGTGAGGTGAAGAATTTGGAAGCTATTCCTTGCTTGCACACGAGGAGCAAGACTAAGAAAAGGGAAACCATCACTTTTGAGGATCTCCAAGATGTGGTCGAGATGCAAGATAGGGTCTTTACTGAAAATATGGACTCGACCAATGTTCTTGAAAAAATGATGTAGTTGTTAGTTGTTGTTTTTGGCTATTTAGCCTAAGTGTTGATGTTTTTCTATAGGTGTCTTGACGGGTTATCTAGTTTTATCTTTTGTTAGCCTTTTGTTTTTTGTGAGCTATAGGTTTTAATGTTTCTTTATTTTTAGCAGCTCTTCTCTGTTGTAAAGGGTTTTGAGTCCCCTTCAAAACCTGCTTTTCTTAATAAAAAACAACACAAACTTTTGTGAAAGCCTACAATCTTTTTCCAAAATCTAAAAATATATGGCATAATTTTAGATTAACATGTAGTATAAATACATTGATTTTCACCAAAATGACTCAGGTTTCCAAACATGTAAAATGCAAATTTATTCCATAAATCTTGAAATGCATTCTACCACTATCTTGAAAAATAATTGTTAATTTAAATGTTTGAAATACATACAAGCATCATTAAATTTTCAATTACAAACTTGATAGTTGGAAATATAATATGATATTTCCCCATTAATCTCCAAACTCACATGTCAATGGTAAATTTTAGTGAATAGCAAGAAAGCTTGAAGCTTCCATTAATGATTATTTAATTTTTTGCATATTTATTGAAATTATACAAATATGAATTTTGAATTTCAAAGCAAGTAAAATATTTTTATTTTATGGGATGAAATGTATCATGTTGGAAATGTGATTTACTACCTTTTGGATATGGGTTCCATATTTTAGGCCTTACTTTTTGTGACATAATCTTTTGTATCATTTTGAGCATGCTAAATTATGATTGAACCCAAGAGTTAGGATTAGGGGGAAAACCAATTGTTATGTTATTATATATCCCTATCTAGTGGTCTTCTCATGTGTTTTATTTTATCATTATAATTTATATGTATAGTATTCCCTTGCTTTAGTGTTATTGGATCATCACACTCATTGATTAGTTATTGTGGTTTTCACCTCTCATTTGTGTGTTATTAGTTGTTGATTGCCATAACCAAGTTGTTTCATTGTTTGATTATGATCACAATGTTTATGTTAATTGGATAATTATTTCATGCCTTATTTTCTATGCTATAAATATTTGGTGTAGATGATTATTTGTGCATTAAACCCTTGATGTGTGTGTATTTAAGTATGATTGTGCACCGATTTATATTTGATCATTATTAGTTCATGGTGTTTTGTATTTGATGGTATGCAATATCCATGTATAAATATGGCATATATTATTGGTGTCATGTGTGATGCCCTAGTTTGCGTTTGAGATTTGTCATGTTAGAACTGTATACATGATCTTATCTCTCCATAGATGGATGATTTCTTAGAGTGGCATAAGAATCTATTGCACTCAATGACATTGATATGGTTGGGAGGTGGGTACTATTCTCCTTTAATCACATCTTAGAAGATCACTTGGGATGTTGAAGAGCTCTTGGTTTGGTATATTTGGAATATTGAATTAATACTTGAGTTATGTAGAGGTTGTAATCATGTTATCATTATAGTTATTCTTGTAATTAATCTCAATTTATGATAATACTTGTATTCTTTGGATACAACCTTGTAATTGTAATTATTGTTGTGTTATGTATTTTCATAGAAAATCCATATGTGTGTGAGTAAATACCATTTAATCATCATAAATGTTGCATTTATGATTTCTAAAAAATTCTTAAGTGATATTATATTTCATGGGGGTGTTGTAGATGTTAATTGAAACTCTATGATGTGATTGGAGTTTATATAACTCTTATTTACATAAGTTATGTTCAATTTGATATAAAATTGTAGCATGATTAATAGGTGTGTTCTCATGCATTGCATAGTTGAATTAGATCTTATTTGAAAAGAATATTTAGGTGAATTAAGCATTTAGTTGTGAATTAAGAATTTAGTTGTGTTATCTAAATGAAATGGGATTCACTATTGTATCATGGACTTCCTTAAATATGATGCAAGAAAATTAGCTCTAAATCAAGTTTTAATAGCATGTTAGAGTAAGCTTGATAGTCATGTAAAGAAAAGAAATTTGTAATTGATATTTGTAATGATAAATATTGATGTTTTAAATTCAATGCTATTGGAACCTAATATTTATAATTGGAATAATCTATGTTTGTGATGATATTTATTTAATGATAATGCATATATGTTATTTTTTGAGGAACATTTAATTGTCATCTTTGAAGAGATATATCGTGTTTGGGTAATTTCAATTATGAGAAGTTTAAGATTAATTATTATGAAGTTGAAATAAAATTTGAAACTTTGTTTTTCTCATCATTTGAATGTTATGAGTAAAGAGAATCAATGATATGATTTACATAGTCAATATTATGGTAAGAGTTCAATTTCTCTTTTATACTTGTCACAATTGATAGATGATGTCAATGCTTATGAAACATATGCTATGCTTTGAACATTGCTATGATTGTGGAGTGGAATCATTAGTTTATATTGTGCATACAAATTTTGTAAGCTTTAACACTTTCCATGTATGCCTATGTCATACATAAGGAAAATGAGTCATGGTAGTGAATAATAAATTTTTGGGTTTAAAATAAATCCCTTATTTTATATTAAATTTTATGCATGCGTTGAACCTTGACTATAAGTATATGTTTGCTTCCAACCATTTCTAATCAACACTTGGTTTGAGGTTTTTATGGCTTGTTTAGAGGTTGAATTTTTTTAGGCATGTTTGGCCTAGCTCTACTCTTGTCTTGGTTTGTGTAATCTCATTTCCACCTTTGATTTTCCTTGTAGGTTATCCATTACATTGCGTTGGAATGTGTGGCTTTGCATGAAAGCACCTATTCAATAGTTCAATTGGTTGAGGCCTTGTAGCTCCTAATTGACGTACATCTCAAATAGCTAATCTTAGTGAGTGGATGTCATTCCTATGTCTTCTTGGATGTTGATTGTGTCATCTTGGATTGTGAAATGTAGTGTGTCACACTTGTTCCAATTCTTGCATATGCAAAAGAATGAGATTGCATACTAGTATATGATCTCTACCTTAGAGGAAACTTTATCCTCTCATATGTATCATGATGAATTTGTTACATGACATGGTTAAATTATCCACTTGTATTTCCATGTCTGATGCATTGGTATAGCATACTTTGCACATCATATGCTATCACAACATCCCAAATGTACAGGTATATAATATGAATTTTTAATGTCTCATTTACATTTAAAAAAATATTTCTCCATATTTTGACCATTAATATCATGAACAAAAGCTTGAGACAGACACATAACATATGTAAAATGCCAAACAAGATCTAGAGTGAAAAAAGAAAGAAAAAAGTTAAACCTTGTTATTTTTGTTAGAAATGAAATAGAATAGAAACAAATCTTCAATTATTAAAGTGTTTTTTAATCCTCCCATTTATAGGCCTTTTTAAAAATGTCTTCTTTCAACACTTCAACTCCCACAAGTCCAAATGCAACCCAAATAAAATTATTTATAGTTACATAAAAAATTAATACATATGTGACATGACAAAGAAGCAACAACACTAAAACAAACCCATTAGAGGGACCATGCTTTACATATTAGAATTTATGTGGATTATATAGACTGGTCATCACTAGTCATGTAACTCTTACTCTTTGGCTTGTTGGATAGAATAGTTCCAACTACAAACAATGTGGCTTTGATATTCACTAGAGCTTTTTTGTGATAATAACTTATTATCCAATCCACAACCAACACCACTCTTTCTCACCACCCATGTTGCATGAGTAACCAATGAATTCATATACAATGGACAACATATAGTATCTAAATAGTACACAAATCCTTGAATCACTATTTAGTACTGACGGATTCTCTACAAATCTCATGATTTTAATCTATTTCATGTATGTATGCCCCTCCATCACCATCAAAATTTTCCCAATACATTATATTTTTCTAAGATTACATATAAAAGCAATATATTATGGGTGAAGTTGTATAAGAGTTCCAGTCAGATAACATAAGTATTAGTTGTATCTACCATATTAGCAACCTAGACCTACAATTGTGTTGCACTCACTTTAAAAGACATTGCATGGTGGAAGAATTGCTCTCTAGACGATGTCCTCACATTTTTTAGATAAGCCTCAATAGGAATGGCCCCATCTTGTACAGCCTTATCAAAATATTATAGTATATCCTCAATAGTCCAATCAACTATTGTGCTCTCGAGCATCTAATTGGACAAAACATCACAAGGCTGGAAAACATGTTCAATGTTAAAATTGTAATTTTGTGCATAAATTCCCACTTTGCTAACACAGAATTTATCATAGAAAAAGGGAAGACATGTCCAACTGGATTTTCCACTCTTTGGTCTGAACACTAGATGAGTGCATAAAATTTTACATTGCCCAATCAAAACCTACAATAATATTTGGGTCTCAGGAAATATAATGTCTTTGAAGATTCATCAACAATTAAGCAGTCCATTTGTGTAGAAAGGCTATGACTCCTATTGTAAAGGGAAGGTGCCCATAAAAGACCAAGATTTCAATCATTGCAATTTTAAAAATCTTTTCAAGTAATTGGAAATAGCTACTTTAATTGGTAGAAGATTTCACCTAGTTTGAACAACTGGGGCAATAAAAGCAGAATAATTTATCATAAAACAAAGGTCTAAAAAATGATCCCAAATATAAAAACAAGAAAGGAAACAAGGTATCCAAAACTTGCCTTTTAAAACCTAAAAGATGACTCAAAGTTTGTATAATTGTAGCTTCAAAATTTTACACCCTGAATCCACAAACAAATTAGTCCTAATTTTGATTTTTAAATATTTTATACCCGAAATTGTTAGTTTGGTATTCAGTCATCACATCAAATGCTTTCCCATTACAAATCCCTCCTTATATTATTTTTTTGAGTTGATGGAGCATAAATTTATATAAGGCTATAGTGTGGGAGCACCCAAAAGTGACACCAATCTAGTATTCATGCTTCATTGAAAACTATTCAAGAAGAACTTGTAACTTTATTACAGTAAATCTACGATCTAAATTCATAGTAAACTTTGCACATAAAGCTTCCCAATATTGAATCTTTGAAATCAACCCAACAAATATAGAACATTTATTCAATCACTCTTTCTAGAAACTATATGCTCACAATCTCTATCTAGAAACTCAATTACAAGAAGTCACTTTTGTACAATGTTGAAAAATAATGATTTTTATGTTTTCCCTTTTACTCGTTAAATAATGTGAGATCTGTTCCATATAATATCAAATAGAGCATAAGCTTCAAGAAAATTCCAAACATCATTTCACCCAATACTAGGATATCTCTTAAGAAAGCACAAGCAAACATAACATTCACATATTTGAAGCAGATAATTGAGTCAACATTTCCCCATGTTTTAGAGACAAATCCTTAGAAGAAATAACAAGAAAAATGTGACTTTCACAATTACAAGAAATGCAGTGGACTGTGAACACAACCTTATGGAAATGACAAAGTGAAAAGAGATTCGATGCTCCTTTGAGAGTTTTATTCATTAAAAATAATCATGTCATGGAGCATTCAAAGAAAAAATAAGCAATGTACCCATTAGTTTAATATTTTTTTGTTCTATGTGTTGCATTTAAAGAGGAAAATTTCTTCAGTCAACAACTCACTATCAATAAATGTTAAAAGAAATAAAAATAGATCAAGTTATAATTTTTGTCCTTTGCTCTTTGTTTACCTAAAACAACACAAAACAAGAAATAATATCAACTATGTGAAAGTATGTTCACTACTCCACATAGGTCTCATACCAATGGAGGCACATTTACAACGAACAAACACAAAAGTAGACATGTGAGCATCAAAGGAGAATATAGACTATTTTATCAATTTACAAGCCTTGCTAGGCCAAAAAAGTTCATGTATTATTTAATCTTTTGTGACCTTCAAGAAGATAATGAACTTTATTGATCTGAAACATACATTGAGGTACTTGTATCTAGTGTTGAAGCTTCTAAAAAGAAAGGGTTGATGCACCAAAAGTGTATGGGAATACTTTGTAACAAATTTTGTGATTGTGTTATCTTTATGAACTTTTTGTGTTTTAAGGATTTTGCAAGAAGAGTTAAAGTTACTATTGAAGATTGTGTACTTCAAAAAAATTATTAGTAAAATTTCCATTGTGCTTTCTTGCTTGCAAATTTATGCTTATATCCTATATTCTTCAACTAAAAGCTTCAAACTGTACTCTAGTGAATTGAGTTATTTATTGTTGTCACCATGAGGAAGATGATGTAGTTGTTCTCAAGAAAGAGGTTGATGCAAATACTTCTCTGACTCTAATCTACAACTTATTAAACTAATTCAAATAAAAACAAATGCAACCAACTGAAAAGAAAAAGGCAAAAATAATTATACAACTATTAATAAATATCTATTGAATTAAAATAGTTATACAATATGATAGCACAGTTTTATATATCCTAACTCAAAATACCTAGCGAAAATGTTCCCTGTAAGCTACAATTAATGTGCAGGGAATGCATGTTTTTCTCCTCCAAAATAAGCCTCTCAAAAAAATCTTTGTGGCACCCCTTTAACTCTCTTGAATATTGAAAGATGTATCCCATGACTTATTATGTTCAAAAGAAAATGCCAAACCCTTGAATTCATTGACCTAGAGAGAAAATAAATTCAAAATATTTAATTTGGGTATGTATGTTTCAATGGTGTCAGGGTACAAACCTAGAAGAAGACCCCATCTTAGGCTATTTGGGTCACTTGTTTTATTAATTTTAAGTGATGAGTTGTTAAATCAATATCAATAACTACTTTGTAGATGATCTAGAGATGAAGAAAAATCCTTCAAAAAGACCTTATGTGAAATGAACTCTACTAGATTGCCAAAGATGGCATTCTTCTAAGTAAATTGCTTAATGTGCTTGGTCTTAGAACCACTAATGATTGGGCAATAAATATCAATGCATCAATCGCTTGGGAAGAAACAAAATTTACAGTTTCAATTTAAAAAGCAATTGGGTGCACTGAAGGCTCAGAACACTACACACCATCGTGTAGTCAACTTGATTTCTCAAACTATCAAAACTCAACTGATTTCTTCTTCCTTGAATATTCTCCATGCCTTTTTCAAGTCTCACATAATTCCTTATATACCCTTTTAAGGGGTGTTTTCTAAACCATCACACCCTTTCACAAGAGTTTCATTTTAATAATTATTTAATAATAATTATTCCTCCACATTTTAAAATATTTTTAATACATGTACTTTATTAAACTTTCTTTTAACCAAAAGATCATAATATCCTTTATTTTTCTATCTCCCTTTTAATTCTAAAGATTTATTTCATAGTTTTCTCTTCTCTTGGGGAAAAAGTCACATAACATTTTTGTGTGATTTTATCATGCAATTTGCACTCACATAAGGCCCATTAAATGCAGGAGCATGGCACATATCAAAAAAAGATGTTTTCTCATGTCTTTGTCAATGAAATTGGATTTGCAAAGGACAAATGTATTTTGGGCATTGGATATGGTTGTGGCTAGGGTTTTTCTAGTTGGGAGACCCTTTGACATTCTCTTGATAATGTGGTCATGGGTTTTTCTCCCTTACCTTCATTTTCTAATTATCATAAGAGAACAAAAGAAGAGAATAACATTTTTCAAGAGAGGAGTGTTAGAAAGAAAATTGGGGAAACACATATCAAATTTTTGAGCTCCAAATACTTTATGAGTGTTGTAGTTCATACCCCAGACTCAATCATATAAAGGTAAACACCAATTGTTTCAGACAAAGGATTCCCTAATTAATTATATATCTATATAATGACAAATAGTACCAAATAGATAGAATTTCAATAATCATTATATTAATCCTATCAAAAGAGTAAAATATATATCCTACCCTATACTCTGCCTATCTCTTTCCTTTCTTACATATAATCCTTCTACATAATATAATTTCATATAGAGTTCTTACATGTATCCTTTTGTTCTCTCTTATGTATTCCCTATATCTATCTTGTCCTTTTGTCATTCTTATCTTTCTTTATACATATATCTATGGGATGGGATATGACCCATATACTATACCCCTAGTCTAGATGGTATCTTTTCAATCTTAGGGTCTACAAGCTCTTTATGACAAGATGTTGTAGGATTTTCTTGGCGATGTCTGCATTGTTATTCTTTTTGATAAACATTATCCCCCCTTTCAAAATTTTGACTTGCCCTCAAGTCAATGCTACTTTTCTAAAAGGATATCCTTATAGTCTCCTTAAGTCTAAAAAATGTGTTATCCCATTGAGTTTTTTCCAAATGTAGTTGTTGGGTCTGCACTTGGATTTGTAGTAAGAGTTTTTCTACCTTCGAGAGTGTTTTAGGGAATTTGTATCTTTTGGGCTAATTATTGTGCTTCCTAGAGAAATCCTGTAATGTTGGCTAACCTTAAGCTGAATACCTCTTAGATTTGGTGTAATTTGTTATGGATCCTATCTCTTTGATCTTGTATCTATTGGAATTGTGCATGTAATGCTTCTATCTGCACCCTAGACTACCCATCAGTATCTTATAATGTATCATAGGTTGTTGCTCTTTATAGTATCTAGACTTCCAACCGATCCATTTGAGCCTTGGTTTTTTTTGTCACTATTAGCCATTGTAGAAAAATGGGTATAAAGCATTGAGATCCGCTTTGATGTTCTTGAGGGTGTCAATTTGTGATTCTATGATAGAGTGTGTGATAGCACACTTCTTCCATTTCTCATATATTTTAGTCATAGTATTATGCTTGAAGTTTTTACCGTAGTGTTTTCTTTTGTAACCAATTTTCCTTGATCACCCGTTCTACCAAAATTCTTAGTTATGTCACCAATTGTTGGGATGAGTCCCCTTGGATATGAGATAAATTTCTTTGTGTATTCTTCATTAGCTCTTCTAACTGGTCAAAGCTCTCTACATGATGTTCCAAAATCTCTACCCTTGTTGTTTCATGTATTATATCCCCTATCTGGAATTTGTGTAGGGGTGAGATGCTCCCATTGTACACTTATGAGCCTACCAATAGAAGTTGGAGAAGCTATGGAGATGTTATTGATTGTAGTTGCTTTTTTTTGGCCAAAAATTCCTTGATGGACTACATGGAAGATGTTGTGGAGGAAGAGGGTGTATCAAAATACAGAGGGGGAGAATATTGTTCTTGCTCTGAGGTGGTAGATTTATATTTTTCTTCTTCCTCATGCAAGTTTTAATAGAATTTTTTGTAGCCTCCTTTATCTCCTTTTGTATGGCTTTAGTGACTTACATTTTCTCTATCATTAAATTTATCCAACCTTTGTTTCAATCGAAGCTCTTTGGTTTGGATCTTCGCTATATTTTGTTTTTGTAGAGGTATAACTATGGCATCCAATTCTCCAATTGCTAAGTCCTTTAATCGCTCCTTGTCTTTGGATTCTTTCTCCCTTCTCTTATTTAATGTGTGCTAGTCAAGGAGTCTAGAACCCGATCAATTAGATCCTCTAGTGTTGTGTTAGATTCTATCATATATCTGATGATTTCCCTCTCTGTGATTGGTTGATTTGGTACCGCCATGTTTGGATATTTTTTAAGTGTCATGTCCATCACCTCTCGAAACAACCCACTATATAGTTGATCCTCATCTACAAGTGGGGAAACCTTTGGGATAGTTATATTTTTCGAGAGAGAAGTATCCTCCGATATTTCCTATTCCTCTTCTATATCCACTATTTATGGAGACACTTCTCTGTGTTCCTTCTCCTTCCTTCACTTAGGCTTTTTATTTGCACTCATTTTTAGGAGAGCCTTTGTAGCTTCTTCTTCTTATGGTTTTTTTCTGGACATAGTGGTTGTGATCCTTCTCTTTCTTGGCCTACTAATCCCACCTTGAGGGGGTTCTACAAGCTAAGTGCCAAATTGGAGTCTTCTAAACCTCTGAGGAGTGGATGTTCTCTGCTCCTTCATCTCTTTTTTTGGTACACCCGATTTCTCACATAGCTTTTTTTTATTCTTGTCAAAGTGCTCTTCAACCTTCTTCTTTGCTAGGTTATCCATATGTTCTAGATAGGTGGTGAATTTCTTAGATTATGGATCTTTGGGGAGGTTAAGGAGTGTGGAGGTGTATGATTTGATCTTTTTATCTGTTACCTCATATGGTAGCTAAGTTACCCACGATGTTCTCAACTCAATTGCTTCCATAAATGTGTAGTCTTTATCAACTAGGAAGACAATGTCTTTAATGTATCGATGACCCACCTCATAGGAGATGTGTTCTTTGGCCTATAGCTTTTGTTGTATGGATTTGAAGAACCCCCACTAGGTTGTGATGTATGAGTGGCA
The DNA here is from genome assembly GCA_007115665.2 of Sequoiadendron giganteum. Taxonomy (NCBI): domain Eukaryota; kingdom Viridiplantae; phylum Streptophyta; class Pinopsida; order Cupressales; family Cupressaceae; genus Sequoiadendron; species Sequoiadendron giganteum. The sequence goes on from CM021101.1 coordinate 497,746,736, forward strand.
TCTTGAAAGTGTTTCACATGATCTTAGATTTGGGCCACAATGGCTCAGGTGGAGTCCCAAATTTTCCTTGTAAATCTCGATAATTGTTGCATAAAGTAGAAAGTGAGGCATATTAGCAGAGTCCCATACCTGAACTAATAGTGGGATTTCTTTGTGTGTTGAATGTTTTCCATAAGTTCCTATCATAGAACCTCACATAGGTATATTTCCTTCCCTTCCATGAACATTTGATATATCATGTAAATTGCATTTGTGGTGGTTGAATCCTTCTTATTTATATAGTTTACTTTATAAGTAATACCCATGGTGCATATTTGACTATTGGATTTTTTTTTATCTTAGTGACGTCTAGGCTCTAACCATCATATGTTTCTCTGGTTAGCCATGTGACTTCCACATTCTTGATGGCCTTCTTAGGTAGAACATATCCCTTAGCCCATAGGCCTGTCACTACTTGGATAACATCTTTGGTGATCCTGTATGATTAGTCCAAGTGGAGGTATTCATCATGAAACATGATAATTATTGTTCGGACCTAATCTTCTTACATCATGAAGTCTAGGAAATCCTTCCATACATCCAGTTGCTTCTTTGCAAAGTTATTATATTGTGGTAGTTATTATTGTGTGTCTGGTTGTAGGAGAGTGTAGCTCAAGACTTTGAATTTAGTATGATCAATCTCTGTGAGGGGTGCATGAATGTGTTTCTAGATGTATTCTATGTAGATGGCATCCATGGGTACTTTTCAGAATACCCTTGGGTTGGTTTCCATCGCTTTGTATGGGAATATTTTATAATTTAGCCTCGGCTTGTCAAAAATGTCAACGAGGGTGGGTGTAGCCATTTTTATGAGCTAAAACTATGTAGTGGACTGGTATCTAGTGTAGGGTTTGGCGTGGGACGGCTTGAATACTTCAGTTGGATAGAATGCACAATAAGTGAGAATGGGAAGTGGAGTGATATATTTATAATTTTCTTAGGGGTGGGTGTAATAAATGGTCTAGGTGTTTCTCTCATCTTTCTACATTTTTTCTCATTATTTTCCTAGCTAGCTATTTATTTTCTTTAGTGTATGAAAAGACTGTAGTACATTATATGCTAACTTTATTTGAGCTATATTAGGGTGGTTATTTGGTACTCTTCTTTGATCCCTTGTTTTATCCATTTAGGGTTAGGTCAAGGAAATTGATGTTCAAACTCAGGCCTATCCATGACTTGTGGATAATGAGACTTTACTATTAAGTTTATAGTTGTTTTATTATGATTTATCCCTCTATGTTTTAGTGTTTTTTCAATCCCATATTTATACCTTAGATATCATTTCTTCCTTCCAAAGGTTACCACTTTATGGTGTATTGATTCCTTTGATTTTATATGCTTGGATAAGTCCAAAGGATGTTGAATTAGTGTTTGTGTGATGAGTTTATATGTTTGTGGTGTCCTTCCTCTATTTGTGGTAGTTTATGGAGGTCTGATGGGTTTCTTGTGTACCATAAATGCTCTACAAAATCCATATACCTTCTAGGATGTTAATTAATGTTCCCCCTTGCATCCATACGTCTAGAATTTCTTCACTATTAGTATTATCATTGTCACTTTCTAGTTCAACTTCTCTAGAGCTATTGGGATCTTCCTCTTCTTCAAAGGTGGGTAGTTTAGAGATAGTGTAGAGATTTCCAGGATCCTCTCCTTTTTCTTGTTTAATATCTTCTACATGTGTTATATCTTCCCTTTCTCCTAATGGAATGTGAACTATCTTATTATCATCCACCAAAGAGATTTCTTCCTTTCTAGAGTGATCTGAATTAGGATATATGACAATTGCTTAATGAATGCTTAACGATTACAACGATTAATTAAAAGCTTTAAAAATGAATTAACATAACTAAAATGATTAAATGAACTATCTTATCATGTTGTTGCTTACTTGCTCATAAGTAATCATGTTCCTCTTCTTCTAGATCTAATTCTTCACTGATTTCTTCATTTCCATTTGCCTATTTCTTCTAGTATCAGTTCCTTGTCTAGTCAACACTATAACTTGAACATTTTTCTTTGTTCTGGATTTCTTCTTTTTCTTTATTTGAATTTGTTCTTGTTCTTTGGAATAGTCTCCATTTGATGTATTTGAGGACTAATTCTCTAATCTTTGACAGCGTTTAACTCCTTGCAGTACTCTTTTGATTACTCTGGCTCCCTTGTGGTCTTACAAATCATCACTTCTACAATGTGTTGTGTTTTAATAGTATTGTTGTGCCTTACCACATCTAAAGATATCATGAGAATCATCTCCATAAAATGGACATTTTCTTTTCTTTTTTACCCAACATTCCATAGCATAATGACTTATCTTCCAATAGTTATAACATGCAACATCAATTCTCTGGCAGTTGTTTCTACCACGTCCTCTTCCTCCTCTGTAGTTTGATTGTCTTTTGTCTCCCATGTACTCTTGCGGTGGGTTATTTTTTAGTGCATATGCACTTCTATTGTCTCTCCATGGTGGTCATCTATAACCTGCATCATATAGAGGCCTTTCCACCGGTCCCTTAATATATGCCATGTTCTTTTCTATGTTTGTGTTATAATTATAGTTCATCTAGGGCATCTTGGATCAAGATGATTTGTTGTGTTCCAGATTTGGAATTGGTTTGCGGGATAGTCCTCAGTGAGGTGACTATCCCTGATGTAGGAGCATCCAGTGGTGTAAGGGCAATCCTACATCACCGAAAAATATATTTTACTTTCATTTAGCTTTTTGTAGATGTTGTTTCATTTTTGGATACCCTTTTCATCAAAGAAGAATTCCCAACTTTCAGAATTGTTTTTCTGCTTTTTCTGCTCAACTGCTATTTTTAGCAGGTATGAATTTGAAGGCGTGAAGAGACAAAAATTTAAGGGAAGCTACAGGATAGAATAATAAACACTTTGGTGAAAGAATCAGGCAAAGATCATTCTCGGTTCAAAAGTTATTCAAGTTTCAGTTTCTGCTTTTTGCCCTACAAAATCTTCGAAGCTAATTTTGAGAGACTTAAAGGCTCTGGATGGGCCCGAAAATTGGCGGAAAACGAAAGTGGTTTGCCTTTAGGCCCCACTTCTTGGCACTACATTTTCGCAAGACCTTTTCGAAAAGGTATTATCATTGAAGATCCGACAGTTAGATCTTGAGTTAGGGCTTCCGGAAGTTGGTGCATAATTAGAATGTTGTTTTTTGCTCCAAATGGAGAATTGGGCTATTTATGGGGTAGTTTCTGATTTTTGTGAGTAGTTTTTGGGGAAAGAAGATCTCATGCTGTGAATAGGGGAATTTATGTAGTTTCTTTCTGTAATTTGCATGTATTGCAGAACTCAAGGATTTGAGATCCTTTGCATGTAAGAATTTCATATTTTGAAAGTAATAAGAATCTCTGGTTTTCTATGTGATTTTTTGTGTCTTGGGTTGCACCATCATCAATCCCATTCTTGGCAAGTTCCACAATATAGTGTATTAGTTTTAGTTGGTACTATCTTAAATTCTACATGTAGTATGGCTATAGTTATTTCTCCTTGGACCTTAGGACAATCATTCCAGAGTGGCCTTCCCTTGAGTAGTATGTGCACTAAATTTCTTTTCTTTTATTTTTTCTCCATTTGCTATAATTTTATTTTGTATAGTTAGTTGCTCTACCACTAGTTGTAATTTATCGATATTCTTCTTTATGTAATATTTTTGAGGTATGCACCATGTTTGGGCTTCTATGAGATATGCCATTATGATCAAAATTGTGTAAGTATTGAATATTCTTCCTTCCAAAGCTGCTCTTATATCCTTTTGTTGTTTAGAAATAAACCGTTCAATCTTTTATCAGTTTATGAGGGGTTCTTCTAATTTGTGGCAGACTTCTTTAATTCTTTTGTCATATGCTTTCACTAATTTTATTTCTCCCTGTACTAGGTCCTTCATTTTTCTAACACTATCTATTAGAATATCTAGAGTGTCAAAGTTTGTTAGAAAATATTATTTCACCTCATTCCAACTTTTCCCATGTTTTGGGTAGGTCTTTTTGTACCAGTCTAATACTTCCTTTCTCAATGAAGATACAAAATCAAGTAATTTTGGTTTGTCTTCATCGATGTCCTATCTTTCCCACATGGAACCTAATAAGAATATATGTTTGGTGGTTTTTGTTGTATCTCTTCCAAAAACTAGGATCTTGATTGAAGATTACATGTTGGGTTTGCTACTTCTAATTCCAAAGTTTTGGGTTTGCAAACTAGGCCTTTCTTTCTTTTATTTCTTTACTTTCCTAACAATACAGGGTTTTTGTTCTCTAACCTTATCTCTTTCCAACTTTATATCAAAGTATTATATTCCAAGTATCTCTTCCCACTTGACTTATTTTCCTTTGTCTTCTTCCGTTCCTTCATGTTGTGGTATCTCTTCCTTCAAAATTATTCGACTGACTAAGGCATGGGTCTTGGTTAGGGGGTTATGACTCTTTAAGGTATCTTTTCACTTTCTTATTTGTTAGTGACATTTTATTTATTTGTAAATATAAATTTTTACCCAAATTCAATATGTTCTCTTTATTTTTCTTATTTCTTCTTCTTTTGGTTTTCTTATAACTTCTATTGACCAATTATTCTAAATATTCGACTTGAATTGATGGAGTCTTCTCTAAAGTTTTTAGAAATTCAATGAATCTACTATCCAATATAATGGTTAGTTTTGATAGATCTAGTCTAATTGTTGGACTTTTAGAAGGTTGTGGTGATAATGGAGTCTTTGTATTATTGCAGGGTCTAAATAGTAATTTTCTCCATATTCTCCATAATCATTAATATTCATCCTTATACTGGTTATAAGTTTTCCTACCTTTTCCCAACATAGTTTAGATTTTTACCGAGTCTTCCAATTTTCTTCTCTATCCTCTTTTTCTTTTTCTTTGGCAGCACCCCTTTTAGCATGCTCAATTCTCATTTTCTCAATAGTTTCCATTCTTTTGTGGTGTCTTTCTTCTCTCTCCATCCTTTGTTGTTTTCTTCTCTCTTTTCCATTTGGGCTTGTCATGTTTAATTTTCTTGTCAATTCCATTTTTCTCTAATCTTTCTTATGGTTGTCTTATCTCCTTTTTTCCATGGGTGTGATTGATTTGGGGTTCTATTAATCCTTTTATTATTTCTCATGGTAGTTATTTGATATATTTTCTTAGAGGTCGCATCTCTTCGAGGATCCCTTCCAAAACATCTCCCCCTTTCCATTCTTCATCCCCTTGGTGCCTAACCCCCTCTCATAGGGTAAGCGCCAAGAGGATAGTTCATCAAATCTTCATATCTTCATTGGTTATCTTTTCCTTTTCTTGTGTTTGATTGAAATTTAAAATTTTGTATTTCATTGCCTTTTATATCACCTAACCAAGGTCTTCGCAATGAAACCAATGTTAACAAGAAAATTGAGGAAACACAGACCAAAGTTTTGAGCCCCAAGTAATTTTTGAGTGATGTATTTTATACTCTAGACTCATTCATATAAAGGTAAACACCAATTGATTCAGACAAAGGATGCACTAATTAATTATATATACACATAATGACAAATAACATCAAATAGATAGAATTCTAGTAATCATTATAATAATCCTATCAAAAGAGTACAATGTATATATTCCCCTATACTTTTCCTATCTCTTTCCTTTCTTACATATAATCCTTATACATAATTTATAATTTCATACATTGTTCTTACATATATCCTTCTATTCTCTCTTTCACATTCCCTATATCTATCCTCTTCTTCTGTCATTCATATCTTTCTTTATACATATATCTATGAGATGTGATGTGACCCATCTATTCTACCCCTAGTCTGGATGGTATATGTTTGATCTTAGTGTCCCAAGCTCTTTACAGCAAGATGCGGTAGGATTTTCCTAACAATGTATGCACTATTACTCTTTCTAGCTAACAAGGAGCATAGCATAGGAGAAGAACTTGTGTAGTAGAACCATAAGGTTCCTAGTTTTTAGCACTCAGTGTAGCTATTTTGCACTGTAGTTTACCCAAGTATATAATTATACTTGTAACTATTATAGAATGGATGATTAACAACATACTCAACCTTGGTTGAGTGTCTCCCTATGCATGGTGTAGTTTAAGGATTTGTTTCTAATTAGTTAGCCTATTAAATGGCTATAAAATTCTTGTAAAGCTTTTGCAAGATATCTTTTCAAAACAATAAATAAAATGTATGGTTATGTGCATGGATTACTAAGTAGACTCTTTTAATATTCTGCAACTATCTGTGATTTTTCTAGATGTATGTCTAGAGCCTAACTTGTTTGTGTATTTTAGAAAACCTAGTCTTTTGTAATATATTGATTAATTCATCACCTTAGTTTTAGTCATTGTATATTTGGTTGTATTCAAAGACTATGTTACCCAACTAGATAAAGGCACTGATATGTTATTTTCTTGCTCTCCCCATAATCCTCAACACACTCGAAATCAATCATTTTAAACATTTTTTTTGTTTTCCTTTAGTTAGTGTGTCCTAACTATCATGCCTGAATGTTTATAACATCTAAGAGGTTATCATAAAGAACATTCTCAAACAAATATATGGAAAATTATCTATTAAATAAGTGTTCATCCTTACATCTCGAAACTAGCAAATAGGTATATAGTGACCCTAATATTGGGATACAATGTGCATTGGGTATGGTTTGTTGTAAGGTAATTGCTTAGTGTATCAACCACTCATCTAGCATCTTACAGAAAACCCCCCTTGGTTTTGCAAAGCTAGAAGTGAAGGACTTCTTACCCACCTCAAGCATTGGTCCTTAGCTACCCAACCTAAAGACATGTTTGTGGTGATCTTCCAAGGTTTGGCACCTTCAACACCTGAAAGATTATCAGACCTTAGAGATTTGAGGTTTACATTTCATATCACCAACAAATCTACTCATTAATGTTGGACTTATAGATTTTATAATTCTAGTTGACAACATTCATGACATTTATTCCTATTTGGCATTGCTTTCTTGTGTTTTCTTGTATAATAATATTTTATTTATAACATTTTAAGATTGGTTAGTTATGATGAGGTTGATGCATAACAATATTTTGCACAAATGGCAAGATAGCAATCAACACCAACAAAAATAGTTTTTTAACTTGCACGACAATTTAAGATAGAAAGTTAATGCATGGATACATGATTTTCAATTCTTCATGTATTTTAACTCCCAAAATAGTTGAGGATTTGAAGACTCAACTAAACCATTAATATTTAGAACATTATATACACATGCATCTTAACAGAATGTAAAAGAACTTATAATGAAATCTTCTATAAGCCTCTTGTGATATAGGTCATGTAGAGAACGTAAAACATGGAAAACAAAAACTTAAAATATAATGAAAAACAAAAAAAAAACTCTAAATTAGATAGAATGGGAAAAAAAATTATAGAACAATTTAATATTCTTTATAATCTAAGAGAATGTAAATGTTGAGAAATATAGAAAAATCAACTCTAATATTCTTTATAAGTCTAATTTCTTACAATCAAATTATAAAAAAATTATGCATTTTCAATTAATTTTTTTTGGGAATATTGTATATCTATATATATATAAAGGAATGGAGACGGATAACTGCTAGACAAAATTCACCTATGTACATCGAAAAATGCATGAAAAACATAGACATGAGCATACATGGATACATGCATAACATGACAAGACCGTCGTAGTGCAGGGCCCACCAGACACATGAAACCGGTAGAGGGGACGAAATGTCCAATCTACGGTCAGGCAAGAGTTAACGGTGCCGTTAAGTGCGTTTTCCCGCCCATTGTTGGGTGCAAAAAGCGGGCGGGTTAGCTTCGTCGGCAAGTTTCTTGTGCGGCGTAGGAAAAGTGGAAGGGAATGACGTGGGCCTTTTCTATTTAGAGAGAGCAAGGAGAAAATACTATTTCTTTTGTTGTTTCTTGTCTGCACGTTGAAAAGGAAAGATGAAGGTCTGAGAGCACGTGCACAAATTCGAGGAGAATACCGACCAAATTAGTTGAAGTGTGGAGTGCACATGGAGGATTTGGAGGAGAATACTCACGAAATCGAGGTGAGGGGTAATTTTGTTGCAAGTAGAGGGTTTTACAAGTTCTTTGTGTTTGAAATTTGGGAAACAGAATGTGGAGTATTTCAGTTGTTCGAATGTCTTCAAAATTACACATTCCATTGTTGTGTTTCAATTTCGCACCATTGAAAAAAGAAATTGCAAAAAATAATTTAGAATGGGAAATGCAGTGCTGGGTTTCAATAAAAAAACTATACAAAATTATTGTCAATGGGAAACACAGTGTTGGGTTTCATTTTTTTCAATCTCCTTGTTTTAATGTAGAGGGTTTTACAAGTTCTTTGTCTTTTAAATTTGGGAAACAGAATGTGGAGTATTTTCGTTGCTCCAATGTCTTCAAAATCACACATTCCATTGTTGTGTTTCAATTTCGCACCTTTGAAATAAGAAACTGCAAATAATAATTCTGAATGGGAAATGCAGTGTTGGGTCTCAATAAAAAAACTGTCCAAAATTAATATCAATGGGAAACACAGTGCTGGGTTTCATTTTTTTTAATCTCCTTGTTTTAATGTAGAGGGTTTTACAAGTTCTTTGTCTTTTAAATTTGGGAAACAGAATGTGGAGTATTTTGGTTGCTCCAATGTCTTCAAAATCACACATTCCATTGTTGTGTTTCAATTTTGCACCTTTGAAAAAAGAAACTTCAAATAATAATTATGAATGGGAAACACAGTGCTGGGTTTCAATAAAAAAACTGTCCAAAATTATTCTCAATGGGAAACACAGTGTTGGGTTTCATTTTTTTTCAATCTCCTTGTTTTAATGTAGAGGGTTTTACAAGTTCTTTGTCTTTTAAATTTGGGAAACAGAATTTGGAGTATTTCAGTTGCGCCAATGTCTTCAAAATCACACATTCTATTGTTGTGTTTCAATTTCGCACCTTTGAAATAAGAAACTACAAATAATAATTCTGAATGGGAAATGCAATGCTGGGTCTCAATAAAAAAGCTGTCCAAAATTAATCTCAATGGGAAACACAGTGTTGGGTTTCATTTTTTTTAATCTCCTTGTTTTAATGTAGAGGGTTTTACAAGTTCTTTGTCTTTTAAATTTGGGAAACAGAATGTGGAGTATTTCATTTGCTCCAATGTCTTCAAAATCACGCATTCCATTGTTGTGTTTCAATTTCGCACCATTGAAAAAAGAAACTGCAAATAATAATTCTCAATGGGAAACGCAGTGTTGGGTTTCAATAAAAAAACTGTCCAAAATTATTCTCAATGGGAAATACGGTGCTGGCTTTCATTTTTTTTCAATCTCCTTGTTTTAATGTAGAGGGTTTTACAAGTTCTTTGTCTTTTAAATTTGGGAAACAAAATGTGGAGTATTTCGGTTGCTCCAATGTCTTCAAAATCACACATTCCATTGTTGTGTTTCAATTTCGCACCTTTGAAATAAGAAACTGCAAATAATAATTCTGAATGCGAAATGCAGTGCTGGGTCTCAATAAAAAAACTGTCCAAAATTAATCTCAATGGGAAACACAGTGTTGGGTTTCATTTTTTTTAATCTCCTTGTTTTAATGCAGAGGGTTTTACAAGTTCTTTGTCTTTTAAATTTGGGAAACAGAAAGTGGAGTATTTCAATTGCTCCAATGTCTTCAAAATCACGCATTCCATTGTTGTGTTTCAATTTCGCACCATTGAAAAAAGAAACTGCAAATAATAATTCTGAATGGGAAACGCAGTGCTGGGTTTCAATAAAAAAATTGTACAAAATTATTCTCAATGGGAAACATAGTGCTGGGTTTCATTTTTTTCAATCTCCTTGTTTTAATGTAGAGGGTTTTACAAGTTCTTTGTCTTTTAAATTTGGGAGACAAAATGTGGAGTGTTTCGGTTACTCCAATGTCTTCAAAATCACACATTCCATTGTTGTGTTTCAATTTCGCACCATTGAAAAAAGAAATTGCAAATAATAATTCTGAATGGGAAACACAGTGCTGGGTTTCAATTATTTTAATCATCCACTTTAAATGGTAAGGGTTTTGTTATGGTCGGTTGCTTGTTTCTTAACACCCACGTTTTTGTTAAGGTAGCAGAGTTTTGATCCCAGGTTTTTGTTCGATATGGTGCTTCCTGGTGAAGTTGTGGAACACGAAAATGAGCCAGTACCAATCATTCAGCCTAATCTAATTGGGCTTGAGGAGGAACAACTCAACATTGTTTCTAAGCTATGTTTGCTTGTATGGAAGGAAAAGTCCAGTGATGCTGAATATTGGAGGGTGATCGTTGTCCTAGATAAAGAGGAAGAGGAAGCGAAATTTAATAATTTGCTTGATGAAATGCTTGCGGAGATTTTATAGGGTCCGCTTCCTCCGGATGTTTAGTGAACTTCTTTTCTATCGACTGAAACTTAATCTTTAATTTACATGCATGTAAATTTTGTAATTATGAATAGTCACCGATTTCGTAGGGTGTAATAGAAACAGTGTCTGTTATGCAGCCATGGAGCCTTTGAACCCATATTTTGTATTGATAAAAAATCAAATAAGATTGAATCCTTTATTTTCTAAATATTTTCTTGATCACAAATGTCTTTGTGCTTCTACGATCATTCTTCAATATGATATTTGCTGAGTCCAATAGTGTTGATGTTATATTTGCTAAATTTGTGATTTCTAAAAGAAATCATCTTGTCAAATTAGTTTGTTGTTTTTATCTTTCTTTGTCTCAATATGGAATGTTACAATACAGTATGACTATCTTCCAAATCACACATTCCATTGTTGTGTATAAATTTCAGTCGATTGATAAGAAAACTCCACAAAATAAATCTGAATGGGAAACACAGTGTTGGGTTCCAGTTATTTGAATCTCTTTGTTTAAATGTAGGGGGTTGTGTCATGGTGGGTTGCTTGTTTCTTAAAACCCAGGGTTTTGCAATATGGAATGTTACAATACAGTATGTCTATCTTCCAAATCACACATTCCATTGTTGTGTTTAACTTTCGCATGATTGACAAAATCAATTGGAAACAAAAAATGTGATTTGGAAAACACAGTGTTGGGTTTAAGTTATTTGAATGTCCATGTTTAAATGTGAAGGGTTGTCTCATGGTGGGTTTCTTTCTTCTTAACACCTCCCGGTTTGAAACATGGAATGTTAGAAAACCATATGAATTTATTCAAAATCGCAGATTCCAATGTTGTGTTTGAATTTCGCATGATTGAAAGAAAAGTGCAGAAAACAATTGTTATTCAGAGAATAGAGTGTTTGGGTTGTTCGACTGTCTGATTTCCAACATGCGTTTGTGTTATATTTTATGCATAGCTCGATTGAATCTATCACCTTTAATTTTCCCTGGTTGAAGCCAGAATGTCCTATTGGTTTTACGTGGGTGAGAGCAATGCAAGCACATTTTATCTATGTTTTAATGAATGATTTTTTCCTTCTTCTTCACACAATCCACACTAATTTTAAGTGTTCGTCCAATCTTGTGATTTCCTAGAATGGGGAGAGGTTTGAAATGGAAGATGCTAGATGAATTGGAGGTGCAAGATGTACAAAATGGAGGCTCTCCTCTTTTGTCTTCCGATTTGGAATGGGCTACTATTTCCGTCAAGAAGGATAAGGTCCTTGACCTTGTTGCAGCAATTCCTCTTACAAGACTTGATCAGTTCATTCAAGTTGAAATGTGTGTTGAAGGTGTAGAAAAAAAACTTTTGGACAAGAAAATAAGAGAACCTACAACCTCCTATGCTGTCTACGACAAAACTTATAGTAAAACAATTTTGTATAATAGGTTTGTATATATCGACATTCATTTCTATGGAAAAATGATATTTTACTCTCTTGGTTGAACATGATGAGATGATGCCTTTCTTGTAGCTACTGGTGTCAATACAGTCCTATAGACAATAGAAAGTGGCCTCCACCAGAGAAGAAATCACATAAAATGTTTATACAAAAGCGAGGTTGTCAATACCACTTCATGGTAAAGGTTATGGAAAGCAAACCTGATGTTGCCTATATTATCTACAAAGAAATGTTCCACGTAGATAAAAATGGTGAATTTTGCCATGGCATTCATGACACAAGTGGAGAGAAGCGTTCTATGTTTTCCACTAATCTATCCATAGAGTGCAAAAGCTATATTGAAAGCCTTTTTCTCATGGATGTCAATGTAAATGCAATAATGGATAGACACGTCAGCGATCCTCTGTTATGTGGCATGATGTCCAAGAGAGATCAATTCCTTACAAGAAAGGATGTAATGAATGCATGGCGAAAGGTGCATTGTACTCACGCACAAAAACACAAAGTTGATTCCACAAGTATCCTACTGTGGAGTGGAGAAGACTTTGAAAACTTCTTCTACTTTCAACAACCCAATGGGAACAATATGCATTTTGTTATCGGGGTTCAGACTTCATGGATATTGGATAGGATGGTTAGCTGCTCGCAAAATTCAATCATCTCGATGGATTCCACATTTGCAACTAACAAATATGAGGTGAGACCTTACAAACATTGACAAATAGTTCATCGTTTATTCAATGATCTTATTGGTTGTAAACTTCATATCTTGTCAAGTTGTTCTCTCTATAGTACCCATTGTATACTCTCCTCATTTTCGAAGAGCAAGAGAGTGGTGTGTCGGTTGCGTGGGTAGTCTCCTCACGAAACAAGATTGAGGACATCTCTACGTGGCTACGCGTATTGCGTGGCTATGTGTATTGCTCGAACATGGAAGAAGAGCCAGGCCTGACTGGAGAATCAATTCCTTTTTGATCAATGATGCGACTGCAGAGATCCAAGCCATACAATATGTGCATCCCTTTCTTCATTTGTGTACCTTTCTCATTTTCTATTCATTTTCAATGCCACTTTCCCATGCATTCGAGCAGTAAACAATATCGTTTGTATTGTCTATTAGGGTTGTCTTTCAATGTCGTGTGCTTTTATGCCTTTGGCATGTCAAAAGGGCTTGGCTAAAGAATGTATACAAGTATGCAGCCAAGGAAAGGGCAATGGACATATTTTGTAGTCTTGGCACGATCATGATGGCAATCGTTGACACCGAAGATTGCATCACTCAGCTATTGAACTCTTTCTTTGAGGAGTTCAATGATCAGGCCCGATTCTTAGAGTACTTCAAGAAGACTTGGTGTAAAGGAGAAGGTCGAATTGATCAGTTGAAAATTTTCATCACCTCACATGATTCGCACCATTCAAATTATTTGATGTCACGTCTAATATGTTGTGGCTTACTTGACTATTGGATGTTTTTGTTTGCAGCCATGTGGGCAAAAAATTGTAGACTATTCCCACATGCCAACCAGGATACGAATGCAGCCATTGAGTCATACCATTGCCTACTAAAAACTCGGTACTTGTGCGATCGTTCAAAAAAATGCAATAGGAGAATGGACTATTTGTATTACACACTTGTGTATAAAATGGAACCATTCTATAGGCAAAAGGAAAAGTTGCAGCATTATGGTTTTCTGATGAACAAAAAATATTTAAATATGTGATCTAGTGTGGAGCGGGCCGACGCAATTTCAGACGATGACTGTATTCCCGATGAAATAGATCCTGGATGGTACTGAGTGAAAAGTCAAAGTAGGTCAATGCACTACCTTGTTCAGAAATTTGGGGAGCACCTGTTTGTTTGTGACTACTCTTGGAGTTTAGAGGGGAACACTTGCAAACATGTTGTCAAGGTTGCTCACTTGATTAAAAGATCATCTATCATTGAAGGGGCACGGTCCATGGTAAGTGAATTTCAATTCGAATTGTGTTACTTTATTCAAGTCAAATGTGTTTTTCATTTTCTACAGCCTAATACAAATTTCTTATGGGTCCTCATTTAGACGGGGGAGGTCAACCAATTGATTCAAACATAGATTTCAACGAGACAATGTCAGAGGGGGCTGTAGAAGAAAACAACCCTAATGTTTTTACCCCTATGGAAGCTCCTTCTATGACTCATGTATATGATGAACATGTGGTGACAATGTCTCTTTGGAATGACACTGACGAGATCTTGAAGAAAGTGATGCGTACACCACCACAATCTCTACAACAGGTGTAGTCATATGCAAAATGCATGGATAGGTTTGTAGAGGACCTACGGAAATCAAATGCATTTCTGTTTGAATTCATTATGGATCCTGATCAAGCTACAAGTAGCACCGTTCGCATACGTCCATGGTTTAGTGCAACCAGGGATCATCGTCGACGCCTAACTCATCGTACAAATCATTCCACACAATAGTCGGATCACCAAACCCCTTTGGATGACTCCTTTCCATTGTCTATGAACAATAGTTTTAATTTGAATGTCAATATGCAATGTCAGACTTTAGGTGCAACTACTATGGATGTGGCAGAGGATACAACATCTAATATGGGTGAGTATGAGAAAACCCATTTCAATATCTTTATTGTAATAGAAAATGGTATTGTAGATTCCTTTCTCCAGTATGTGCTTGTACCATGCCATGAACTTTATGATTTCATTTCTGGATTTTTGTGTTCACTTCAGCATTCCAAGCTCGAGAAAGGAGTCCTCGTCGCCGATTGTCTTTTGTAGGTGTAAACCCAATGGAAGGTATGGTTCAAATTTAATAACTTTGCTTATATAAGTCTAGTTTTTGGTATGATGTTATATAATTTAAGAAGTGTATTTGTTGAATCATGTAGGGGAAGCGAACCATTCAATGTTTGGTTGCTGATCTTTATAAAATATAGAAGATTTCCAATGAAAAAGAATGCGTACAAGTTGGTAACTGAGGAAAGTGCATTCAAAGGGGCTAAATGTTTGTTTCTAAAGCATGGGTAGGCATTTCTAATCATGTTTCATGGTGGTAGAGCATGGGAAGGTTTGGAATACAATATTCTATTAAAGCCTCGTTTGATAGAGCTTTTTTTGTGCATAAAGTAAGGGTTTAGTAGATCAGTGTTGCCTTTAGCCTTTGTATTTGTAAAATTAGATGATGATTTAAGACCTGCTCCTTTATAGATTTTGGCTAATTGAGTGCATTTCCAGTGGAAGAGTCATGTTTTCAAGCATTCTTTTCAAAACAATAGCATCTCAATTTCCGGTATGTAAAAAATGGCACAAATGGATTTGTGGAACAAAAAATACCTTATGGAACAAACACTTCAAACAAGCTCTTCTTCATTGTCGTGTACCCCAAGATAGGCCTATTTTACAAACAGAATAATTAAGCCTCAAAAATTCTTCAAGCACGACTAATTAAGATTGATAAGAAGGTGAACTTCAAGACCTTGTTTTGATACAGTCTGCAGAAAATAAAAATGTCAGGCAAAACCCACTGTGTTTTCCATCCTCCAATTGTGATCATTTGCATCTTCTATTCGTAACAGAAATATATTTTGTACAATTCATTACTTCAACTCATGTGATTGCAAGAAATAAAATGCTCAAATTATTTTCCATGTTGGAAAAGACACCGTCGATAGGCAGTTACTTAGTTATGAAAAGTTTTCTTTCGCTTTCAATATTTTTTACCAGCTGTTTCGTGTGTTTCTAATTAGAAAATATTGTTGAATGTGCTAAATTTTTTGTTCTCTTTCCGTTCAGGCATTGTTCTTCCCACTGTTCGAATCGTGCGTTGCCATATGCCCTTTGGAGATACTGCACGTGTCGCCTCGTTCAATTCAAACAATAGGTACAATCTCTTTAGTGCATACATTATCTAAATAAGTCCACTTTGCTCGCTTATGTTTTCACTGTTTCCATTGCATTGACAATGTCCTTCTAATTAGAGAATGCAAGTCTACCATCTAAAATAGTTATTTTGTCTTTCATTTCAGGAATTTTATAACCTGTTGGTGCAGTCCTATAAAAGATGTCTCATAGTTCTCAAGCATGGGTGGCTAGTTGGTTGATGAACTACCACCCATATCTGCCATGCAATATTCTTGCTCGAGTCGAGGAACTCAGCCTCCCGTATAGGTTGTGGGAAAAGATGTTAAGGAGAATTAATAGAAAAGGTCCAAACCGCACATATTTGCAATATAATAATTATGCTCACTTCTTCAATAGCATCTTTGGAGTTTGGGCGCATATGGGCATGGATGTTCAATATTACAATCTACAAATAGAGATTGTCAATTTATGTGATTGGCCAATGTTTTTTTACCAAGAAATTCGAGACCTTTTCCTAGCTGGATGCATATGGAAGGTGTGCATTAGACCAACAGTTATCATATAGAGGCACAATCTTACGGATCAGTTGAGCATGAGGTTTATGAGATTCCTCAAGGGGGAATCCGTGATTAGTAATCACAAAGGTCCTATGGAGGAATGGTTGTTGGTCGTGTTGAAATTCAACCACATTGTCAGGTTTGAGATCCACCGTGTCAGGCCCTCCTTCAGGTTGCTACATGAGAATTACGGGGTGCCAACATTGTATGCTGTCAAATCCACCTTGACAATTAGAGTGCGACAAATGCTTCCAGATGCTGAGAACGTGGAGATTATACCCATTCGTAAATGGTTGACACAATCTTCAGTGTGAGCAGTATTAAATGTGCATTGTAATTTTGTTCACACTGTGTAATATTGACGTGAAATATTTTTACATTTCACCAATTTATGTGTATTGTTATTATAAAATTTGACGGTGAACTTGAATACACTATTTTGTTATGGTTTGTGTTTTCCATTTTGCAACTTTTCTTGTGCATCTTCTCATCGAAATGTATAAGGATATTGAAATGGAATGCTGAAATGGAATATCAAAATCTGCAACTTTTCTTGTCTTCCTACTGTGTGCATAACACTAGCTCCTGTCTTCTTACTATTTTTTCTTTAAGTAAGGGGTGTCATAAAACAAGAAACTAAAGTTGAAAAGACTATTTTTGTTACAGTCCATAAAAGAAAATAAGTGAGGCACAACCCACTGTGCTTTCCATGATGCTACTGTTATGTGAATAATGTGTTGGGTAGAGATCGAACAAGAGTGTTTTGCTGAAAGTAAGGGTTGTTAACAATTATGAAGCTCATATTCAATACATTTTCCTCTTATTGTGTGCATAATACTAGCTGCTGTCTTCTTACAGTTTTTGCAAAGTCAGGGACAAACCATTGTGTTTTCCATACTGCAACAGCTAAGTAATTATTTTTGTTGGAAACATATGAACAGGTAGTGACCAAGACTATTTTTTTTTAAAAAAGGGGTCTCATAAGACAAGAAAGGGAAGTTTAAAACATTATTTTGTTACATTTCGGACAAAAAAATAAGTGAGCCGCAACCCATTGTGTTTTCCATGATGCTACTGTTATGTGAATAATGTGTTGAGCAGAGATCGAACAAGATTGTTTTGCTGAAAGTAAAGGTTGTTAACAATTATGAAGCTCAAATTCAATACATTGTCCTCTTAATGTGTGCATAACACCAGGTGTTGTCTTCCTACAGTTTTTGCAAAGTCAGGGACAACCCATTGTGTTTTCCATATTGCAACAGTTAAGTAATTATTTTTGCTGGAAACATATGATCAGGTAGTGACCAAGACTGTTTTTCTTAAAGAAAGGGGTCTCATAAGACAAGAAAGGGAAGTTGAAAACATTATTTTGTTACATTCCGGACAAAAAAAAAAGAAGTGAGCCACAACCCACTGTGTTTTCCATGATGCTACTGTTATGTGAATAATGTGTTGGGCAGAGATCAAACAAGAGTGTTTTGTTGAAAGTAAGGGTTATTAACAATTATGAAGCTCAAATTCAATACACTATCCTCTTAATGTGTGCATAACACCAGGTGTTGTCTTCCTATAGTTTTTGCAAAGTCAGGGACAACCCATTGTGTTTTCCATACTGCAACAGTTAAGTAATTATTTTTGTTGGAAACATATGAACAGGTAGTGACCAAGACTATTTTTCTTAAAGAAAGGGGTCTCATAAGACAAGAAAGGGAAGTTGAAAACATTATTTTGTTACATTCCGGACAAAAAATAAGAAGTGAGCCACAACCCACTGTGTTTTCCATGATGCTACTGTTATGTGAATAATGTGTTGGGCAGAGATCGAACAAGAGTGTTTTGCTGAAAGTAAGGGTTGTTAACAATTACGAAGCTCAAATTCAATACATTGTCCTCTTACTTTGTGCATAACACTAACTGTCGTCTTTGAACAATATTTGCAAAGTATGAGAAAACACAGTGTGTTTTCCATCCCCCAACAGTTATGTATAGTAACTATTATAGAGGAACCAATTCAGGTTGTATGGAGAAAATACTCCAAGATGATTTGATCTTGTGAGTGAGTCATGGATAGTCCTTATTTCTATGTTTCCAAGATTGAGACCCAACAATATTTTTTAGGTAGTTATATATATAATATGCATTACAAATGGTGCATTTGAAATATTAGTATATCATTCTATCCACTTGTATGGATTATCACAATCCAAAACTAGATTACCGACAGTTGATGGGTTTCAAATCCTGTACATCATGGATTTTTATTTTTATTTTTAAATCTCAAATTTATTGATAAATGGTGGCATCGATTGTTCCCGTACCAATCACTTTAGCATTAATAACCAAATGTAAAGTGCAAGCTCTAGATCAATTTAGTTATGAAGCATGTTTGATGATTTTTAACATGTTAGAACATAAAGACCATAACCAGATCGTGGAGACTGAACATTATACAAACCGAAAAGCTAAAATATTTACAAGATAACATAATCTTACAACAACTTTATAATTGAATGACATATGATAAATAAATGAACATGAGGAGCAAAACTGTCTTCATAACTGTTTCAACTCATATAATTCTATTTGCATATAGTCAAAATTTTAGATCCTTATCACAATATGCAAGATGAGTGAGCATGAAACAATATGCAATGTACTAGAGTTGAAAAACACTTGTATGCCAAGTAAAGTGATTATCAAAGAACTCAAATGAAGAGACCATGAACTGAATTACGAAACCAATACTGACTTGGAAACCAATCAAGAACATCTTATTGTCTTATTGCTTTGACATTAATTCCAACACATGCCAAAGGGGACAACACAAGAGTCATGTAAAATTTGTTCCAAACATATTAATAGATAGTGAACAAGACTGTTTTTCTTAAAGTCTAATATGAAATGGATAACAATTATTTGTTCCAATGACATGAAATAAGTATATATGCCTATATGTTCAGCATAATTGTACAATAATAAAATAATTAAAGAAGCCCATGAAAAGTCTCATATCAAATGTATAACACCATAGTGTTGAAACATATGCAAATGGTGTATCTCTACACCACAATTGTTCAATATTGAAATATTTAAACCCATGGAGTAGAATCAGTATTTGGAGCCTGTCTCATCAATTCCTACGCTACCTATTCCTTGCAATCGAGTTCAGGCCTGTGTAAAATATGGCACGCTTCTTAGGGTCCTTGTGTATTTCGGGGGAGGTGATTCCAGATCCACGAACCCTCGCAGATGATGAACGTGACACAACAGATTTCTTCATACTCTATGCTTTGTCTGTGTCAGGTTTAACAGCTTCACCCTATAGCAAACAATTAATGAGAATTAGTGTACGCATCGAAACAATATACGTAGTATGATATATATACAGCAACATATCATTTATGTGTACCTCTGGAACATAATGCTTCATCTCCGCAAGTTGCCATATGGCAAAGCTCCCACGCACTTTGTGATGGTATCTGTGTCAGGCATGGGAAAAGGCATGTGGCATCGACCATCAATGGCCTCAACAATGTTGACTCTCGCATAATTTTCTGGGTGCCTCAAGAAGTGGGTGTGAGCGTTTCTGGTGACAACCTATAGAATTGCTTTCGCAACCCGTTTATGCTGCCTCCAAAGGTCGATGTGATCACCGAACTTAAAATTTATGTCATTGAACTCTATCATCTGTTCATCCACTAGATTTTCTTGCAATGGAAACGTCATTGATGTGAAGCATAATTGAAGGCACATTAAAATATTCCTAAAGAAATAAGAACAAACCATGGAAGTGTGTTTGGTTTCATACCGATATAGATGGCACGCCGCACCTCTCCTCGTCCCCATATCCATCTTTATTGCCATCTCCCCCTTGCAGGCCAACGCTCTCCTCCTCCCCAGGTCCATCCTTATTACACTCTCCCACTTGCAAGCCAGTGCTCTCCCCGTCCCCATGTCCATCTCTATCACCCAGTTCCACATTCAGCCTAGTGTTCTCCCCGTCCTCATTACCATCTATTTTACCCTATCCCACTTGCAAGCCAGTACTCTCCTCATCCCCATGTCCATCTGTATTAGCCTCTCTCATTTCCATCACAATGACATCACCAATTAGGTCAAGGCCAGCACTTTGTTGTTTATCCTTGCCCTGTAACAGCAGGAATTAGAAGGTCATTTAAAATTCAAGTGCATGCAACCAATTCATTGAAATAATCAAAACAAACATTAAATAAAAGAATTGCAATTCATCGTTTCTTCTACTTCCTCAATGTGAAGGCACCTTGACACATTTGATGGCATATGCTCATTCTTCTTCTTCTTCTTCTTCTCAACATTGTTAGATGGTGGGTCAGGAGGAATGACATCATCTGTTGCTTCCATGGGCAATTGTTCACCATCGAAAATCACAAAAACTTGCTTGAGGGAAGCAATTCATTGTTCATCATTGATGTGTAATAGGAGGAATTGAAACGTTGCACCAAACTCAGATGTATGCAACCAATTCATTCAAATAAGAAAAACAAACTTTACAGTAAACAGAAGATTTGGAGATCACCATTTGTTTTCGTTTCTTCTTCAGATGGTGCCTTGAAACTTTCAACTATGTAGGATGCTTATTCTGAATCTTAT
Organism: Sequoiadendron giganteum; assembly: GCA_007115665.2. Taxonomy (NCBI): domain Eukaryota; kingdom Viridiplantae; phylum Streptophyta; class Pinopsida; order Cupressales; family Cupressaceae; genus Sequoiadendron; species Sequoiadendron giganteum. The sequence continues at coordinate 497,767,664 of CM021101.1, forward strand.
ACACAGGGGTGGGAGGAACAACACCATCTTCGCCTTTCGTGGCCATAGCTTCCTCTAGCGAATGGGCCCTGCTGTGCTGGCGGGAAGAAACCGCTTCTCAAGCATCACCCTGGCATGTCATGTAAGTTAACATTAAGTGAACCTTATATGCATCCGAACATTAATGATTTAGCAAGGAAAATTCACATTTAACAATTCAGTTCGACATTACCATTCCTTCCTGTCTCTTTCTCTCCTACAATCATATTATTCTTTTCCTTCTCTGCTCCTTCATCTTGTCAGTGTTGTATAACGCCATTTGCTTCTTCACCTCATCCTTTCCTTCTTCAGGAAGTTGAAGGAAGTTTTATTTCCCAAACTTTTGACAGACACGTCTAACAACACGCTTCTGTTGCAGACGCTGTCGTATATTCATTTGGTACTCTGTATTTTCCACCTTCTTTAGAAGGTACTCTTTCAATTTATCAGGGGGAGGAGCGGGTTGTTTTTGTTCCCCCCCCCAACACAGCTCGGCCACACTTTGGTGCATCAAGAATAGGAAGGTGGTGATGCTGAAACCTATGCATGTTGAACACTCTCCAATCATAATACTTTCTGGTACATTCTTCTACAATACAATAATATATATATCTACCATTCACCGTTTCTCTTATGTATTCAGCAGCAACCTGCACGGCAAGTTTAGAAATGAAAATTGCTTAATATATTTGATATTCAGTCAAATTGAATGCACAACATATATACACAGCCAAATGATGCAATAATTTGGTTATTATATCTACCTTCTCGCCCAACACATCACCCTGTGCTTCGTTTGATCCCTCTCCATCCTTAGGGTCTCCCTCTGCACGGTTTTCCTTTCGGTCATGGACTATGGCAAGAGTGAGATCATCTCCCTGATTATTTTCCTAAATCAAAGGAACGATATATGCCAAAATCAGAATATTTGTAAGAGACATGATATTTTCGAACTGAAATTAAAAAGCATTTTGATTCATGCATAGGAAGGGAAGGGCAATTGAAAGTTCGCAATCAATTACCGAACACGTCGCTACCTTATGGTTGACCGTTTTCGTAAACCGAGGGAACTTCCTCCATACCACAGTTGCTGCCTCCTGAATAAAACATTCCCACTTTCCAATCAACCTCATAACCAGTTATGAGAGATTAAAATTGTACACTGGATTGCATCTTGTAATCACCAGATTTTACCTGCACATTTCGTGAATGGGACCGCCATGAAGAAGATGCCCTACTACACAACCTTTCAGGTGTGTTGTCCACGTCAATGACGTTCTTCACTACAGGAACCAATTTCCGTTTTACAGCATGCATCCTTGGTTTCCTATAAACTATAAAATTGTTGCAAGTGTTATGGACAGTTAAAGTTCAAAACTTTATTGCACAATTTTGCAGTAATCAAGCATATATTATTTTCAATGAAAAGAAGAAATTGAAACACACAACCCACACTTTTGTAAAATGCTATACAAGTAACCCACTTTGGTTTACAACATGCAATTATTTGTCCAATTATTATTACCAATCATGAGAAAGATAATGAATTGCAATTTATACCATAAATAATAGTTGTAATTTTGGAGGAGCCATTTTTACATTCATACAGTGTAAATAAGAAAAGCTTTTCAAGACAGTCAAACTGTTATCCGAATTTTCAATTTGGAAAACACGGGCTGTTATAAACCATGCAACCCACAAACTGTTAAAATACAACACTTTCTGTTATGCAGACTGTTACAAAACACTGTATTGAAGTTCACATTCATATTTTATAAGAATCCATCACATGCACTAAACATTCCATTTCAATATCGGAATATGTTTGAAACAGAAGATGCACAAAAAATATTGCACGATGGAAAACATAGTGGGTTGTCCTTCACTTTTCAAATATTGTTCAATGACGACACTTACTATTATGCACACCATAAGAAAACAATGTATTGAAGGTCACTTTCATATTTTATAACTGCCCTTGCTTGCAACAGAAGTTGCACACAATAAAAAAGTAAAGTTGCAGTATGGAAAACCCAATGGGTTGTCCGTCGCTACTCAAAAGCTTAAATAATTATAGTTATTTTTTAGCTTTAGGATCATTTAGGTTATATATAATTAGAGCAAACTAACTCCTGGACAAAATTCACATATGTATATAACATAGGATATGCCAGTTTGAAGCATTTTTTTTTTGTGTCGAGGGTTTTGAAATTTTTGTTTTGTTTCCTCTCCGTTTGCTGGTTATCGAATTTTTCCCTTTCCGAATGAAAAAAGTGATAACCCATTGTACAAATATGAGTGAAATTACTGAAAAATGTTTGTAGAAAGCAAAATCACCTCCAATAATCAAATGCTAGATTTCAAAAATCATGTAAAACCCACAAAGAGAAAAGAGCCATTGTTCACATAGTTTTTCGGAATGGATAGAAAAGGGCATAAGATGGCATTCGAAATCATAATTGGGAAAAATAGCAAAAAGCCCACCTCCAATCCCATTTTTCCCACCATTTTATACACTGTTGTTTTGGGAAACACACCGTCTCCTAAAACTCGGACTATTGTAAAACCCACTATTTGACTACGATGTCTCCTCATGTTATGTATGTGTCCACGTATGTTTTTCATGCGGTTTTCAATGTGCATAGGTGAATTTTGTCTTGGAATTTGAAACCGGCATAACTTGTAGACAAAATTCACCTATGTACATTGAAAAACGCATTAAAAACATGCATGGATACTACACAACATGACGAGACGTCATAGTTGGAAAACACACTGTCTCCTCTCTGTTGCAGAGGAACTGGCATATCCTATGTTATATACATATGTGAATTTATGCCTGGAACTGACATATCCTATGTTATATACATATGAGAATTTTGTCCAAGAGTTAGCTTGCTCCCTCCTTAACTTGTGGACAAAATTCACCTATGTATATCATGGCCTATGCGGCTATACCGCATGGAGAAAAGAGCCGCGACGGAAGAGGTGGGACTGGCAGTGATGAAAAGCTTGTCGGACGGAAGGAAAGACCTGATGGCCAGACGTCTCATCTCCCGTGCCGTTTGCTATCCCGTCATCGGGAAATCGTGTCAGCATCGGCTGTTTTTTCAAAATAATCGCTTGGCGTGGATGGAAAAAAAGCCTCAAATGTGGCCAAACGAAACCATTATTGGCAAACAATAAAAAGGGCTGACAAGGTCCCATTTTCGCCATTTTTGGACGGCGACATTTTGGTGGATAACGAGGGCAAGAGTAGCATCCATGCGGACCTCCTTCGGGTATGTATATCCACTCTATGTTATGCACAAAGTAAGAGGACAATGTATTGAATCTGAGCTTCATAATTTTTAACAATCCTTACTTTCAACAAAACACTCTTGTTCGATCTCCGCCCAACACATTATTCACATAACAGTTGCATCATGAAAAACACAATGGGTTGTGGCTCACTTATTATTTTGCGTAGGCTGTAAGAAATGAATGTTTTGAAGTTCATGTTATACTCTTTTAACAACACCTGCTTTGAGCAAAACACTCTTTTTCAATATCTGCCCATATGTTTCCAACACAAAATTCACATAACAGTAGCATCATGGAAAACACAGTGGGTTGTGGCTCACTTCTTATTTTTTTGTCTGGAATGTAACAAAATAATGTTTTCAACTTCCCTTTCTTGTCTTATGAGATCCCTTTCTTTAAGAAAATCAGTCTTGGTCACTACTTGTTCATATGTTTCCAACAAAAAAATTACTTAACTGTTGCAGTATTGAAAACACAATGGGTTGTCCCTGACTTTGCAAAAACAATAAGAAGATAGTAGCTAGTGTTATGCACATAGTAAGAGGACAATGTATTGAATTTGAGCTTCATAATTTGTAACAACCCTTACTTTCAGAAAAACACTCTTGTTCGATCTCTGCCCAACACATTATTCACATAACAGTAGCATCATGGAAAACACAGTGGGTTGTGGCTCACTTCTTATTTTTTTAAATCTCCTTGTTTAAATGTAAATGGAAAGCTTAAGGTCTGAGTGCACGTGGAGGAGTTGGAGTAGAATACCGACGAAATGGAGGTGAGGGGTAATTTGACATTCGGGAAACAAAATGTGGAGTATTTTGGTTGCTCCAATCTCTTCAAAATCAAACATTCCATTGTTGTGTTTCAATTTCACACCATTGAAAAAAGAAACTGCCAAAAATAATTCTGAATTGGAAATGCAGTGTTGGGTTTCAATAAAAAAACTGTCCAAAATTATCCTCAATGGGAAACACGGTGTTGGCTTTCATTTTTTTCAATCTCCTTGTTTTAATGTAGAGGGTTTTACAAGTTCTTTGTCTTTTAAATTTGGGAAACAGAATGTGGAGTATTTTGGTTGCTCCAATGTCTTCAAAATAACACATTCCATTGTTGTGTTTCAATTTCACACCTTTGAAAAAAGAAACTACAAATAATAATTCTGAATGGGAAACGCAGTGTTGGGTGTCAATAAAAAAACTATACAAAATTATTCTCAATGGGAAACACAGTGCTAGGTTTCAGTTATTTCAATCTCCTTGTTTAAATGTAAAGGGTCATCTCATGGTGGGTTGCTTGCTTCTTAACATGCATGGCCTTGCAACATGGAGTGTTACTTGAATGTCTTCCAAATCACACATTCCATTGTTGTGTTTAAATTTTGCAGCATTGAAAAATAAAAGTGCAGAAAAGAATTGAAAATGGGAAACATAGTGTTGGGTTTTAGTTATTTTAATCATCCACTTGAGATGTAAAGGGTCGTCTCATGGTGGGTTCCTTGGTTCTAAAGACCAACGGTTTTGTAAGATGGAATGTTAGAAAATAGTATGAAAGTCTTCTACATCACACCTTCCATTGTTGTGTTTAAGTTTCAAGTATATAACAAATTGCATGCTTCATAACACATTGCATTTTTCAACCTCTACGTCACAACATACCTTAGCCCTTTCTGCTTTTCACACCAGTATATCAAGGTGTGCACATTTTGTAGTGCATGTCAGAAAATACAATGTGTTTTGAAGCCTGCCTTTACTTATACAGTATACCCAACCTTTGTCTTGTAATGAAAATATACAAACATATAGATGGTGTTTTATTTTATCAAATAGCACATCTCTCATTGAATGGGGACAATAATAACCTTCAACACATAGTGTAATTCATAGTATGCACTTCATTCTGTTTTGCAACAATTCATGTTGGAAAACCCTACGTGTTAAGAAAGAAGCAACCCAAATAGTGTTGTCAAACCCTCTGCAACACTATTGGATAGTACACTTCACCTCAATTTGGTCAGTATTCTCCTCAAAGTCATCCACGTGCACTGAGACATTCTACTTTCCCTTTCAACGTGCAGACAGGAAACAAAACAAATAGTATTTTCACCTTGCTTTCTCCAAACAGAAAAGGCCCACGTCATTCCCTTCCACTTTTCCCGTGCCACACAAAAGAAACTTTCCGACGAAGCTAACTCGCCTGCTTTTTCGCCCAGCAACAGGCGGGAAAATGCACCTGACGACACCGTTAACTCTTGCCTGACCGTAGCTCGAACGTTTCGTCTCGTCTGCCCGTTTTGTCACTTTTTGTTTCCATGTATGTTGTTATTCTAATAGCTCTTTTACAATTTGTCTATAATATTTAGGGCCAAGTAATGGGAGTAGGCCAAATTATCAATTAAGTTATTCCTACCCATTGGCTTTATGAGTTCTATTTAATACAGTGCATAGAACTATTTGGAGTAGTCACTTGTTATATGTGCACATATTTTTGTAGTGTGGTGGTCAGATCAAAACATACTAAAAAAGAGCAGAAATAGAATATAGAAATAGCATTCTACAAAATTGCCATCAAGTCGAACCATTTATAACTTACTACATATTGTATACAAATATCGAAATTGTAAAAAGAACTATTACGAAAAAACTTATGCACCACATATATACTCTTTTGGTGAAAGATTTCAAATTACCGCAAAACACAATAGAATGACATGAAAATGATAGCTGAATGAAAACCCCAACATTTCACAATTTCAAACAAATCAGCACTTCTAAATGCATATTAAATTTTGGAAATGTAACCATCCACTACACTTGTGATTCAAGCTATGGAAGCCAAAATCACCTGTATTTACTGCAGAAGGTTCGCATCTCCTAAAGCATCCTTGTCAATTCACCTGCCCTTGTTTTGTTGAATCTTCTTTCATGGCCTATTTAAACCACCTGGAAGAAAGACAAGTGTTAGCGATAGATTAAATTGGCAAATTAAAGACAATTGGTGCTAGAAATAATTGTATTTCTTCCAAAATTCCCTAATATAAAATTTATATGTTCTACTTAGTGCAAAATGACAGCTTGCACAGACAATAAACAAACATATTAAACTGTACATTGGGAATTTAATTTCCAACTTAACCTATCGCTAACACTAGTATATATATCAGCAATCATATGTGCCATTTTGCCATTCTGCAAGAACTGTGAAGCAATGAATGTTCATTTTGTTCTATAAATTCATTTCTTCCAATCAGGAATAAGGAGAAAGCTAAATCGTAAACAAAAAGCACCTATGTATGTAACATGAGATAAAAATGGCATTTCATTTTCGTCATCTGATTCAACCGAATAAATGCTCGGACTATTTGCAGTGTTGGAAAATACAATGTCCCCATATAAGATGTTAAGAAACAAGCAACCCAGATAGTGTTGTAAAACCCTCTGCAACAGAGAGGAAACAATGTGTTTTCCAACTATGATGTCTCATCATGTTATGAATGTATCCATGTATGTTTTTTCATGCACTTTTTGATGTACATTGGTGAATTTTGTCTAGGATTTAGGCGGATCCTTAAGAAACAAGCAACCCAAATAGTGTTGTAAAACCCTCTGCAACAGAGAGGAGATAGTGTGTTTTCCAACTATTACGTCTCCTCATGTTGTGTATGTATCCATGTATGTTTTTCATGCATTTTTCGACGTACATAGGCGTAATTGTATATCTAGGAGTTAGCTGGCTCCTTAACAAACAAGCAACCCAAATACTATTGTAAAACCCTCTGTGACAAAGAGGACACAGTGTGTTTTCCAACTATGACGTCTCCTCATGTTATGTATGTATCCATGTATGTTTTTCATGCGTTTTTCGATGTACATAGGTGAATTTTGTCTAGGAGTTAGCTGGCTCCTTAGGAGAAACGGAAACAAGCAACCCAAATAGTGTTGTAAAACCCTTTGCAATAGAGATGAGGCAGTGTGTTTTCCAACTGTGCAAATAATGAGAGCAATACATTTGTTCCAATTAGGACAAATCAAACTCATAAACAAAAAGCGCCTATTCATGTAACATGAGATCAAAATGGCATTTCATTTTCCTCATCTAATTCGACCAAATAAATGCTCGCATTCTCTGCACATTTGGGAAACGCACTGTGTAGATACAAGGTGTTCAAAAACAAGCAACCCATATAGTGTTGTAAAAATTTGTTCCAATCAGATAAAGAAAGTGAAATGAGATTTCGGCTGTAGCAAAGAGTTGTTCAAAAATGCATGAAAAACATACATGAGAACATAAATGGAAACATACATAGCATGACGAGATGTCATAGTGCAGGCTCCACCAGAATGGCGATCGACACAAAACCGGCAGACATAACAAAACGTCCGGGTGATGGTCAGGTGGGAGTTAACGGTGCCATCAGGTGAGTTTTCCTACCTGTTACCAGGCAAAAAAGTGGGTGGGTTAGCTTTGTGGACAAGATTCTTTGTCTGGTGCAGCAAAAGTGGAAGGGAATGATGTGGGCCTTTTCTCTTTCAAGAAAGAAAGATGAAAATACTATTTGTTTCCTGCTCTTGGGACTTTTCTATTTCAAGAAAGAAAGGTGAAAATACTGTTTTCTAGCAACAAATAGTCGTTCTTGTCTTCGTTGTTCATTGCACAATGGCAAGATGGCACATACACAGAGTGGATATACATACCTAAAGGAGTTCCACATGGCGGCTACTCTTCTGCTACTCTTGCCCTCGCTATCCACCAAAACGTCTTCATCCAAAAATGGCGAAAATGGGACCTCGTCAGCCCTTTTTATTATTTACTATATAATGGTTTTGAATGCCACGTTTTAGGCTTTTTGTCCATGCCAATAAATTATTTTGAAATCCCGCCAGCACTGTCACGTTTTCCCGGCAACAGTTGCAGGTATTGGCCCTTTTCTGTTTCGAGAAAGAAAGGTGAAAATACTATTTCTTTCCACTCTGCACATTCAAAGGGAAAGTTGAACGTTTTAGTGCACGTGGACAAGTTGGAGGAGAAATCAAACCAAATTCAGGTGACACATACAATCCAATAGTGTTGCAGAGGGTTTTACAACACTATTTGGGCTGCTTCTTTCTTAACACCAATGGTTTTCCATCATGAATTGTTGTAAAACAAAATGAAGTGAAGGCAGGCTTCAAAACACATTGTATTTTCCAACATGCACTACAGAATGTGCACACCTAGATATACTGGTCTAAAAACCAGAAAGGGCCGGGGTATGTTTTGATGTGGAGGTTGAAAAATGCAATGTGTTATGAAGCATGCAATTTGTTACATACTTCAAACTTAAACAAAACAATGGAAGGTGTGATCTGGAAGACTTTCATACTATTTTGTAACATTCCATTTTAAAAAACCATGGGTGTTAAGAACCAAACAACCCAGCATGAGACGACCCTTTACATCTCAAGTGGATGATTAAAATAATTGAAACCCAGCACTGTGTTTCCCATTTTCAATTCTTTTATGCACTTTTATTTTTCAATGCTGCAAAATTTAAACACAACAATGGAATGTGTGATTTGGAAGACATTCAAGTAACACTCCATGTTGAAAACCTGTGGGTGTTAAGAAGCAAGCAACCCACCACGAGACAACCAATTACATTAAAACAAGGAGATTGAAAAAAATGAAACCCAGCACTGTGTTTCCCATCGAGAATAATTTTGGACAGTTTTTTTATTGAAACCCAACACTGTGTTTCCCATTTGGAATTATTATTTGCAGTTTCTTTTTTCAATGGTGCAAAATTGAAACACAACAATGAAATGTGTGATTTTGAAGACATTCAAGCAATTGAAATACTCCACATTCTGTTTCCCAAATTTCAAACACAAAGAACTTGTAAAACCCTCTGCTTGCAACAAATTTACCCCTCACCTCAATTTCATGTGTATTCTCTTCCAAATCCTCCAAGTGCACTCCACACTTCAGCTAATTTGCTCGGTATTCTCCTTGAATTCATCCACGTGCTCTCAGACCTTTAGCCTTCCCTTTCAATGTGGGAACTGGCTAACTGCTAGACAAAATTCACCTATGTACATCGAAAAACGCATGAAAAACATAGACATGAACATACATGGATACATACATAACATGACGAGACCGTCGTAGTGCGGGGCCCGCCAGACGCCTGAAACCAGCAGAGGTGACGAAACATCTGAGCTACGGTCAGGCAAAAGATAATGGTGCCGTCAAGTGCGTTTCCTGCCTGTTGCCGAGCTCCAAAAGCGGGCGGGTTGGCTTCGTCGGAAAGTTTCTTTTGTGTGGCACGAGAAAAGTGGAAGGGAATGACATGGGCCTTTTTTGTTTGGAGAAAGCAAGGCAAAAATACTATTTGTTTTGTTTCCTGTCTACACATTGAAGGCGAAAGCTAACTGCTAGACAAAATTCACCTATGTGTATATGATAGCATATGCGGCCATACCAAATTCAGGTATGGCAACAGTTGCAGGTATTGGCCCTTTTTTGTTTCGAGAAAGAAAGGTGAAAATACTATTTCTTTCCACTCTGCACATTGAAAGCGAAAGCTAAACGCTTCAGTGCACGTGGACAAGTTGGAGGAGAAATCAGACCAAATTCAGGTGACACATACTATCCAATAGTGTTGCAGAGGGTTTTACAACACTATTTGGGTTGCTTATTTCTTAACACCAATGGTTTTACAACATGAATTGTTGCAAAATAGAATGAAGTGAAGGCAGGCTTCAAAACACATTGTATTTTCCGACATGCACTAAAGAATGTGCACACCTAGATATACTGGTCTAAAAACCAGAAAGGGCTAGGGTATATTGTGATGTGGAGGTTGAAAAATGCAATGTGTTATGAAGCATGCAATTTGTTACATACTTCAAACTTAAACAGAACAATGGAAGGTGTGATCTGGAAGACTTTCATATTGTTTTGTAACATTCCATCTTACAAAACCATGGGTGTTAAGAACTAAACAACCCAGCATGAGACGACCCTTTACATATCAAGTGGATGATTAAAATAACTGAAACCCAGCACTGCGTTTCCCATTCAGAATTATTATTTGCAGTTTCTTTTTCAATGGCACGAAATTGAAACACAACAATGGAATGCATGATTTTGAAGATATTGGAGCAACCGAAATACTCCACATTCTTTTTCCCAAATTTAAAAGACAAAGAACTTGTAAAACCCTCTACATTAAAACAAGGAGATTCAAAAAAATGAAACCCAGCACTGTGTTTACCATTCAAAGTAATTTTGTGTAGTCTTATTATCAATCGACTTAAATTTAAACACAACAATGGAATGTGTGATTTGGAAGACATTCTTGAAACTGAAATACTCCGCATTGTGTTTCCCGAATTTCAAATTACCCCTCACCTCCATTTCGTCGGTATTCTACTCCAACTCCTCCATGTGCACTCAGACCTTAAGCTTTCTATTTACATTTAAACAAGGAGATTTTAAAAAATAAGAAGTGAGCCACAACCCACTGTGTTTTCCATGATGCTACTGTTATGTGAATAATGTGTTGGGCAGAGACCGAACAAGAGTGTTTTTCTGAAAGTAAGGGTTGTTAAAAATTATGAAGTTCAGATTCAATACATTGTCCTCTTACTGTGTGCATAACACTAGCTGATGTCTTCTTACTACTTTTGCAAAGTCAGGGACAACCCATTGTGTTTTCCATACTGCAACAGTTAAGTAATTTTTTTGTTGAAAACATATGAACAGATAGTGACCAAGACTGTTTTTCTTAAAGAAAGGGGTCTCATAAGACAAGAAAGGGAAGTTGAAAACATTATTTTGTTACATTCCGGACAAAAAAATAAGTGAGCCACAACCCATTGTGTTTTCCATGATGCTACTGTTATGTGAATTTTGTGTTGGAAACATATGGGCAGATATTGGAAAAGAGTGTTTTGCTCAAAGTAGGTATCCATGTATGTTCATGTGTATGTTTTTCATGCGTTCTTCGATGTACATAGGTGAATTTTGACTAGCAGTTAGCTGGCTCCCATAAGACAAGAAAGGGAAGTTGAAAACATTATTTTGTTACAGTCAGGAAAAAATAAGAAGTGAGCCACAACCCACTATGCTTTCCATGATGCTACTGTTATGTAAATTTTGTGTTGGAAACATATGGGCAGATATTGAAAAAGACTTTTTTGTTCGAAGTAGGTGTTGTTAAAAGAGTACAATAGGAACTTCAAAACATTCATTTCTCAAAGACTATATAAAATAATAAGTGAGCCACAGCCCACTGTGCTTTCCATGATGCAACTATTATGTGAATAATGTGTTGAGCAAATATCCAAGAAGAGTGTTTTGCTGAAAGTAAGGGTTGTTAAAGATTATGAAGGTCAAGTTCAATACATTGTCTTCTTACTGTGTGCATAACACTAACTATTGTCATTGAACAAGATATTTGCTAATAATGGTTTCGAATGCCACGTTTTTGCCTTTTTGTCCGTCCACGTCGAACAATTAATTTGAAAACCCGTCGGCACTGACACTATTTCCCGGCGATGGGACAACAAATGGCACACGGGATGAGACGTCCCATCCTCAAGTCTTTCCTTCCCATCCGACAACCTTTTCCCTCACCAATCCCACCTCTTCCGTCACGACTCTTTTCCCCATGCATTATGGGAGCCATATCCTATGCTATATACATAACTGAATTTTCTCCAGGAGTTAAGGAGGGAGCAACCTAACTACTACACAAAATTCACATACGTATATAACATACGATATGCCACTTTTAGGCATAAATTCAAATATGTATATCACATAGGATATGCTGATTTCAAATTCTTAGACAAAATTCACCTACGCACATTTTAAAAAAAGAATGAAAAACATACACATGAACATACATGGATACATACATAACATGAGGATACGTCGTAGTGAAACAATGGGTTTTACAACAGTCCGAGTTTTAGGAGACAGTGTGTTTTCCAAAACAATAGTATATAAAATGGTGGAAAAAATGGGATTGGATGTGGGCTTTTTGCCAGTTACCAATTATGAGTTTTAGGAGACAGTGTGTTTTTTAAAACCCTTGACAGAAAAAACGTTATCAGACTTGCATTTCAACTAAATCCTAGACAAAATTCACCTTTGTACATCGAAAAACGCATGAAAAAAATACATAAGAACATACATGGATACATACATAACATGAGGAGACATCGTAGTGAATCTGTGGGTTTTACAATAGTCTAAATTTGAGGAGACATTGTGTTTTCCAAAACAACAGTGTATAAAATGGCAGCAAAAATGGGATTGGATGTGGGCTTTTTGCTATTTCCCAATTAGCTTTCCCCAAATGGTCGGGAGCCTACTAGCTGCTAAACAAAATTCACCTATGCACATTGAAAAAAAGGATGAAAAACATACACATGAACATACATGGATACATACATAACATGAGGAGACGCCGTAGTGAAACAGTGGGTTTTACAACAGTCCGAGTTTTAAGAGACAGTGTGTTTTCCAAAACAACAGTCTATAAAATGGTAGAAAAAATGGGATTGGATGTGGGCTTTTTGTCAGTTACCAATTATGAGTTTTAGGAGACAGTGTGTTTTTCAATACCCTCGACAAAAAAAACATTATCAGGCCTGCATTTCAACTAAATAATAGACAAAATTCACCTCTGTACATCGAAAAATGCATGAAAAAAATACATAAGAACATACATGGATACATACATAACATGAGGAGACATCGTAATTAATCTGTGGGTTTTACAATAGTCCAAATTTGAGGAGACATTGTGTTTTCCAAAACAACAGTGTATAAAATGGCGGCAAAAATGGGATTGGATGTGGGCTTTTTGCTATTTCCCAATTAGCTTTCCCCAAATGGCCGGGAGTCGACTAACTAGTAGACAAAATTCACCTATGCACATTCAAAAAACGCATGAAAACCATACACATGAACATACATGGATACATACATAACATGAGGAGACGTCGTAGTGAAACAGTGGGTTTTACAAATAGTCTGAGTTTTAGGAGACAATGTGTTTTCCAAAACAACAGTGTATAAAATGGCGGCAAAAATGGGGTTGGATGTGGGTTTTTTCCTATTTATTTTGTGTGGCATGAGAAAAGTGGAAGGGAATGACGTGCGCCTTTTCTGTTTGGAGAAAGCAAGGCGAAAATACTATTTGTTTTGTTTCCTGTGTGCACGTTGAAAGGGAAAGGTGAAGGCCTTAGAGCACGTGGATGACTTCGAGGAGTGCACATGCAAGATTTGGAGCAGAATACAAACGACATCGAGGTGAGGGGTAATTTTGTTGCAAACAGAGGGTTTTGCAAGATGTTTTAATTTGAAATTTGGGAAACACATTATGGAGTATTTCAGTGGGCTTTTTTACTATTTCCCAATTAGCTTTCACCAAATGGGCAGGAGCCGGCAAAATGCTAGACAAAATTCACCTATGCACATTGTAAACCGCATGAAAAACATACGTGGACACATACATAACATGAGGAGACGTCGTAGTCAAATAGTGGGTTTTACAATAGTCCGAGTTTAAGGAGACGGTGTGTTTCCCAAAACAACAGTGTATAAAATGGCGGGAAAAATGGGATTGGATGTGGGTTTTTTGCTATTTTTCCCAATTATGATTTTGAATGTCATCTTATGCCCTTTTCTATCCATTCCGAAAAACTATGCGAACAATGGCTCTTTTCTCTATTTGATTATTGGAGGTGATTCTGCTTTCTACAAACATTATTCAGTAATTTCACTCATATTTGTACAATGGGTTGTCACTTTTTTCATTCGGAAAGGGCTCTTTTCTCTTTGCGGGTTTTACATGATTTTCGAAATATAGCATTTGATTATTGGAGGTGATTTTGCTTTCTACAAACATTATTCAGTAATTTCACTCATATTTGTACAATGGGTTGTCACTTTTTTCATTCGGAAAGGGAAAAATTAGATAACCAGCAAACGCGGAGGAAACAAACAAAAAATTTCAAAACCCTTGATAGAAAATCAGCAACCCCATAGTTTTAAAAACACAGACGGGAGGAGACACAAAACTAAAACCCTCAACTGAAAATAACAAACCCTTAATGGAGCAATGAAGGCCCGTTCATTTCTTCGTCGTTCATAGCATAATGGTAAGATGGCACATACACAGAGTTGATATACATACCTGAAGGAGCTCTGCATCGCTGCTACTCCGGTGCTACTCTGGCTACTTTGGTTGCTCCTCTTGCCCTCGCTATCCACCAAAACGTCGCCGTCGAAAAATGGCAAAAATGGGACCTTGTCGGCCCTTTTTATCGTTTGCTAATAATGGTTTTGTTAGGCCACGTTTGGGGCTTTTTGTCCATCCATGCCAAGCGATTATTTTGAAAAAACCGTCGGCGCTGACACGATTTCCCGGCGACAGGACAACAAACGGCATGGGAGATGAAACGTCCGGCCGTCAGGTCTTTCCTTTTGTTCGGCAAGCTTTTCCGTCACCGCGAGTCCCACCTCTTCCGTCGTGGCTCTTTTCTCTATGCGGTATGGCCACAGAGGCCATGATATACACATAGGTGAATTTTGTCTAGCAGTTAGCTTTTGCCAAAAGGAATACCATTATATTTTGAAGGGCAGCTTTGAATGGATCACCAATTTAATTGAAAGACGAGGTCGTGTCAAATTTACCCCCCTATGATCTGACACTTATTATACTGTTTAATCTCATGAATGTCATCAAAATCTTTCATTCATTACATACAAAACAGACCAGCTCTGCCTACACAACCCAATGAGCAAACAAGCACAAAAGCTCATATTTTTTCAGTAATCAATTATGATCGAAATCAGCTTCATAATAAGCACTATCCATGTTAATTCTTTTTCAAAACTCTCTAGATAAGCTTTGCATGCGATTGTTCGGCAAGATACCAGTAAAGAAAATTTTGATTAGCTCATGGTTAAAAAGAATCACTCCTTCTAGATGCAGAAGAAAATGGCAGGTCTGATCCAGTCAACAAGGTGCCCTTTTTATATTATTAAAACTGGGTGCCGGGTAAAACGTTCAAACAGCACTGCCTTTAGAATTGCGTTTATGGGTCAAATAATTTGTACATGGCTCTCTAGAATGAATCTACACCTTACCCTGTTTGGGTATTCGAGCTTATGAGTTCCTTGATTGGTCTCCTTTCATCTAGAAGGCGTGACAACTGCAAATGCATGCCTGCGCCATCATCTACCGAATCCGATCATCTTTTCAGAAGCTTAAATGCTCAGCAATGCAGCTGCTCTTTTCACAGTAAAGTTGGTGTTTACAAATGGCGCAGCGCAGTAAGCAAAATGGCCGCCCTTTTCCTATTGTCAGTCAAGTGAGGCTCTTCTTCCTCGTCCTCTTGACGAGACAGAGGTGGTGCTCTGCGTTCTCTGAAGAGGGAAGCATTCTGCTGCAGATAAAGGAGGGAAATTGGATTGACAGACATGGCGCGCTGTCTAATTGGAATGCGTCCGACAGCAATCCATGCGCCTGGAACGGAATCAACTGTGACTCTGCCATGGCCGTCACTCAAATCAATCTTACGGATACTTTGATATCTGGAAATCTCACTTCTGCCATATGCGGTCTTGCAAATTTGACGTCCTTCATAATCCAAGGGAACCATTTCGGAGGCCCCTTTCCAAGCGCTCTTCTCCAGTGTAAGCTCTTGCAGAGGCTGGACTTATCCTACAATTTGTTCCTTGGAAGCCTTCCCAATTCCATCCATGAGTTGAGCGAGTTGAGAGTGTTGAACCTGGCCGGCAACAATTTCTCTGGCCCCGTTCCCCCTGCTTTCGCCCTGCTCTCAAAGATCGAGGCCCTGTTCTTCCATGAAAACAGCCTCAGGGCCACAATCCCTTCTTTTCTCGGCAATTTGACGACTCTGGTGAACTTCACCATTGGAGACAATCCCCTGCAGCCTGCTGCGGTGCCAAGCGAGCTCGGGAATTTGAAGCGGCTGCAGCAGTTGTGGCTCTATAATTGCACCCTCGTCGGCAAAATCCCTGATTTTCTCGGCAATTTGACGCAGTTGGAGTCCTTGGACATGTCAAAGAATCGCCTCTCTGGTGAAATTCCCACTAGTATAACGGCTCTGTCGAATGTGACAAAGTTGCTTCTGTGGGGCAACAATCTGTCGGGGCAAATTCCGTCAAACATTGGCAAGCTGAGCAGGTTATCCGTGCTAGATCTTTCCGACAATCAGCTCAGCGGCGAGATTCCAGATGGAATTACCAACCTTACATATCTGGATACGCTGAATCTGATGCAGAACCAGCTTACAGGTCCCATTCCTGCACGCCTCGACCAGCTTCGATACCTGACAAGGCTAAAGCTCTTCAACAACAGTCTCACAGGCTCTCTGCCTCAAAATTTGGGTAAGAACTCCAATATTTTTCTCATTGACATTGTAGGCAATTACTTCGAAGGCCCTCTACCGAAGGATCTGTGTAGCCATGGAACCCTTTATGGGCTGGCCATATCTTCGAACAATTTCAACGGAAGCTTGCCTTCGTCTCTACAAGACTGCAACAGTCTGCAGTATGCTCTGCTCAACGACAACCGACTGAGCGGGGAGGTTCCGGAGGGTCTATGGGGTTCTCCAAATCTGGTCAGATTGCTCATTTACAACAATGCGTTCGAAGGCCCAATACCTGCTGCAATCGGCCAAGCAAAGAACCTGTCCAGATTATACATCAGTAGCAACCAATTTAGCGGAAGCATTCCCCAACAGATTGGAGAGCTAAAAGGCCTCGAGTATTTCGCTGCCGGCAATAACAATTTGTCAGGGCCCATTCCTCTTGAGCTCATGACTTTGCCCCTTCTGGAAAGCCTCCAGCTTGAGCATAACCATCTCTCGGGAGAAATCCCCAAGCAGATAATGTCGCTGCAGCAGCTAAGCCTGCTCAATCTGGCCAACAACGAATTGAGTGGTACAATTCCAGAGACACTGGGCTCCTTGCCCATACTAACATCTGTTGATCTATCCAACAATGAGCTTCGGGGCAGAATCCCTGTAGAATTAGGACGTCTGAGGTTAAGCGAGTTCAACGTATCAGGTAATAACTTGTATGGCCCTGTTCCTGATGCTCTCAATAATTTGGCCTTCAATTCGAGTTTTGACAGCAATCAGAAACTATGTGGCGGCGGCCAAGTGCGGTTTCCTTCTTGTTCTTCCAACAGAAAACGCTCGGCAAGAGTTGCAGTATTTGTGGTATTGATCGTGTTGTGCAGTGCAGCAGTAGTAACCTGCATAGCCTGTGTGTATAACAAGCGATCATTAATCCCTAAACGCAAAAGCCCTAATCAAGTGAGCCCGTGGACAAATGACGAGCAAGGCAAATGAAGAACATCTGGAGAATATATTGTTAGTTTTCTGAGGAAACCATGTAAAGCTCCAATATGTTAGTATTTGTACATCTTCCTGCATGTGAAGCATACCTCTGTAACACCTCTGTAACACTTTAATTCAGAGAACAACAACAATCAAAATTATGAATTGTAAAAACTGATATCTGTTGTATAATTTATAAACATATTATAATGGTTATGATATTGCTATCAAGATTCAACTCTGTAGTTTTTCAGTCAAATTCATTGACCCATAATTCATGAGTAGTGGTTCACAAGAACCCATCTCTCATGATAATGAATGGTCCACTTAGCACTCATTGCATCTAGGTGATGCTCATAGAGGTGAAGCATCGGTCCGATAGATCGTCCATCCCAATACTGCTCCAGCTCAAACGTGCTTAACCACGGAGTTTCCCCTGAAATTAAGCCCATTTAACTGACTTTAAAGAAAAGACTATGAAAACCCACAGATCCAGAATCCGTACAGATGGTTTTGTTGGATGCTCTGCACAAACAAACAAAATTTGAAAAGAGTCCATCTACCCCATTAAAATCACTTACACCTGATAAATCATCCCATTCCTCGTCTCTCCATGTAAATCGTTGAATCAGTATTATATAGAAGGCCATTGGAAGGGAAAAAAATTCTGTATGTAAGTTCCTTCGATACCCACAGTTTTATATGCTTTTTTTATGTAAATTCCTTCGATACCCACAGTTTTATATGTTTTTTTTATTCATCTATTCCCAGGGTTGCTTGTGCCTTTTTATTTATCTTTCATCAATTAGCTAAAGATATTGGTTTTGATATTTGTATATTTAAAAAATTGTTTTTAAAATCAATTATGTTTTAAATTTAATTGATGTTTTAAATCATATTGAATAATCTATCATTAAAAAAATAATTTACTTAATATGGTTCTAAACATCCATTTAAAAACTCACAATTAATTCTTAAAATAGTCTACTTGATTTTAATTATAATACTTAAATACTTAGATTTTAGTAACATATAAATTTTATAATGTATGTATAAAAATAATGAATAGACTTGTAATGGTTGATAATTAATGTTTGGTCAAAATGTCAATTTAGAAGTACACGCGCCATGTGGACACTATAAGTGTGGAGACATGATAGCATAAAAGACAAATCATAGCGTGGAGCGATGAAACTCCAAAGACTACTAGAAGAAATTCATTGTTAGCCCTAACAACTACTGGTCCCTCTCCCCTAACGCCGAGGAGAGCACATGTAACTGATGATGGGAGGTTATAGAGGGTCAAGGAGCCGGTTCACCGACATGGGGAGAGATATAATTTAAGTTAAATAAGTTAGTCAAGGTAAAAGTGAAATAAACAAGGCCAAAGGAAGAATGAAATTTTAAACTCTAAAAGCAATTTTAAATAAGTTAATAAGAATATTAGCTAATAGGCTATTTAGTGTGGGCATTGACCACCGAAATTTAGTATTTCTCACACTTGGAAAAAAAAAATCCACTTGAAAAAAATCTAAGCAATTGAAAAAATTATAAATTATGTATTGATAAAATTAATATAATAATAAAGTTGAAAATTATAAGATTTAGACAACTTTCATTCATTCAAAAAATCTTAGGAAATGTACTCAATATTTTTCTCAATTCATTTAATATATTTAATAATAAATTTTAAATGAAATAAAATAATTACTTATCATTATTTAGCACTTACTATTAATTGTTTTGATTTTTTAGATTAAAATATAGAAAAACATTGAAGATAAACAATGCAATTAATATGTTTCAATCTATTGAATAATGACAATAATTAATCAAAATCTTATTATATCTAATTTAGATTTGTCTAAGTTTATTTCGTTCCACTATTTAGCATTTAGTATTAATTGTTTTAATTTTTTAGACAAAAATATTAGATAATAAAAATTAGAGATAAAATTGTAATTAATATGACTTATCATTATTTAGCACTTACTATTAATTATTTTTATTTTTTAGATTAAAATATGAGAAAAATGTTGAATATAAACATTGAAATGTATATATTTCAATTGGATAATGACAATAATTGACCAAAACCTTATCATATTTAATCTTATTAAAAATTATTTTATCGTTAAAGATGATTCATAATTTTTTAAGGGAAAAATTTAGATTTGTCTAAGTTTATTTCATTCCACTATTTAGCACTTATTGTTAATTGTTTTGATTTTTGAGATACAAATATTAGATAATAAAAATTAAAGATGAAAATTGTAATTAATATATTTCAATGTGTTGGATAATGATAACAATTAACCAAAATCTTATCATAGCTTATCTTATGAAAAACTAGTTTGTCCTCAATAGATAATTTCCTTAATTTCATTAAGCTAAAAATCTAGATTTGTCTAAGTTTATTTCATTCCACTAAACTATATAAATATGCATTCCTTGTTACTTAAAGTTACTTTCAAATTTACTATGAATTCTTATTTGCTTGCACATTGAGGTCGATAGATAACCTTTGTTAGTGTTGTAAATTTGGTTGGCTTTATTTTAAAAAGACAACAACTATGGAAATGGTGAAGATGGACATTTAGAATGGTACATAATTTTATTTAATTATATAAAAAAACTTAATTATATGCAATTTTCTATCTTTTTACCATTTTAACAATGTTTAAGATAGCAATAAAGGTTATCTTATAGATATTGTAACTATTATTAAGTAATATCTCCAATTAATGGGGTATGCTTTTAAAGTTTAAAATGAGTAAGTTGCAATGGCTCACCTAGAGGCAATAGACAAGTTTAACTCCATGATGTCTCATGGTTGAATTTGAGTGTCGAAGAAAAAAGATGTTTGATTTCAATTTTTGTTAAAATATTGTTTGAGATGTTAATATCACATTTCAACAATAATGTTAATTTGATTGGGGTTGAGGGCAATTAACTTATGATTATTGGGAGTATGAAGATTTGATCAATTATCCATCATTTTTTAAGAATATCTTTATAAAAAGACACACAAATATATGGATTGCATTTCCTTCTCTACTCTAACTCTATATTACTTGTTATTGTAGAACGAAATTATATACCCAACAAAAATCAATATCGAAAATGTCAATGTGTTGATGTTATAGTTGTGGGAGATATCCTTCTCTCAAAATCAAAATACTAAATGATGAATAAATAATTCCAAGGCAAGTCAAACTTGCTATATATAAATATTATTTTAAATTTATAAGGCCGACCCAGGATGAAAAGTCGCCTTGGTTCTTGAATGAGGCTGACCCTTGTGAAGAGTCGCCTTGCTTGTAAAGAGGCGCCTTACATTGTATATATAGAAGGTGAATGATCATTTCATTTGATCATCAATCAAGTCATTCTTATTTTCCACATTCTTTCAAGGAGCAGCAGACCATCTTGTAGCAGCAAATCAACTTCAAGAAGAAACATATTTATCTTTGCATCAAAGAATAGATGCTATTAATTCATTGTATCAATCCGCCCTTGAGAAGGGTCTGGTTGTAAAGCAGTATTCTGCACTTTTATATGATATATATGAGATATATTTGTTGTTGGGTTTTTCTTCCTCGAGTAGGAGGGTTTTCCCAAGGTAAACTGTTGTGTTCATTGTTCATGTGTTGTGATTTTTGCTTATTGCAAATCTAATCCTAAAACTAACATGGCACGAAAGCGGGTTTAGAAAAGGCCTGATCAGATTAAGTAAATATGAATTTGAGTTATATTGTGAGGTAGTCGATATCATTGAGAGGAGGCCTTTAAAGTAAAGGTTGGTCGCGTCTCCAGATCCCAAGTTCATGGTCTGGTAGCTAACACCTCTAGATCGGGCAATAGCGAGCATACAAGATCTTTACTAGGAAGTGGATGACACCATTGGAGGTAGCGGGAGAAATTGACATTGTCACAAGAGCCATTCAAAGTCATTCCACCATACGAGAGCCTGACTTTTCTCTACCCACACATAGAAGAAGGGATCAGGATTATTGAGAAGAAGTGATTAACAAAAGGATTGGTCGAGCTTCATTTTGGCCTTCTTCCAAGTCGCGAGTTGGTCCAATACCATTCTCAAAGGCACCTAGAAACTTATCGGTTACACTATGACATCCAATATTGGGACCATAATTCCCTCGAACGGGTCAACCTGGGAAGCACACTACATAATTCGTTATTTTTATCTTTGATTCGCGTGGCTTCATCTGCAGTGTTTCGAGTCTTTGTGAGCATTAGCGTCAATCTATTTAGAGGTCCAGTATTTCATAATTCTATAAAAAACATTCAGACCAGTTGATTATGAGATCATATGTTTGATGCTCTGCATGTCATGATAAATGAATTCTAGTTTTGCGATTTCATGCACAAAAATAGACTTATTTATACGATGCTCGGTTGACCACCGAACTTTGAACTACAATTGTGAATGTCATTTGGATATGAGTACAAAGTTATTTGTCATGGCATGGGATCCGATTTCAGTATGGGAATCGATACACATAAGGAAAGACATCTTGGAAGACAACTGCTAAGAGTTCAAGTCAAGTCAAGGCACAAAAAGAGACAAAATGTGATTTGGAGAATTACAACAACATTTTCTATTCAAGTGGATATCATATGTGAATTGCAAATTCATGAAAGGAAAAGAAATTGAATATATTAGAAGGACACAGGAGCTATTGGGATAAGACAGGTCAGAGGAACCATGGACAAAGGGAAGTGATAGTAATTACGTGATTACAAAAGTCAACTCACATTGGCCATAGTCGGGGACTTGGCTCATACTATATTGAGCATTTCAATTCATCTCTGGTGAGGGTTTGTTGGGTCTGAAAAGATAAGTGAAGACCTTAAAAGCATTTAAGTGCAACACTTAAGGAGACTATGATTTCAACGAGATAAGTATTTCATGTTTGAATAATGTTCATGAACTTTTATGTAGTTATTAATTCATGCTATAACATTGGGATAGTGAATCATGTATGCTTCTAGCATTGGTATTTCTCTTCAGGATAGATGAGTTCTATGAACTATTATTATTAAAATCTCTAAAATGCTTTCAGGATGGACCAAGAAGCATAAGAGATTGCATTCAAGAGAAAAATAGCTTGATGCATCCTGTGAGGAATTCACGTAGGCTGAAGAATGGAGACACATCTTGCAACCATGAGACTGAGTTGGTGGCTGGAGACATCTATCGAAGAGGAAGAACCCATACAGATTGTCATTGTGATCAATTTCTTCGAAGAGGAGGAAATAACATTTAGAGGGACTCTGACAAACCAATAGAGGCAACCTTGGACGAGGAGGTCAGGAGGTTGATGCAAGTACTTGGAGCTTTAGAGGGAGTCACATCATCTTGAAGATTTGTTGTAATGTATATTTCTTTGTGACGAAGAAGTATGAGGTGAAAGCCCTTGTTAGTGTATATTTCTCTGTGACAGAGAAGTATGAGGTGAAAGCCCTTGTTAGTGTATATTTCTCTAAGACGAAGAAATATGAGGTGAAATCCCTTGTAGTGTATATTTCTTTGAGACGGAGAAATATGAGGTGAAAGCCCTTGTAGTGTATATTTCTCCGAGATAGATAAATATGAGGTGCAAGCCCTTGTTCATCTCTAAGACTGAGATGAGACGTCATGTTGAGAGACTCCATGACGACATCATGTTGAGAGACTATGTGATGAATCCTTTGTACTTGTATTTTTCCACACTTGGGAGTAGCCATGGTGGACGTCATGTTGAGAGACTCCATGACAACATCACGTTGAGTGAATCCGTGATGGGCACTTGTGCACATGTTCCTTTCCACACATGGGAGTAGCCATGGTGGATGTCATGTTGAGTGACTCCATGATGATATCACGTTGAGTGACTTCGTGATGAACTCTTTTTCATAAATGGGTGTAGCCATTCTGGATGTCATATTGAGAGACTCTGTGACATGGATATCTGGAAGGATACCTCCCTAGCTAAGAGGGAGTGTTGATGTTATAGCCGTGTGAGATATCCTTCTCTCAAAATCAAAATACTAAATGATGAATAAATAATTCCAAGGCAAGTCGGATTTGCTATATATAAATATTATTTTAAATTATAAGGCTGACCCAAGATGAAAATTTGCCTTGGTTCTTGAATGAGGCCGACCCTTGTGAGGAGTCACCTTGCTTGTGAAGGGGCACCTTACATTATATATATAGAAGGTGAATGATCATTTCATTTGATCATCAAAAAAGTCATTCTTATTTTCCACATTCTTTCAAGAAGGAGTAGCAGACCATCTTGTAACAATAGATCGACTTCAAGAAGAAACATATTTATCTTTGCATCAAAAGATAGATGCTATTAATTCATTGTATCAATCCGCCCTTGAGAAGGGTCTAGTTGTAAAGCAGTATTTTGCACTTTTATATGATATATATGAGATATATTTGTTGTTGGGTTTTTCTCCCCCGAGTAGGAGGGTTTTCCTAGGGTAAACTATTGTGTTCATTGTTCATGTGTTGTGATTTCTGCTTATTGCAAATATGATCCTAAAACTAACAAAATGGACATGACATCAAATATTGCTACAATGATGTCACTCATCTTGAAAGGTATTGTCTCAATACCTATAAATTATGAACAAATGATTAGTACACACTTTTAATGTTGTATAATTTTTAATTAGTATTATAAATTCAATTATAGACCTCCTCTCAAGCACATTTTATATAAAATACAATTGGTGTAACCATTGCATCTCCTTTCGAGGCAAGTGCTAGTATAATTTATATGATTTTATTTTATGTTAGTTTAAAATTATATAAGATTTTTTAATTTAAATTTATTTTTTACTTGAAGAGTTATTCTTATTTACTTGAAAATTATTAATATCGAGAGACATTCTACAAATGGTAACAAGAGGTGGAGTGTATGATGTCAGTGTGTTAACACAAATTCTTATCTTTTACTTTAAATTTGGCAGTCATTTACACGTCAATAACTCCAAATTGATAACTCTTGAACACTTTTCAGATAGATGTTTTGAAGATATCTATACTATTTACTTGAAGAATTATTTTATTTTTCTTTAGAATTATTTAAGAATTATTTTTTTCATTTGTATTGTTTACTTTATATTTTTAATTTATTTAAAATTTGTTTTGTCATTAGATTTGTTTTTAATTTTATCTTTTAAAATATATAATATTTTATTAATTATTAATTATAATTTAAAATTTTATAGTAAATTAATAAGAATATATTTTAGTAGTATTAGATTAAATTTGTTTTTTGAGTTTCTTCAATAATGTTGTAGACTTATACTCTACAAACCCCTCCCGTGTGCAAAGAATATGTACCTTCGTCCACCTTCCTCCGTGCTGAGGCAAATGCTTTGGATGACAATGGCGCTAATGGTTGCGTCCTAGGCGATTCAGAAGGTAATCCGTGCCCTAAAATTGCAACGGGCTCCCCTGCATCATAGTCTATTTTGTGCCCTAACTCACAGTCCACTGTCTCCAAACCAATGGATTTTGGCTCTGTTTCGGTCTCCCCTTCAACGCCTCAGCAGATTCTCGTTGCCTTGCATAATGGAAAATCAATTACCTGCAGTGGAGCTAACAAGTCCAATATGGATAATCAAAATGGGGTAAAAATCAGGGAACCATCATGTGGTGAGGATGGAAAACGGTCGAATCGTGCCCGTTAATGGCTGGAGCCTCAATTCGTGTGCAAGGGCTCCTCTATTGGTGATGAACCCTGTAATAAGTTGCCTAAACCTGAAAGGGGTGAAGCTTGTCATGGTACAGGTCGACACAGCGAGCAAGCTGAATCTAATGCGAAGGTTTCATTTTTGGAAGTCGCCAAAGCTCTTCATATTTGGCTTCACCACTCAAACCGAAGGATCAATTATAAGTAACAATTATAGAAAATTAGTTCATTGTTCGGAAAAACCTCCGCAATTAAATTTTTGATGCTAGTTTAATGGAATAGTTGTAAGAAAATGAAGTATTTTTTTCTTTTATGGGAATGGGTTGACTCGATGGTTTGACTACTTTTGGCCAAGCCTCTCAGATTTTCACAATTAGATAACCAAATATTGGATGCTTCTGATGAAAGAAAAATCGGAAATTTATCCATGTGCTAGAGGTTTCTTCATAATGGTTTTTGACAATAGGGAAGATAGAAACACTATTTTAAGTTATGTTTGGTTCTAGGGGAAAAACATGTTGATGTTAAAGTCATGGCATCCAAATTTTAATCCATACACAATCATTTTCAGTCATGCATGTTTGGGTTCGCCTCCCAAATCTTCCCCTTCATTATTGGTTTGAATCTTGATTCACAACAATTGGCAATGTTATAGGTATTTTTTGTTAGTTTTAGGATCAAAAATGAAATAAGCAGAAATACAACACATAAGACAATGAACACAATGTTTACCCTGGGAAAACCTTCCTACTCGAGGGAGAAAAACCCAACAAGAAAATGCTCTTATATATATATATATATATATGAATAAGAGCAGAAATTTGCTTATAACTCAGGCCCTACTCAAGGCCGAACTTAATACAATTTATATAGACAATTCTCCTTGATGCAAAATACAAAGGAAGATACTTCTTCTCCAAATCAGATATGTTGCTAAAATGGCGAACTTCTGCTGAGAATGGCAAACTTGAGTTGAATGTAATGTGATCTCCAAATGAGATGTAATCACCTCCCTTTTATACAATGATAGGCAACCTCTTCACTAGGTCGGCCTCTTTAGAAAATACAAGATATAAAATGTTATTTGCACATCAAAGTCGACCTGCCTCGGAAAACATTTCATTTTATTTTATTTTTATCTAGGAGAAAATATCTCCCGCCGCTATAACACTAACACTCCCTCTTAGCTAGGGAGGTATTTTCCAGATATCATGTCATGGAGTCTCTCAACATGACGCCAACAATGGCTATATCCATTTGTGGAAAACTCAAAGATTCATCACGGAGTCTCTCAACGTGATGTCTAGAGGGGTATGTATTGAGACATATTCATTTCTTTTATCTATTGTGTTTGTGGGATGTTCTTATAATACGACCTCGGAAAATACTTGCCTTGTGTGTATAGGGATAGTCTCAGGCAATAAAAATGACTTGCATATCTAGTTCTTGTACCTTTTGTGCATTGGCCTCACTTGCTTCGAGGTTTTATTCTCTCACATGATCAAATAAGGTTTCTATATGTTAGGTATGAACAAGGATACTCCTAACAGTTTGCATAGTCAAGTTCCATGCAATAGATATGATGCCACCCTAGTTATTCCTACCTTGGTGTATAGTATCTACTTTCTATATCAAAATAAGGACCGATCTAAATTATTTAACATAACCTAAAGAAAAAGAGAAATCATCTATCCTATCTCATCACATGTCCAATAAAATAATCAAATCTATCCAATAATCATAGATCTGTTGATATTTTATCAACATCACATCTCATTCTATTATATCTATCTAATCATCCATTATTTTATTCTACTCATCATACTAACATTTCTTTTTGAGTATCATGACATACACAAAAATATCCATCACATCTCGCATCCAAAAACCATCAGTAGTACCATATATCATCCATCCTACATGATAATCAATATCACATCAAAAATACCATATCATTATATATCACATCATGAAAATATCAAAAGAATACATCACATCATATGCATCTATAATCATCCATAACATTGTAGATCGCCATTATCATAATCACATCAAAAATCTCATCTCATATACATCATCAAAATGTATGTCATGATACAAAGTCTATACATCGAATGTGTGATACAATATCTACATCAAAAATATATGTACATGAGGCTATCAAGAGCCAATGAATGTATATACATAAAAAATATTTGTCTACATTGATATATCTGTATTTCAAAACATAAATACAAAGACATATACATGAGCTACATGGAGCTCCCTCTCTTCTCTCGATCAAGAGGAGGAAGAGGAGCTTCCTGTTGTGCAAGAGGATATTGTCTCTATCCACATGAAGGACCTTCTTGTGATGGTGCTTCTGATGGATGCCCCACAGAACCACCATCTGATCTCCTTGATCCACTTACGACTACACTCTTGGCTAAGAACCTGGGCTATCTTTAATGTGCAAGTACCACCACCTCATACAAGGTCCTATAATATGTGGCCTCTCTCTCTAACATCCTGACCTCCCTCATGTGTTGTGCTATGGATATCATCTATCCTTGTCCAAAAAACTCTAGTTGTTGCCTCCTCCCCCTCTCAATATCTCTCTCAGTGGTAACTTGGGAAACTTGAGCCTCCAACTATTGTCATCATGCAACCTCTAAATCTCTCTCCTGAGCCCTCTAGTCTCACTCCTTATCTCTCATAACCCTCTTAGCGATCTCCTAGATCAACTATGCATTGAGCCCATCTTTCTCTGCCCTATATGCATCTCACTCTCAGTAAGCCTAGTGTTGCTCCTATAGAGAAACTTGGAACCTGACATCATCAGGACCTATGTCTCCTCCCCTCTGCTCTCCATGTCTAGCTGACACCACTACTATTGCCACCACCACCTCTTGTTGTCCTTTGTCCTCTATAATAGGGATCTCCACCTCCACTCTCTATCTCTCTCGATGGGATCATCTTATCTCTACCTCCTCCCTCTAACTTATCATTCATCTAAATGATTAAATCAAAGGGGCCTCAAGGGTACCCACCATGCATCATAATCGGTGGTAGTCCCTGGATCCTCCACCTCATCTACACAAATCCACTACAAAGGAGTTAAATGAATGAAGTTTGTGACCATTGCCTGAGGTATGGGCATCAATCCACAATCAAAAATCCCCCTTGTGGTATGAGAAAAAATGGTGTGGTAATCAGTCGTAGGCACATCCCGTGTCTCGCTGAACTATCACTGCACCCAATCTGGAAAATACCTCTCTAGAATGTAGGGAGTGCACCCGATCATCCATCGATTCTATTCGAAAAATGGAAGATGCTCTTTGTCATCATCCCAAACTTCAATGTGTAGCCATGACCTCCATTTAAAATCTATGATATCATCAATATTTTACATCCAATAATCCAAATGTAAGGAAACTAAGGTAGCAAAACAACTTCCTACACTAATCTTGAGAGGAGAATAATACAAAAACTTTACAGATCTTTTTAGTTATAGAAACTTAAAAAAAACATAAATATCATGCATACCACACCACAATGATTTATGTGGGGGAAACCTTTTTGAGAGAAAAACCCCACACTCCAAAAGTCGCTCAATATATTATTCAAAAGTCATGAAGATTACAATATACTTGTAGAGAAAATTTCTCACAAGAGCATCACCAACCAAAGATCTAGAGGCAACACAACCACTATCCTACTCTTAGAATACATCACAATACATAGTTGTAATACAACGCCCTCATAGAATAGGGTTTCCTTCTAGGGCAAGTCAAGATAATAAAATATTGACAGACAGATCTAAGACCTAATGATGAACGATCCAAATTTATAATAATAAAATATAAATAAAAAGTTCCTTTCGAGGGTGCTACCCCTAAACCCCTGCCGAGGTGTGTTGCCCTCGAAGCCCTAGCCGGGGGGATGAACCCCCTGAATCCTTCATGGGGGGGAACCCCCCGCACGCCCATCACTAATGTATCAACATTAGCTTATGTAATTGCAAGGTTGAGAAATATTTTCCCAACACCAAATCGCCTAATCGGTGTTGAGTCAATATAGTGTCGTATCAGTACACAAGAGGGAAACCTAATGTTGCAAGAATGGAAAGAATGAAGATTTTTTCATTGATGTCAACTGGTCAATTGGTTGTTGTTGTCATTAATTTCATGGTTGCAGGTTATTGGCTGTATATGTCAAGGATATTGAGAAAATTGTATTGAAGAAAGATTGTAGGTGTTCAGTGGTTGCTCTAGGTTTTGCTCTAGGATTCGCTCCTATGTTTGTTTGGTTCAGATATGTTGATCATGATTTCTAGAAGTTGCTAGATCTAGATTTTTGGTTGTTGATTCATTGTACAATGCAAGTTATGTTCACCAGTTGTGAACTACGGTTTTTTGTGCTTCTAGTTGAGGTTCGAGAGAAATGTTATTAGTCTGGATTTCTCTTTGGTAAAGTCTTATGACTTGCAGTTCTAGAGTTGAGTTGTTTTGATTGTATTGAAGATAATTTTGATATCTGGAAGGTTCGTGCTTAATTGTTCTATGTGTTTTACACTAGTTTGATCGACCTTATGTTAAATACTATCTTCCGAGTTGATGAAGTGTGTTGGATCTATTTGGGTCCTTATCAAGAATGTGTTTAGGTTGCCCTCATTCTAATTCCACCCTAGGATGTTTTGGCGCCAACCTAATTTGAATTTAATGTTGGATGGGTGAATTTGGATATGTTCCAAAGTTGAAGATGGTATAAATATAGGATGAGTTAGTGGTGAAATAGAGAAAACAAGAGAAAAGAGAGATAAGTACAAAGAAATAGAGTAGATAGATGCGAGATTGATGTGAATCAGTGAGTGTGTGTGATGCGAGTGTGATAGATCAATGCGAAGCCTAAATGCTGAGTTTTCAGATGCAGTGAGGAGAAGGTGTACTCTATCATTCATGCATGTCTACAAGTAGGTGAGAAAATTGTGGTGGATTTCTCTTTTGCATTGAGATTGTCTTCTCTCTGTAACACATCTCTTCTATATTCTTTATATCTCTATGGTAGTGAGCCCTCTGAGTTGTTAGCCCTATTGGATAGTGATTCATGATCTGAACAGTGAGGCCTTGATTTGGAAATGAGCCTTGTTTCTTAGGTAGTGAGCCTCTTGTAATCAGTTTTGATATTCTCTATAGTGTTATTTAATCCTCATCGTGGTTTTTCCCTTATTGGTTTTTCCACATAGATCTGGTGTTGTGTTTATGTGATGGTTTTTAGTTTCAGAGCTTGCATTTAATTTTTAATCATTTAAGTAGTGTTAAGGATTAGTTTCGGTAAATGAATTAAGGTTCAAATATGTGACAAATGATTCACCCCCCTCTCAGCTGTCTTGTTCAACAATTGGTATTAGAGCTTGGTTCCTTGGTGAAGAGCTTAACCGCTTAAGGAAGGTCCAAGATGGTTGAAAAAATGACTTATGATTATCTAAGGTTCGATGAAACTAACTATGCTATCTGGAAAATATTGATGGAAGAATATCTAGAGTATTGTGGACATGATGTGGAGAAAGCTTACAAGAATCCTTACACTCCTCTTGCTAATGGTCTGAGTACGATTGATGATATCAAAGCACATGAAGTGAACAATAAGGTGAAGTACATTTTGAAGAATAGTTTGGTACATTCTGAGTTGATTAAGGTTTAGAATCTAAAGAATGCTAAGGGAGTTTGGGATGCTTTGGAAAGGGCACATGAAGGTGATGAAAGAGTCAGAGGAAAAATTGTAGAATTTGGAGACACAGTTTGAGCTTCTACATATGTCTGAAGATGAGAATGTTAAAGCTTATGTACAAAGATTGGATGAGATGGTGGCTGAAATGTGAGGACTTGGTGCTACTATAGATGAAACTAGGATTGTAAAGAAAATTCTTAGAACTCTCCCTAATTCTTATAGCAAGAAGGTGTGTGATATTGAATAGAGTATAGACTATAAGACCTGCACTAAAGATCTGTGTTGGGATTTCTAACATTTTATGAGATGAGGAAGTCAAATTTGAGGAATGGATGCAAATCAAAAACTACTTTTAAGGCTACAAAAGTTGAAGATTCAGATGAAGAATTTTTTGATGAGAATGATGAGGAAAGGCTCCAACAAGTATGGAGGTAATTTACCCTTTAAATGATTTAGTTGTGGAGAAATAGGTCATTGTGCTGCAAAGTGTCTAAAAAGAGCTAAGAGGAATAAACAAAGATATGAGAAAGAAAAGAGAGGAAAGAAGATCAATAAAGCATATTATGTGACTGATAATGCTAGTATATCTGATGAGGATTCTGATTATGAAGATCTTGATGACAATGAATGCTTGTTCTTGGCTATAAAGGATGAACCTACTTCGGCTAATTCTAAAAAATAGGTGAAGGAAAGCCCTCCGAAGAAGGAGAAAAATGAAGGTATTGTTATATTTTCCCTACATGCTAAACAAGGAAAGAACTATTGGGTAGTTGATAGTGGTTGTTCACATCACATTACTAGTGATAAAAGTAAGTTTGTTAAACTTGAAAAATATGATGGATGCTTGGTTATGTTTAGAGATGATACTAGTGCTAAAATGTGTGGGATAGGTTCAATAAGTTTTGATGGAAAGCATAATACTGATAATGTCTACTATGTTACAGGTTTAAGGCATAATATTTTGAGTGTTGGAAAAATATGCAGTAAGGGATATGATCTTGTGTTTAAGGATGAGAGATGTGAAATCCAAAAAGGATCCATAACAGTGATTTCTCTAAGAAATAAATCTGAAGGAAATATCTATCAACTTAAGGGTTTTGATGGATGATGCTTTATGACTCTAATTAATGACAATTGGTTATGGCATCAGAGAATGTGTCACATGGATTTTGATAACTTGGCAAGGATTAGTGCAGTTTAGGCCGTGAGAGATTTACCAAGGATTACAAAGCCTGTTAATGCTATCTACAAGAATTGTCAGTTTGGAAAGCAAGCAAGAAGTCATTATAGATCAAAGGAACAATCTACTACTAGATTTAATTCATATAGATCTCTATGGTCCTACAAGATTGAGAAGTCTACAAGGTGAAAGGTACTTTATGCTTTTGATTGATGATTATTGTAGATATACATGGGTTACATTTCTTAGAGAGAAATCATATGCATTAGATAAATTCAAGACATTCAAAGCTATGTTCAAATAACGAAAATTTGAAGATAAAATGCTTAAGGTTTGATAGAGGTGGAGAATTCACCTCCCATGAGTTTAATATGTTTTGTGAAGTACATGGATTAATAAAGAGATAGTTAGCTCCAAGAACACCTCAACAGAATGGAGTTGTTGAAAGGAAAAACAAAATAGAAGAGAGATGGATTACCAGAAGTTTACTAGAGATAAGCCATTTATACTGTTGTTTATGTATTCAATCAATTTCAAGCAAAAGAAAACAGTACAAAGATGCCCTATGAGCTATAACATGGAATAATTCCTATTGTTAAGTATTTCAAGGTCTTTGGAAGCAAATGTTATATCAAAAGAGATGAAGAAACTTTAGGAAAGTTTGATGCAAGAAGTGATGAAAAAAATTTCTTGGATATTCTACTAAAATAAAAGCATACAGATGTAATAAAACAAAGAAGAGGAATTTTGACATATTATCTACAGGTCTAAGTATGTGTAAAGAGAATGTTAGATTATTGGAGATAAGACTAAAGGAGTATTGACTAGAAGCAGAGTTGCTGCTGAAGTAAATTTGTGTTTTTTTTCTGAGATTGAATCGAAGAATATAAGTGAAGCATGTAAAGATGAACATTGGATGGAAGCCATGAAAGAAGAACTTATGAAAATTAAGAAGAATCAAACTTGGGAATTGGTCCCAAGACTGACAAATAAAAACATTATTGGATCAAAGTGGGCATTCAAAAATAAGTTGAATGAGAATGGAGAAGTGGTTAGAAACAAAGCAAGGCTTGTGTGTAAAAGTTACTCACAAGCAAAAGGCATAGATTTTCAGAAAAAAATTGCTCTGATAGAAAGAATGGAAGCTATAAGGATGTTCTTAGCATTTGTTGCTCATATAGAATTCAAGGTCTATCATATGGATGTAAAGTCAAAGAGCTAGAAGAAGAGGTCTACATGGAACAACCAGAAGGATTTCAGTTGTCAGATCAACTGGATATGGTGTTCAGATTGAAGAAAGCCTTATATGTTGAAGCAAGCTCCTAGAGCTTGGTATGCAAGGTTAGACATATATTTGATTGAGCAAGGTTTCAACAAAGGTACGATAGATAGTAATCTGTAATTTAAGATTGAAAATTAAAAAATCTTGATTGCATGTTATGTGAAAATATGTGTAAGATGTTTATGAAAGAGATGCAAAAAGAATTTGAAATGTCTATGTTTGGAGAGATGAATTTCTTTCTTGGGTTGTAGATTAATAAAACAAGAAAGGAATTTTTATTTCACTCTAAGTGAAAGAGATGTTGAAGAAGTTTGGGATGGATGGTTCCAAACTGGTATGTACTCCTATGGTGACTAGTTGCAAACTAGGTAAAGATGATGATTCACCTAAGGCTGATCAAAGAAAGTATAGATCTATGATTGGTGGACTATTGTATTTGACTGTTACTAGACCGGATATTATGCATGTTGTCTATCTTGTGGCTAGATTTCAAGAAGATCCTAAGGAAACACATGTTGTTGTTGTTAAAAGAATATTCAGATATTTGAATGGCACTCTGGATTATGGGTTATCCTATCCTAGAGATACCGACTTTACACTAATTGCCTATATAAATGCAAATTGGGCTAGATGTGTAGATGACAAAAAAAGTACAAGTGGTGGTGCATTCTTTCTTGGTTGTAGATTGGTGGCATGGTTGAGTAAAAAGAAATATTCAGTCTCCTTGTCTACTATTGAAGCTTAGTATATTGTTGTTGCATCTTGTTGTACACAAGTTCTATGGATAAAACAGACATTGAAAGATATCGCAGTGGTGTGTGATAATCCTATTTCTATCTTTCATGATAATACAAGTGTAATTAACATTTCAAAGAATCTAGTGATGCACTCAACAATGAAGCACATATCTATCAAGTATCATTTCTTGAGAGAGAAGGTCATGGAGAATGAAGTAAGACTTGAATATGTTCCGACAAAGGATCAAATTTCTAATATATTTATGGCTCTTCCTAAAGATACTTTTGAGTATCTCTACGAGAAGTTAGGGATCATTGCCCCTCCTTTCTTGAACTAAGATGAATAATGGAGATGCATCAATCCAGTGGATCTATGGATCTATCTCTTTTTTGGGCTGATGTTTTGGTGGCTACCTCTCAAGGTGAGCAAGTAGTTTCAGTTGTTGTCATTGTGAGTATTATGTTTTAAATGTCAAAGGGGAAATCAATGTAAAATATCTTTTTCCTTTGCCATTGATGTCAAAGGGGGAGAGGAAGAATGTGAAAAAAAGAGAAAACAAGCAAAAAGAGGAGATGAATAAAATGTGAAAGAGAAAAGAGGAAGAATATAAAAGATTATCTACTAAGGGGGAGAAACAAAGAGAAAAATCTTGAGAAGTGTATTCAAAGCTAGTATGGTTTATTTGATGCTTTTTCACATCATGTGTTTCCATCAATGACAAAGGGGGGGATTGTTGCAAAAATAGAAAGAATGAAGGTGTTTTCATTGATGTCAACTGGTCAATTAGTTGTTGTTGTAATTAATGTCATGATTGCAGGTTATTGGTTGTATATGTCGAGGATATTGAGAAAATTGTATTGAAAAAATATTGCAGGTGTTCAATGGTTGCTCTGGGTTTTTCTCTAGGATTTGCTCCTATGTTTGTGTGGTTCGGATATGTTGATCATGATTTTTGGAAGTTGCTAGATCCATATTTTTGGCTATTGATTCATTGTATAGTGTGAGTTATATTCACCAATTATGAACTATGGTTTTATGTGCTTCTGGTTGAGGTTCGGGAGAAATGTTGTTGGTCCACAAAATCCATTTTTCCTTTTTCCAAAAAGCCATGCCCAACTTGGCTCAACCAAAATATTTCATAAACCTTGATAATTAACCTCCTAAATTATCTTAATTAATTCACCTTGAGAAAACAACTTTCATGATTCCACTGCAAGACCTGACTTGATATTTTTAGAAACCAACTTACTAAAAATAGTAATTTTCTATTTTTAGAAATTTCAAGAAAAGGGACATTACAAGTCCTCCCTTCCAAAAATTGCTTGTCCTCGAGTAATTTCAAAAATTATTCTCTAAAATAAGGATTCCTACATGATATATCATGTCAAATTGCATATGAAGCCCCTTTCTTGTACCTGTGAAGAGTTACGCTCCTTGCCAAATAATATGCTAGAATGAGGACTCACACTCCTTTATTCCATTTATATGAATCCAAAATATATATATGTGATTTGAGTTCTTAGATGTATATGTAATTGATGCATTCAACCTCATACTCCAACTGAAACACATCTCCCCACAAAGGTTTAGTAGACTTGCCAAATGCACTATCATGTGATGAGTCAAACCTGTAACTTCTGAAACTTCTCCCACTAATACAAATATGATTTTTTCTACTTGTAGGTCTAATATATGATTGAATGTACTCACCAATACAAAAAAAAAGAAAATTGGGAAATAGACACCTCTCTTACTTCCACAATACTAAAATATTCAGTACAAGAATGTGTAACAAAAAGCCCATACTTTACCTCAACTTGAGAGATATTAATTTCAAATTAGCCAAAATTACAAATTCTAATACAAAATGATCTTAGACAAAATCTACAAAAATTAGCCTTATACCTGCGTATTTCTCTTCACCACCTTTCCAACACCTATTCGTTTTTGAAAATTAGAGCACCAGGGTGAAAGTTATGGCTTATTGAAGAAATTAGCAACAAACAACTTCAACCTAAAATATCTAGAAAATAATGGAATTTTTTTTGTTCAATACCTCCATGGATAGCAAGTGTAAATCTCCATCTTTCCAACAGTATCTTATTTTCAAAAAATAGATATCATGGAAAAAGTTATGCAAGTTTTAAAAAAGGCCCAATTTGGCCTATTGAAGGCCCTAGTGGCTTGTGGGTGGCATTGTTGGTGGTAGTGGCTACTAGGTGGTGGTTTGGGCAAAGATGTTGTGCAGCAATGGTAGCATGGTTTAAGGTTTTAGTCACAATTAAAAAATTTAAGTGACTACTAGCAGTGACTATGGCTTAAAGCCATGACACCTTTGATAGGTGCAAACAACTATAGCTACTCTGCAAATCGCTTAGTCATGGGATTAAAACCCCTTGTGCAATGCTTAGCAGCATAAGCACTTCATATATATTTATATACAAATTTTTATGAAAATAAATTGTATGAAATAATTTTTCTATTGGAATTTTTAATAAAAAAATTGTACGACTTATGACTTGGGGGGCCGTATGGCTCCTTGGGAATTTTTATTTTGCCTCGATGGCTCTGGACATGGAATATAGGTGAATTTTATGTCAAAATTCATCTCCTCATCCTCATTAATGCAATTTCAAGGTACTTTTTGTCCAAAAATGCTCCTACAAAACCTGCTCACCAAATTTGACCTTCAAACCCCTATTTGCAACTATGTCAAATGATCTCCAAATGATATGAAATGAAAGCCAACATTGACTTTCTTGAGACTCCTGGATGCGTTGGAACAATTAAAAATACTACCAGTATAACTAGAAATGATGTAATAAACCATATATCACAAAAAACATGCAATATGAAGAGGTTATTTAATCTTTCCAAACCCTTTCTAATTCTCCAGATCATTCAAAACATAAGAGAAGAGCATACAAAAATTTACAAGATTTTTACATGAAATCTCAGTATCTCAATTAGGAATCTAAGAACTTAGATTTCTCAAAACAAAATCTTTGATACCATGTTAGAAATCTAAAATACATTGAATAACCTAAGGAACTTTTTAAGAGAAAATCAAAGGTACACAAACTGAAAATCCATAAATAATGAAAACCAAAACTCTGAGAGATTATGCAATGCTAGGATAACATAATTGTATTAAGAGCTTCCAAGATGAAAAAACAAGCTAGGTAGTGAGTTTATATAGAACTAAGGAGAGGATGGAGGTGGAAAATCAACCAATAAGAATTGACCACCCATAGCCATAAAAATTAAATAATATGATGAAAAATTAAATAGGGTGGAGATAAATCATCACTTTTATCTCTTATTTATTAAATGAGAAACTCACTTTATTATCCTAAGAAAGCTTAAAAAATAAGTAGGAAAAAACTATAACTAAGGGAAAATAAATTATCCCACTAGGAAAATAAA
Organism: Sequoiadendron giganteum; assembly: GCA_007115665.2. Classification (NCBI taxonomy): domain Eukaryota; kingdom Viridiplantae; phylum Streptophyta; class Pinopsida; order Cupressales; family Cupressaceae; genus Sequoiadendron; species Sequoiadendron giganteum. The sequence goes on from CM021101.1 coordinate 497,805,401, forward strand.
AACCTACACTAACAACCACAAGGATCACAAAATGGGATTTATGAGGATGCACAATGCCAATACCACTAAATAACCATATGTCATACCACTATAACATAAAATACCATGTACAACTATAGAGTCATTGTGTAATCACTAAGTATCCATAAAACTCTGATAATATTAGGAAATATCATCTTGAGGCCTCCTTCCTAAGACATCTTTATACATTTCCTAGTAACTTCCCTTTTCTATGTAAGGGGATTATCCCCCAAGAAGTAAGGTACATAAAATCAATCATAAGAACTAGGGGGAAATAGATTATGATCATCCCATACCAATCCCATTTACAACTCTCATCCTCACAATAAAAATTCCCAAGTGCATCTACACCCCTATACGACCTTCTAGGGATCCCTCCTAGATATGATAGTTTACAACTTCCACATTACACCACACATGCTAGTAGTTACAAAAACATTAAGAAAGCCTCAAAACTAAGAAATGTAAGACAAGATTCCAAAATTATAATAAAAGTAGATAATAATCAAAGTAACAACAAGACATCATATCAAATTCAATTGAAACAATTTTAATTATATAATTCCTTGAGAAAAAGGACTAGTGAAGAAATAATACAAGCTAAATAGCTAAAAAGTACTACTGGCATCAATTTTGAAGAAAAAAGAATCATCAATATTTCAAAAAAATTGCACATTACATCCACTATGTGACTTTTTGAAAGCCACTCAAGGGGTGAAGGGGAATGGTGGTATCAAACCACATACATATATAATAGCTAGAAAAATCATAGTGGTCTCAAACCACATAAGAAATATAATATCATGAAGGTCTCAAACCATAAAATTTCAACATAGTAGCCATGTCAAGTGGAGAAAAAGCATAGTCCCACACAACCTAGGACATGCTAACCAATATATCTATAAAACATATATCCAAATTACCTCACATAAAATTTATTTGTAGTTTTCTAATAATAATTTTATCTCACATAATGAGAAACACTATTAAACATCATAAAAAAGTGTGATGGGAAGGTCCTTAGGTGGTAGCGATGGTAGTGATGATTTTTCAAATTCTGAAAAGGTGGGAGATCAAGATGATGCTTCAAGTGGTAATGGCGAACGAGGTGCTGATGCGAGGGTGATGTTAGGAGGCCCCCTTGTTGCAGGTAAGCTAAGTGGGTCCCCTATTGTGGATAATGTTTTTGAGGCTTCAAAGAGTGTGTGTTGATGCATTTCTTAGTGCCCGACTTTGAAAAGGAGGTACGAGTTTTGAAAAGTCAGGGAATGGCTGTCCTCAGTTGGTCGTGATGGACTCCTAATTTGGAGAGTCTTGGGCCTAACAAGTCTAAGAATGCTTTCTTATTGAGCTCTTCTCTCGAATGGTCATATATGTTTGGCTCTAAGCCCAAAGGAAAAATCTCTTCCCCTCCAGTACCTTTTGTGGCTAATAAAAAGACTGGAGAGTACTCTGTGTCCATTCCGAACTGTATTGTTGAAAAAAGAATGTCTAATATGGACATGGAAATGTTGGGTAAATTTGTTGGTCCTAGGCCTCACATAGAGCTAGTGTGCAAGTTTACTCTTAATCATTGGAAACCTAAAGGACAAGTTGATGTGGCGGCTATGGCCAAAGGATTATTCTCTTTCTCCTTCAACTGTGAAGATGATATGGTGATGGCATTAATAGGTGGCATGTGGTTCCTTGGAAAGTCTTCTTTGATGCTAAAGAAGTGGGAACCAGGCTTCAATCCGAACTTGTGCTCTTTCTCAACTGCTCTGGTTTGGGTTAGGTTTCCTGGCCTCCTGTTGGAATTATGGGATGAGGAGATGTTTAAGGGGATTGCCAACACTTTTGGCTGCTTTTTTTCTATTGAATAAATGATGAACTCTAGGAAGCGACTAGTTTATGCCAGGTTTTGTGTGAATGTGGAGCAATTAGTTGATTTTCCTTGTATGGTTAAGATTAAATCAAAACTTGGGGTGTGGGAGTAGATGGTTGAATTTGAGTCGAATCCCTTTTCCTGCTTTCCCTATAAAAAAGTTGGCCACTAGGCAAAAAAATTTCCTAAGAAAATGACCAAACAATGGCGAGAGGTTGAGAAATCCCTAGTTATGGAGGTGGAATCTATTATACCTCTGGTTATGGAGGTGGAGCCTGATGGTGTGCCTTCCCTGGAGGTTCTGGATGAGGTCAATAAGGTGAATTCTCTGTCTGCGTAGGAGGATTTGAATTAGGAACAAGTTGAAAAGTGCTCATCCCCGATGAGTAATGAGGAAAGGGTTGAGATGTTGGAGGAAAATATTTCTTCTGTTTGTGTTGAATCTAGTTCTCCTCCTGCGGGGGATTCCTCAAAGTGTGGTGTCGAAAAAAGAAGGGGTGGAGTTGAAGCCTGAGATCAAGGAGTTTGAGGATTTGGAGGAGGTGGACAACCTGCCTTACATTTAGGTTCATGGGCACAATAGGAAGAAACATTCCCCTTTGTTGGGAGTTGTGACAAGGAACAGGCAAAGGTTAGACTGTGGGTCTGAGTCGTGTGGTAGAGGCCGACCTCCAACTAATGTGGTTAGGGATAAGGAGAGTTGGATGGATATTGCTGATGGTATGCAGAGAACTTTGCTAGATATGTGCTCTAAGAGCACCACATATAAATTCCCATGAATATTATCTCTTGAAACATGAGGGGCTTGAATCACCCTCATAAGCATGATCTCCTGGCTAATTTGGTTAGAGATCATCTCCTTGATATTGTTTTAATTCAAGAAACTAAAATGGGTTTGGAAAAACTTTCTAGGTCTCTTCAAGGACTGTGGTATGCATTGCTCTAAGGCAGTTGGTGCTTCTGGTGGAATTGTGACTTTATGGAATCTTCGGGTGATTAGAGGTGTGGAGGTGTTTAATGATAGTAATCATGTTTCTACTTCTCTCTTCCACCTTCATGATAAGTTTTCCTAGACTTTGTCCAATATTTATTCTCCTAATTGCAAGAGTGCCAAAAAAAATCATTAGTATAATCTTGCTTCTTGTAAAGATTCTCATAATATAGGTAATTGGTTGGTCATTGGAGACTTCAATACGCCTCTGCATGATGCTGATAAGATGGGTGGCTCACAGAATGTGGATGATAGTAGATTCAATCTAATGCAATTCATTAAGGACTCAACTCTTCTTGATTTGGATTTGAAAGGGGCTTCCTATACCTGGTCGAATCGACGTGTGAGTAATGCCCTTATCCAGGTTAAGCTGGATCGTGCTCTGCTAACCCCTGATTGGCTTTCCCATTATTCTTGATCCCTCTTAGCTCTTACGAGATTGGGATCGGATCACTTTCCCCTGGCTCTGTCTATGGATTTGTTGGGTGGCAAGAAGAATTTTCCTTTTAGATTTGAGAAAATGTGGACTTGTCATCCTGATTTGGGAAATCTAGTAAAGGATTGGTGGAATATTAATGTGGATGGGTTGGCTATTTACAGAGTGGTTAAAAAGTTGTCTAGTGTTAACTTTAATGTTAGAAAATGGAACCATACCTCCTTTGGTCATATTTTTGTGGAGAAAGATGGAGTTTCTAAGGAGCTTCTCTCTATTCAACAAGTCATTCAAATGTCTAGGTATGATCGAGATGTGATGCTGAAGGAAAATGTTCTATTGTCCAAGCTACATAATATTATTGTGAAGGAGGAAGAATTTTGGAAGCAGCGTTCAAGGATCATGTGGTTGAGGAGTGGTGATAGAAATACTAAGTTTTTTATATCTCTATACCAAAACACAGGGCTTCTAATAAGATCAATTTGATTAACTTTAATAATCAAGCTCTGGAGAAGGATGTTGATTTGCAGAATGTTGTTGCCTCTTATTTTTCTCAATTTCTTTTGGTGGAGGGAGAGATGGACTTGGCCTATCAGGAGGATATTCTGAGGGATATTCCCAAGTTGGTGGATGAGGATCTCAACAAGTAGTTAGTTAGTATTCCTTCAGGGGATGAAATTTGTTCATTGTGCTATCTTCTCCTTTAAAGGTAATAAGGCTCCAGGCCCTGATGGTTTTCCCATGAATTGATTTAAATCAAAATTGAGAAGAAAGGTTTAATTAAACAAATGATTTGATTTATTTAACTAAAGGGGATAATGCTAGGTTAAATTAAATAAGGTTTAATTTATTGAATTTAATAGGACTTTAGAGACTTAACTTAAATAAAATGAATTATTTAAATGAACAGAGACTTAGGGTTAATTAAATTAAATTCATTAATTTAATTGACAGGGAAGAATGACTTAATCAGATAAATAATGATTTATTTAATTGAGGGATGAAAAGTGATGACACGCTAAGAAGATGATTCAGGATGAAACAATGTTATTAGTTGGGATCAAGTGTGTTGGTCAATTTTCCATGTCTACAGGTGGATACATGGGTTCCACAGTATCTAACTCCTTTATCTCAAACTATATCCATGAAAAATGATACAATGGAAAGTTCAGTTGATTACCATTGGCTTTCAAATCTACTATAGCCAGTACATGTTTTTGCAATTGTTGCACCGCAGGGGAATGAAGAGAGATCAAAATATTGGTTGCCTCGATGTGTGCAGGTAAAGCACAAGCTAACACAACCAATGGAATATTATGATGGGTTCGTGTATCCTACAGGTTCAGTTGAGGTTGCATGAACTTGGTTGTGAACATACACGATTAGAAAGAATGGCATACCTGCATTTGAAGACTACGATAAACACAAAACCATTCTCATGTGTTCACACCTTATTATAGCAAAAAATGTTAGGTTGTTGAAGCATCATGCCAAACCAAAGAAAAAACAATTGTGGACACTTAGTAATGATGATCGTGAAGCAACATTGGATACTCTTAAGCAAAGAGATGACCCTTCAGGTACACTTGAATAGCATATTCAAAAATGGAAGGTACAATGCTTAGGTTCATTATGCTTAAGTTCATTAGTGTTCTTTATTTAATACTAATATTTTGTATATTATTGCAATGCAGGTGTCTTTAATAGTGATATTTTGTATGTAATTTTGTGATATTTTTGGCACAATTGATCATGGACCTATTGCAACAATAGCCAGCTCTAATCCTTTCAGAGAGGTATGCAATAGGTTACAATAATATAGATTGGTTATTTAAAGCATCTTTTATAGTTTGTATTACCATCTCATCATCAATTAGGTCATTTAGAATAATATAGATTGGTTATTCTAAGCATATTTTATAGTTTGCATTACCAATTCATCATCATTCAGGTTGTTTAGAATAATATAGATTTGTTAGTCTAAGCATCTTTTCTATTGTGACAATATAGATTTATCATTTGACAACTTTTGCGATATTTTTGGCACGATTGATCATGGACATGTTGCAACAATAGCCAACTCTGATCCTTTCAGAGAGGTATATGACAAATTACAATAATATAGATTGGTTATTCAAATCATCTTCTATAGTTTGCATTACCATCTCATCATCAATTAGGTCATTTAGAATAATATAGATTAGTTATTCTAAGCATCTTGTATAGTTTGCATTACCAATTAATCATCATTCAGGTTGTTTAGATTAATATAGATTTGTTAGTCTAAGCATATTTTCTATTTTGACAATATAGATTTCCCATTTGTCAATTTTTTTGTGATATTCTTGGCACGATTGATCATGGACCTACTACAACAATAGGCAGCTTTGATCCTTTCAGAGAGGTATGCAATAGATTACAATAATATAGATTGGGTATTCTAAGCATCTTTTATTCTAAGAATATTTTCTATTGTATGTAGTTTAATTGCTACCTTGATGGTTTGTACAGGTGCTTGTCACTCCAGAATGTCAACATACTACTCTTGTGGAAGACTGTGCCTTGAATGCCTCCAATAGGAAAATTTTGTAAAGTTTGAATTTTCAAATGTGAAACAATGTAAAAAGGTCATAACTGTATATGGGCATAACCTATATCCAATGATGTTTTTTGAAATATGGGTCAAATGTCTGGCATTTTATAAAGGGTATGTTTAAAATGTAAAGGGGTCTATATTTTGGAAACTCATAGGCTGAAATAGTCATATAGGTGTATGCTTTGTTACTGTTATTGGGATAATTCTGTAAGAGATTTTTGTACTTAATCAAGCTACAACCAGAGGTTTTCTTCTTGGTTCTTTCCTATTGGTATGCTTGTTTGAACCAGGTTTTGTAATATCTACTATTTATATATAATAAATTACAATGGCTTGCCACTTTTGCCAAAAAAAATTGTAAAAAGGTCATGTGAAGGTCATTTCCAATGTAATTGAGTCTTCGATCTAGCAAAGTGGAAACAAGGTATTTGGGTGTGCATGATGTTCAAGTTGATTGGGTAAGAGTTTTCTGATGCAAGAGCTAGGTGGCTTTAAACATCACAATTACAATTAAAGATGATTCAAACTCCAATTTGATCCTCAAACCCAAACTTGGGTGCAACTTCACTAAAATAGGCCCATTTTATAAAGAGACTCATATTTAAACACTTCCCAAACCTGAAATTTTGATGGGGCAGCATTAAAAATCCTACCAAACTACCAAAACCACAAATTATTTTGGTGAGATATGCTTTCTAAAGCTCTATTTCAACAAACCCTCATTTTTATCAAATTTCATGATGTTTTTAAGGAAATCAATGTTTCCAACCTTTCCACAACCTATAAACTCATCAAACATGTCTATTACGACCTACAGAAGCTTGATCCAACCTTAAATATTTCTGCCCCCACGTTTCATTGACATTAGCATGTTGTAACCACCATTTTCCACCTAATTTCACTCATTTTTGCCATGCATGGCAACTCACCAACTCAATTACAGACCTTTCCAGCTCTTTAAACCCACATATTCACCTTATACAGTCCTAATAAAATCTACCATGGCCATACCATCAAGATACAAACCGTATAATAGATGGTATGACCTTTTAGCACTTTGGACTCTTAAGGGAAATCGTCGATCCAATATAGCTCAGAGTGATTTAGCGTATTTGGGTGCAAAAGAGGACCATCCCTAGTGTACCCATTCGAACGTGTTGGAATAGTATTTTTGGTCGTATGAGTTGCAGAATGAAAGTTGTGCCACTTTGCAACTTTACATTGCTTGCATTTGACAACTTTTCCCTCAACTGAAAACTCATCACCATGAGAAAATTCCTCCGAGATAGAAAAAATTGAGAGAGGTTATTGTATATGGTCCCAACACAATCTCATAACCTTAGACGGAGGGTTTGTAAGAATCACGGTTTATGAGAAATAGCCCTTCAAAGATTGTTGTCTTTTAGCACTTTCAACTCTTAAGGGAAATCGTCGGTCCAATGTAGCTCGAAGTGATTTGGCATATTTGGGTGTCAAAAAGGACCATCCCTAGTGTAAATGTACCCATCTGGATGTGTTGGAACAATCTGTTTGGTCGTACCAGTTGCAAAATGAAAGTTGCAACACTTTGCAACTTTTCCCTCAACTGAAAACTCATCACCATAGGAAAATGCCTCTGAGATAGCAAAAAATGAGAGAGGTTATTGTATATGGTCCCAACATGATCCCATAGCCTTAGATAGAGATTTTGAAAGCATCACATTTTTTGAGAAATAGCCCTTCAAAGATTGCTATCTTTTAGCACTTTGGACTCTTAAGGGAAATCGTCGATCCAATGTAGCTCAAAGTGATTCAATGTATTTGGGTGCAAAAAGGACCATCCATAGCGTAAAATTACCCATCCAAATGTGCTGGAATAGTATGTTTGATTGTACGAGTTGGAGAATGAAAGTTGCACCACTTTGCAACTTTACACTGTTTGCATTTGACAACTTTTCCCTCAACTGAAAACTCATCACCACAGGAAAACGCCTCGGAGATAGCGAAAACTAAGAGAGGTTATTGTAGATGGTCCCAATAGGATCCCATAGCCTCAGACATAGAGTTTTTAAGTATCACAGTGTTTGAGAAATAGCCCTTCAAAGATTGTTGTCTTTTAGCACTTTGGACTCTTAAGGGAAATGATTAGTCCAATGTAGCTTAGAGCGATTTAGTGTATTTGGGTGCAAAAGAGGACCATCCCTAGTGTAAATGTACCCATCTAGACGTGTTGGAACAGTCCATTTGGTTGTATGAGTTGCAGAATGAAAGTTGCACCACTTTGCAACTTTACACTGTTTGCATTTGACAACTTTTCCCTCAACTAAAAAACTCGTCACAACGAGAAAATGCCTCTGAGATAGAAAAAACCGAGAGAGGTTATTGTATATGGTTCCAACACATTCACATAGCCTCAGACAAAGATTATTTAAGCATCATAGTTTTTGAGAAATATCCCTTCAAAGATTGATGTCTTTTAGCACTTTGGACTCTTAAGGGATTTCGTCGATTGAACATAGCTCAGATTGCTTCTACCTGTTTGGGTGTGGAAGGGGACCACACCTAACCTAAAAGTACCCATCTAAATGTGATGGAACAGTCAGTTTGATCATACGAGTTGTAGAACACGATTTATTTATTCCTTTACAAGTATTTTTCAGCCTCCAACCGAACTCCAACGTTGATTTTCGTGCAAAAAAAAAGCCATGAGACCATAGCTTGTTATTTATTTTTAATGGAAACTGGTGGGCAACAGAGTTAACTTCTTCACAAACTTGGTTTCAAGTAATTTCATTCATTTTTGTGCATTTAAGAGGTATTTTACTGGAGGTCAGTCTATGAGCCCTGTTCCAAGGGTTTGAGTGCATTTAAAATGGACTTTTAAGTCTTCCACCCACTGTATGATGTTATAACTTGGTGGATAGGAATAGTTAGGATAGATAAACATGTTTTCATTGTTTCTTGTGAAGGGGAGGTCAGCATTATGATTTTTGGTGATGCCCTAGATGGCATTTGTTGTGTTTTTGCATGAAAAAGCAAGGTTGGAGAGGGTAAAAGTGGGAATTGTTTGAGGGAAGTCACTTTTCTTGTTATTTTAAGCTTGTGCATGGTTATTCAAGGGTGTTTTATTTTGTGGTAAAGTCTAGGGAAGTCTTCAAGTATTTTTTTTAATAAACCCTTGCCAAATTGGAGCAATTTGAGGGTTTTGTGGAATAGGGTCTTAGAGGGAAAGTTCTAGAGGATAAATGGGAAATTTTGATATTTTTTCATCTGTTGAGTGCTGCCCCAACAATTTTTAGGGTCTTTGAAGTGTTCCAAGGGTGGTTGCTTTGGAAATTTGGCCTATTTAGCTAGGTTGAGCACTGTAGTTTGCATGATTTATGAAATTTGTTACAAAGGAATCCTATGTGAGTTGTAAGTATGTTGAAGGGGACTAAAATGGGTGTCTAGAATGATGATTATTTGTAGGATTTTTTAAAGAGATCTGGGAGTTAAGTTTAGAAAGGTGTGTAGGAATTCCTTGTATTATAAAAGTGAGTGGTTTTTCATCCTTGGTTGCATTAACTAACCATCAAATAGTCCTCTGTTTCCAAGGTGCTCCTGCACCATTTTCCAAGCATCCATATAGCTTGTTTGAAAGCACCCACTTTAGGCTTTTAGCCATAGCAGCAAGGCAATGAACTGTTTGATAAAATTCTTTGGTAGAAATATGAAAAATGTGGTAGCATATACAAGGTAGTGAATTGTTTGAAAAAATGCCTCAAAAAAAAAGTGGTCTCGTGGTGATGGAATGCCATGACAATCTATAGCAATTTTCTTGTCATGGCATTCCATCACCATGAGACCACATTTCTTTCAAGCATGTTCTTTAAATATTTCATTGCCTTGTCTATATTATTGCTTACTATTATGCTTTGTTAGATTCTTTCCAAGCATCCATAGCTTGTTCGAAAGCGCTTGTTGTAGGATTTTAGCCATAGAAACAAGGCAATTAAATGTTTGATAGAATGCTTTCATAGTCACGTATGAAAAATGTGGTAGCATAGACAAGGCAGTGAGTTGTTTGAAAAAATGCCCCAATGAAATGAGGTCTCATGGTGATGGGATGCCATGAAAATCAACAAGGCAGTCAACAGTTTGAAAAAATACCTCAAATAAATGAGGGACCATGGTGATGGAATGCCATGAGAATCAAAATTGCTTTTGATTGTCATGGCATTCCATCACCATGAGACCTCTTTTCTTTGAAGCATTTTTTCAAACAGTTCTTTACCTTGTCTATGCTATTGCTTACTATTATGCTTTGATAGAATTTTTCCAAGCATCCATAGCTTGTTTGAAAGCACTTGTTTTAGGCTTTTAGCCATAGAAACAAGCTAGTGAATTGTTTGATAAAAATTTGTAGACATGTATACAAAATGTGGTAGCATAGACAAGGTAGTGGACTATTTGAAAAAAAGCCTCAAAGAAATGTGGTCTCATAGAATTCCATGACAAGCAAATTGTCATGTATAGATTTTATGGATTATTTAAATGCGATTAGTAATTATGATATTGTTATTTAAATTGAAGTTAATTGATTATTTAAATCAAATTTAAATTCAAATTCAAGTTGAAGTGAAATTGAAATGCAATTACAAATGATTCAAAATGTATTTTTATTTAATTTGGGGTTTGTCATTACTGATGAAAAATCGAGTGCAAGTGAACGCAGGAATAGGTGAACGTGATTGAAGGCGAGAACAATGATCAGGTAGAGTCGTTTTAGCCATTAGAGGTTTATGAGTATGATGGAATCAAACACAATCACTTAGTTGATATTTTAATGTATTTTTGTGATTACAGTGTATGCAAATTTTAAAACTGAGTTAAAATATGATTTACTTTGAACCTAAAGGAATGTAAATAGGATTAAACTGAGGAGTAATTGAACGAAAGAACGTGTGTTCTTTTATAGTTTTTTTTATATGTATTTAATTTACATACTTGAGATACACCTTCTTAATTTATTTATTTTTGATTATTTGATTTACTCATTTTAAATATTAAATTAATGTCATTTTATGGATTAAAACGATGAAAAGAACAACTTTTAAACTGTTTTCGCTTCAAACAAGATTTTTGTTTTATTGTTTTTGAAAGATTGTATTTGACTGTTTAGAACCATGCATGCTTGATAAATGAATGTGCATGTCATATTTTTTGGAAAGTTACCTTCCAGGACGGGTGTCGAATATGGGTTATTAGAGAGTATAGTTTTTCTTTTCCAAAACTGCTTTATTTGTCATGCATGACATTTTACTTGGCCAAGTAACTGAAGGACCATTGAAATAGATGGAATTATTGAACTCTCTACCATATCCTAGTATCGAACTTGCTTGTTTCTTAAATGATTTATAAAAGTTAAAATTAAATACATATAAAAACAAGCATAAAAGAGCACACGTTATTTCATTCAATTACTCCTTAGTTTAATCATGTTCACGTTTGTTTGGGTTCAAAGTAAATCATATTTTAACTTAATTGATTTATTTTCCTGTTTTGATCACTTTCAAAAAATAAATAATTACTTTTTCAAACAAAATTAAAATAAAACATTTTTGTTTTTGTTTTGATTGTTGAGTTTTATTTTCAATTTTTGATAACTTTACCTTCTATCTTGAAATTATGTTTAAAATTTAAAGGTTATTTTAGACAAAATCTTTCTATTTTTAATTCTTTCAAATCTGTAAATAATGTTTTCTGTTTAAAAATAAAATTCTTTTCAAATCAATTATGAGTTTCTCCTAAGTTTGTAAATCAAATTAAAACTAACGTTTTTTGTTTAAGATTCTTTTAAATCTAAATTTAAATGATGTTTTTCTATTTTGAATCTCTTCCTAAATTTAATCAGCTGTTTTTATTTCATGTTTTCAATCAAATTCTTCCTAAAATTTTCGATTTCCAAATTCAATGTTTTCTGGAAAAATCACAGTCTGATATTTAAGAATTCAAACAGTTTTTCAAAGTAACAAAAATACTTTTAAATAGTTTTCAAAATCCACACAATAAAATAACATTTCATTCAATTTTAATCTATTCATGATTTGTTTAATTGTTCCAAGATCCTACCTGGTAAATTCTGGAAATGACTGTTTGTGTCTTTCTCTGTGAATTTTCTCTGTTCTTTCTGTGATTCCTATCCTTGTTCTCAATTGTTGTTTTGTTTTGTATGTTAGTTCTTCTTCCAGGATTTTTTTCTACTTCTTTCTCCCTAGTTCCTTTACCTCCCTATCACCCAAGTCTTAATATTAATGCCCTGGGCACACTATTCCTTTCCCAATACCACGCCCTCTACTCTCTCTCCATGCGCATGAAGAATAACTACCTTGATTATGTTTTTCCCAGTCTTCCTACTGCCTGGATGCATGTGGAGAGTGGCTGCTTGGGAACTCCTTGGCAATGTCTTGTTCTTTCCAAGCGTTGGGTGGCTACATATGGATAGGATGGGGGTCTTCTGATCTGCACATCACCCTTCCTGCCTCTTATGCATACCTTGCTTCTCCCAGATGGTGCGTCCGTATCTTCCCTATAGCAGTGTGTGGGGAGTGGGAGATGAGGTAAGTGTATCATGGGAAGATGACAACAGAAACTTAAAGAATTCTTAATTTTGAATCCTCTCCTCCAAGTTGTGTGCACATGGAGTAATTAGCAGCTCCAGAATAAACAAGAAAATTCTCTATCCATCTCTGCCTCTGTCTAATTTATTTCAATTCCCTAGCAAAATTCCTCTACCTATGTCTACTTCTTCTCCTTCCTATAAAAACAAATTTTTTTGCCTCTTTTCCAATTCGAATTTCTCTTAGATTCGTTCCCTCTTTTTCATGCAAAAAGGTAGATGTTAACAAGAAATGAGATCCCCAATTTGAGGTTGATCTCTAGATCAATTCTCTAACTCCATGTTTTGAAATTTGATTGCTTTTCCAATTAATTGAAGATATTTCTTCAATCTGTTCAACTGAAGTTTTAAATGCCATTTCAATTTGCATGTGAATTGTTTTCAAAATTGTTTTCAATAACTCCATTTTAGCTATTTGTTTAATTTCTACATTTAAATATTTTCCTATTTCATAATTTTCAAATAAAAACATATAATTTTAAAACACAACTTTTATTATATTTTATTAAATTCTGAAATAAAAAGTCTATTTCATTAAATTTTGAAATACAAGCATCTTATTTTCAAACAATGATAAAATATTGACTTAAATAGTTTGATTATTTCAACAAGATCTATTTTTTGAGAAATTAATATTTTGCAAACACTGTAATTACAAAAATACATTAAAATATCAACTAAGTGAGTGTGTTTGATTCCATCATACTCATAAATGTCTAATGCCTAAAACGACTCTACCTGATCACTGTTCTTGCCTTCAATCACGTTCACCTATTCCTGCGTTCACTTGCACCCAATTTTTCATCAGTAATGACAAACCCCAAATTAAATAAAAATACATTTCGAATCATTTCTAATTGCATTTAAATTTCAATTTCACTTCAATTTGAATTTCAGTTTAACTTTGATTTAAATAATCAATTAACTTCAGTTTAAATAACAATATCATAATTACTAATTGTATTTAAATAATCCATAAAATCTATACGTGACATCCTTCCCCTCTTGGAAGAGACATCGTCTCGATTTCTTATTAATCATTCAATAAGCATAACACCACCATAAATAAAACATACTATCTCAATCAGTAAAAGCATAGTATCTCAAATCGGTAAACATAGTATCTCAATCATAATGAAGTAGTAACTAACATCATAGCTCTCAAACATAAGCATAAACAAATCATAGTAGCATCCATGCTATCAAAGTTCACAACATGTGAATCAAAAACCAAAGTATCAAGTATCTCCGCATAAAGAAAGTACTAATCTATGAAAAAAAATGAGGAAAATGACGGTCTATTGTCTCAGAATCCTCCCATGTAGCACAATCCTCAGTATACTGGTCCCACTATACCTTGTACTAAGTACTATCTCTGTTATGCAACTTAATGCTATGCCTGTCGAGGATTCGAATGGGCTCCACTAGCACCACCCCTGGATCCTATACCTGTAATGAACGCCAATCAAGAATATGAGATGCATCACGATGATATGGTTTCAACAAAGAAACATGGAAAACATTATGGAGTCGAGCTAGAGCAGGTGGTAACGCTAGTCTATATGCAACTGGATTAATAACTTCCAGTACATCAAAGGGTCCCACAAATCTCGGTGCCAACTTTGATGATTTCCCATATGAGATAGATTTCTTATGAGGCTTAACCCTCGAGAAGACTTTATCTCCTGCAACAAATTGCCTAAAAGTCTTGTTCCTATCAGCATAGCTCTTGTGTCTATCGACTGCTTCCTTCAACCTACCCTTGATCAACTTCATTTGCTCATCCATTTCCTTGAGCATATCTGGACCAATAATGATCATGTCTTCCATCCCCAAATGATGGGTGTGCGACATTTTCGTCCATAAAGTGCCTCAAAAGGTGCCATACCCAAAGATGCATGAAATGAGTTGTTGTAGGCAAACTCAACCAATGGAAAATATTCCTCCCACTTGTACTTCTGATCCATGCAGTACATCCTCAATAAGTCCTCCACAACCTAATTGACCCTTTTAGTTTGGCCATCAGTTTATGGGTGATATGCAGAACTAAAATTCAATTTAGTTCCCAAAGCTGCATTTAGTGTAGTCCAGAACCTAGATTTCATCCTGGTATCCCTATTAGAAATAATGGTCTCTGGTACACCGTGCAATCTGAATATCTCTTGCACAAATTTCCTCGCAAGAGTCAATGATCCATCTTTCAGATTTCCAGGTATGAAATGTGAAACCTTTGTCAGCTTATCAACAACTACTAAGATGGTATCATGCCTATTCCTACTCAAAGGTAATCCTTGGATGAAATCCATACTGATTACTTGCCACTTATACTCAGGTATATCGTGGGGATACAAAAGTCCCGTTGGATGTACATGCTCAGCCTTGACCCATTGGCATTCCAAACATCTAGCCACATACTCCATAACATCTTTCTTGAGCTTAGGCCAAAAATACAAAGCCTTCAACTCTGCTACCATCTTCGTAACTCCTAGATGCCCTGAATATGGTGCATCATGTACTTCCTCAAGAATCAATTTCCTCAAGTCTCCACCCTTAGGGATATACATCCTTCCCTAATATCTGACAATACCATCATACTCCATCACATATCCATCAAATCTATGATCTGAAGGATCTACCTCTAAGGCTTGCTTGAACCTGTCATAATGCTCATCTCCTGGAAGATACTGCAACACTTGTTGTCTCAAATTTGACCTTGTGGTCAACATAGCAGAGAGATGTCTTCTTCTGCTAAGAGCATCAACAACTCTGTTTTCCTTACCCTTGATATACTCAATACCAAAATCATACTCACTTAGGAACTCAAGCCACCTCCTCTGTCTCTCATTGAGGTTCGGTTGTGTGAAGGTGTACTTTAAGTCCTAAATGATTTGTCTTAAGCTCAAATGGTTTCCCTCGGAGATAATGTCTCCACATCTACAATGCATGAATAATAGTTGTAAGCTCAAGATCATGTGGCACATAATTTAGTTCATATTGTTTCAGTTTCCTAGACTCATATGCAAACACTTTTCCTTCTTGCATTAGCACAACTCCTACACCTTCACCTGAAGCATCTGTAATCACTATGAAGTGCCCATTAGGATCTGGTATATTCAACACTGGTGTCGATGTCAACTTCTATTTAAGAATTTGAAATGCTTTCTCGCACTTCTCAGTCCACTCATATTTCTTTCCCTTCTTCTGAAGAGAAGTTATAGGTGCTGCAATCTTGGAAAACCCTTCCACATATTTCCTGTAGTATCCTGCAAGTCCCATGAAACTACGAACTTCACTAACACTCTGAGGTGTTGGCCAATCTAAAATTGCCTCTATCTTCGTAGGATGAACTAAGATTCCCTCAGTAGATATGACATGCCCCAAATAGTGAACCTTCTTTTGAAAGAAAGTACACTTCGAAAACTTACCAAAAAGCTTTCGATCTCTTAGTCATTGCAAGACTATTATCAAGTGCTTCTCATGTTCCTCTTCTATTTTAGAGTAAATCAGAATGTCATCAATGAATATAAGCATGAAATCATCTAAACAGTCTCTAAAGATATTGTTCATAAGGTTCATGAATGCCGCTAGAGCATTCGTTAGGCCAAATGGTACCATGGTGAACTCGTAGTGTCCATACCGAGTTCTGAAAGATGTCTTCAGAATATCCTCATCCTTAATCCTCAACTAGTGGTAACCCGATCTAAGATCAATCTTGGAAAACATTGTGGCCCCCTTCATCTGATCAAACATCTTATCTATCTTGGGTAAAGGATACCTGTTCTTAATGGTAACCTTGTTTAGCATCATGTAATCAATACATAGTCTCAAGTTTCCATCCTTCTTCTTAACGAAGATTACCGGTGCACCCCATGGAGATACACTCGGTCTAATAAATCCCTATTTCAGCAACTCCTACAATTGAACCTTTAGTTCATACAACTCTGTAGTAGTCATTCTATATGGAGCTTTGGATTGAGGCTCCATTCCAGGTAACAGTTCAATCGAGAAATCAAATTCTCTCTTCAGTGGTAATTCAGTAAGTTCTTCAGGAAAGATATCCAAGAACTCTCTGAGAACTAGATAGCCCTCTGGACTATGCTAGGCATTATCTATGTCACTCACCAATATAGCATAAATGGAACATACTTTTTGATGTGCTTTCTTTAGCTGCATAGCTGAGATATGTCTCAACTCTAGAGGCTCTCGAGATCCTAAAATCTCAATTGGATGTCCAATATCATCCAAACAACTCACAACTTTATCCTCACAGTTCACTATGGCTTTATGCTTAGTTAACCAATTGATCCCTAAGATCACATCATAAGAACCCAACAGTGCTACATATAGGTTAACTTGGGTTTGGAAATTAGGTAGCTCTAAATCATTGCATGATAAACATGAATCTACCCTCTTCTCTGCTCGATTTCCATACTGAACCATCCATGAATGTGACATAAAACCAAGTCTCATAGGTAATTTTGCAACTACTTTAGGATCAATAAAGCATTCAGTAGCTCCTATATCTATCAAAATAGAAACAGATTGACCAAAAAGCTTACCCGACATCTGAGTAGGTGAAACCTGAAATTTTGCTTGATGGTTATCAACCGCTGCATGAATCTGGTGTTGCGGTGCTCACCAATCATTACCACCTTGCTGACCTCCTATACGCTGAGTGCAATTGGAGACATAGTGATCTCCTCCACAATTATAGCATCCACCTCATGGCCTTGGGTGATCACCTTTCCTATTCCTGATATTGGAGAAGTTGGTGTTATGATTGTTCACTTTCTTATTTCCACCAAAGCTTCCTTCTCCTTTATCCTGAGTGTTTGTTCTTCTCTTCAGATTCCTAATGTACTAATTGTTATTATTACCCTTCTGATTATTGTTTTTGTTTTTATTGTTTTGGAACTTCCTGTTTCCAAAACTAGATTTAGCATTCACACTCTTCCTGTAGTTAGCCACCTGTTGCAGCTTCTGTTCCTGATTTGTGGCCTTCTCAAAGACCTCATCCATCGTCAACGGATTATGAATATCCACATCAGCTCCAATCTGTGGCCTCAATCCTAGGATGAATTTTTGAATATGGAACCTCTCATCCATCTGATACTATGGTATGCACTTCAGGAGATTAGTGAACCTCTCCCAGTACTAAGTAACTGTCAAACCACCTTGTGTCATATTCTGGAACTCTATCATCTTCCTGTCAAAGAACAGTTGTGGAAGCCACCTCTTCCTGAAAAGTTGCAAAAACACTTCCCATGTAGTCCCACCTAGTAGTAAATTCTTCACAGTCTTTTTGTTATCCCACCAAGTAGCAACTTCTCCAGTAAGTTGGTATGCAACCCAAACTGCCTTGGTCTCATTGGACATATTCCTAAGCTCAAAGTTTTTTTCCATCTCAATAACCCAAGCTTCAGCTCCATCACCTATAGTCTTACCATCAAACTTGGGTGGTGCTACCATTTTCATATATTTAGCCAACTCCCCTTCAATCCTTTCTTGAGGATTTGATACTTCAACCCTTGGATTATCATTATTGGGTTGCTCCTCATTTTGGGGAATTTCAACTCAAGGGTTTTGTCCTTCTCTGACACCTCAAACTTCATGTTCCAGGTTATCCATTCTGGAACCCTACTGATTCAAGAGACTAATAATCTGATCCAACCTATCATTCTCATTACTTGCACTAGCTCCTTTACCTCTTGTACCCATTATGTATCACAATTCCTACATCAAGGAATGTTTGTTTAGCGTAATGGACAAAGGACCCTAGTGTTCAAACCTAGGGATCTGATACCAAATGTAAAGAGCGAAACTCTTTAAATCAAATGAATGTGAACAAGATTAAACTAAGGAGTAATTGAACGAAAGAATGTGTGCTCTTTTATGCTTGTTTAAACAAATTCAATTGACAGTTGCTCCTAGTTATTAGTTATGCAATGTGAATTAATTGCATAATTGCTTAGGTTGACTTTGTAAAAACTATATTGTAATTGAATTTTTTTCATCTATCAGCATCTAGTTGTTAGTTATGCAATGTGAAGTAATGTTTTGCATTTGAAAGATGTGCAATGCAATGTAATCAGCGATATGAATATAAACTACATAATATAACCATTCTTTTTTATGCTATTGTACGTTGATATTTAACCATTTCTCAAGATTAAATTTTCAAAACGTTTAATCATGCACATGAGGAACAAATTAAATTTCAATTGTCAACTTCTATATATCAAATTATCCAATAATCAAGTGTATGTACATATACAAAAATAGCATCAATGCCAACTCAAACAAAGTTTTACAAAATGTGGCATATGCCATCTCAATATCTATTCAAAATTTACATGCCAAAATGTCTAGATCTCATCCTAAACTACTGGTGGATCATCAAAATGGAGCCTCTTTGAAGCACTCTTTGGCTCTGAAGGTAGCTACACAAGAAAAAATCAAACCACAATTGAGATTAGTTATACTATATAATTTAAAATTAAATAATTAACATCAAAATCAATATACATTGAATTTTAATTGAACTCTAAAATTGAAATCTTGATTACTTGAAATATATACGTCTCTTCAAAGGGTTAGGAGTCCTAGAATATGCCCCTCTCAAAGAACCAACCAAAAGAAATTTTGAAATGTCAATCTATATATGTGAACAAAAACATAAAATTGATCCAAGTTAGCATACGATTGTTGGTAATAGGAACATATTTACCAAACACAAAATAAAATAAACACATACCTCTTTAGGCTGATATTTGTCTTTATCTCCTTTAGGTGTTTTGACACCTCCTCCTTCAGGTGTTTCGAAACCTACTCCTTGAGGTGTTCCAATACCTACTCCTTCAAGCGTTGTGACACTTGTCAACAACGATGTATAGCTCATAACTGCCTGTACATAAAAATGACAAGTACATATGAAACTACCAATCTATGTCGATGTATGTATAATCAATATAAGAGCTTAAAAATCTTAATTCAATCCAATTTGAGTTCAATTACCTTCCCCTTATCTAACTTTGCGCCTCCATAGTCTAGACAAGGTTGCATCTTGCTCACACTAGGTTTTTCCTACAAGAGGAAAACAAGATAAAAATATAAGTGATTATATAATTTCATTAATGACAATTCAAATGACAAGCAAGTATTTAATAAAAAAATGTAAAAGAGTGAGTGCGAAAATATATATTGTTTGCATGTTGAGGCCAAATGAAATGGCCCTAAGGGTTCTATCAGTCACCTATGTGAGCTCCTCCTCAAACATCAACTGTTAAATAGACCATGTAAATAAATATTAGTACTTGATAGTGTATATTTCTCTGTGACAGAGAAGTATGAGGTGAAAGCCCTTGTTAGTGTATATTTCTCTAAGATGAAGAAATATGAGGTGAAATCCCTTGTAGTGTATATTTCTTTGAGACGGAGAAATATGAGGTGAAATCCCTTGTAGTGTATCTTTCACCGAGATAGATAAATATGAGGTGCAAGCCCTTGTTCATCTCTAAGACTGAGATGAGACGTCATGTTGAGAGACTCCATGACGACATCATGTTGAGAGACTATGTGATGAATCCTTTGTACTTGTATTTTTCCACACATGGGAGTAGCCATGGTGGACGTCATGTTGAGAGACTCCATGACAACATCATGTTGAGTGAATCCGTGATGGGCACTTGTGCACATGTTCCTTTCCACACATGGGAGTAGCCATGGCGGATGTCATGTTGAGTGACTCCATGATGATATCACGTTGAGTGACTTCGTGATGAACTCTTTTTCATAAATGGGTGTAGCCATTCTGGATGTCATATTGAGAGACTCTGTGACATGGATATCTGGAAGGATACCTCCCTAGCTAAGAGGGAGTGTTGATGTTATAGCCGTGTGAGATATCCTTCTCTCAAAATCAAAATACTAAATGATGAATAAATAATTCCAAGGCAAGTCGGATTTGCTATATATAAATATTATTTTAAATTATAAGGCTGACCCAAGATGAAAATTTGCCTTGGTTCTTGAATGAGGCCGACCCTTGTGAGGAGTCACCTTGCTTGTGAAGGGGCACCTTACATTATATATATAGAAGGTGAATGATCATTTCATTTGATCATCAAAAAAGTCATTCTTATTTTCCACATTCTTTCAAGAAGGAGTAGCAGACCATCTTGTAACAATAGATCGACTTCAAGAAGAAACATATTTATCTTTGCATCAAAAGATAGATGCTATTAATTCATTGTATCAATCCGCCCTTGAGAAGGGTCTAGTTGTAAAGCAGTATTTTGCACTTTTATATGATATATATGAGATATATTTGTTGTTGGGTTTTTCTCCCCCGAGTAGGAGGGTTTTCCTAGGGTAAACTATTGTGTTCATTGTTCATGTGTTGTGATTTCTGCTTATTGCAAATATGATCCTAAAACTAACAAAATGGACATGACATCAAATATTGCTACAATGATGTCACTCATCTTGAAAGGTATTGTCTCAATACCTATAAATTATGAACAAATGATTAGTACACACTTTTAATGTTGTATAATTTTTAATTAGTATTATAAATTCAATTATAGACCTCCTCTCAAGCACATTTTATATAAAATACAATTGGTGTAACCATTGCATCTCCTTTCGAGGCAAGTGCTAGTATAATTTATATGATTTTATTTTATGTTAGTTTAAAATTATATAAGATTTTTTAATTTAAATTTATTTTTTACTTGAAGAGTTATTCTTATTTACTTGAAAATTATTAATATCGAGAGACATTCTACAAATGGTAACAAGAGGTGGAGTGTATGATGTCAGTGTGTTAACACAAATTCTTATCTTTTACTTTAAATTTGGCAGTCATTTACACGTCAATAACTCCAAATTGATAACTCTTGAACACTTTTCAGATAGATGTTTTGAAGATATCTATACTATTTACTTGAAGAATTATTTTTTTCATTTGTATTGTTTACTTTATATTTTTAATTTATTTAAAATTTGTTTTGTCATTAGATTTGTTTTTAATTTTATCTTTTAAAATATATAATATTTTATTAATTATTAATTATAATTTAAAATTTTATAGTAAATTAATAAGAATATATTTTAGTAGTATTAGATTAAATTGATTTTTTGAGTTTCTTCAATAATGTTGTAGACTTATACTCTACAAACCCCTCCCGTGTGCAAAGAATATGTACCTTCGTCCACCCTCCTCCGTGCTGAGGCAAATGCTTTGGATGACAATGGTTGCGTCCTAGGCGATTCAGAAGGTAATCCGTGTCCTAGGAGTTTTGACAGCAATCAGAAACTATGTGGCGGCGGCCAACTGCGATTTCCTTCTTGTTCTTCCAACAGAAAACGCTCGGCAAGAGTTGCAGTATTTGTGGTATTGATCGTGTTGTGCAGTGCAGCAGTAGTAACCTGCATAGCCTGTGTGTATAACAAGCGATCATTAATCCCTAAACGCAAAAGCCCTAATCAAGTGAGCCCGTGGACAAATGACGAGCAAGGCAAATGAAGAACATCTGGAGAATATGTTGTTAGTTTTCTGAGGAAACCATGTAAAGCTCCAATATGTTAGTATTTGTACATCTTCCTGTATGTGAAGCATACCTCTGTAACACCTCTGTAACACTTTAATTCAGAGAACAACAACAATCAAAATTATGAATTGTAAAAACTGATATCTGTTGTATAATTTATAAACATATTATAATGGTTATGATATTGCTATCAGGATTCAACCCTGTAGTTTGTCAGTCAAATTCATTGACCCATAATTCATGAGTAGTGGTTCACAAGAACCCATCTCTCATGATAATGAATGGTCCACTTAGCACTCATTGCATCTAGGTGATGCTCATAGAGGTGAAGCATTGGTCCGATAGATCGCCCATCCCAGTACTGCTCCAGCTCAAACGCGCTTAACCACAGAATTTCCCCTGAAATTAAGCTCATTTAACTGACTTCAAAAAAAAGACTATGAAAACCCACAGATCCAGAATCCGTACAGATGGTTTTGTTGGATGGTCGGCACAAACAAACAAAATTTGAAAAGAGTCCATCTACCCCAATAAAATCACTTACACCTAATAAGTCATCCCATTCCTCCTCTCTCCATGTAAATCGTTGAATCAGTATTATATAGAAGGCCATTGAAAGGGAAAAAAATTCTGTATGTAAATTCCTTCGATACCCACAGTTTTATATGCTTTTTTTATGTAAATTCCTTCGATACCCACAGTTTTATATGTTTTTTTTATTCATCTATTCCCAGGGTTGCTTGTGCCTTTTTATTTATTTTTCATCAATTAGCTAAAGATACTGGTTTTGATATTTGTATATTTAAAAAATTGTTTTTAAAATCAATTGTGTTTTAAATTTAATTGATGTTTTAAATCATATTGAATAATCTATCATTAAAAAGATAATTTACTTAATATGATTCTAAACATCCATTTAAAAACTCACAATTAATTCTTAAAATAGTTTACTTGATTTTAATTATAATACTTAAATACTTAGATTTTAGTAACATATAAATTTTATAATGTATGTATAAAAATAATGAATAGACTTGTAATGGTTGATAATTAATGTTTGGTCAAAATGTCAATTTAGAAGTACACGCGCCATGTGGACACTATAAGTGTGGAGACATGATAGCATAAAAGACAAATCATAGCGTGGAGCGATGAAACTCCAAAGACTACTAGAAGAAATTCATTGTTAGCCCTAACAACTACTGGTCCCTCTCCCCTAACGTTGAGGAGAGCACATGTAACTGATGATGGGAGGTTATAGAGGGTCAAGGAGTCGGTTCACCGACATGGGGAGAGATATAATTTAAGTTAAATAAGTTAGTCAAGGAAAAAGTGAAATAAACAAGGCCAAAGGAAGAATGAAATTTTAAACTCTAAAAGCAATTTTAAATAAGTTAATAAGAATATTAGCTGATAGGCTATTTAGTGTGGGCATTGACCACCGAAATTAAGTATTTCTCACACCTCGAAAAAAAAAATCCACTTGAAAAAAATCTAAGCAATTGAAAAAATTATAAATTATGTATTGATAAAATTAATATAATAATAAAGTTGAAAATTATAAGATTTAGACAACTTTCATTCATTCAAAAAATCTTAGGAAATGTACTCAATATTTTTCTCAATTCATTTAATATATTAAATAATAATTTTTAAATGAAATAAAATAATTACTTATCATTATTTAGCACTTACTATTAATTGTTTTGATTTTTTAGATTAAAATATAGAAAAACATTGAAGATAAACAATGCAATTAATATGTTTCAATCTATTGAATAATGACAATAATTAATCAAAATCTTATTATATCTAATTTAGACTTGTCTAAGTTTATTTCATTCCACTATTTAGCATTTAGTATTAATTGTTTTAATTTTTTAGACAAAAATATTAGATAATAAAAATTAGAGATAAAAATTGTAATTAATATGACTTATCATTATTTAGCACTTACTATTAATTATTTTTATTTTTTAGATTAAAATATGAGAAAAATGTTGAATATAAACATTGAAATGTATATATTTCAATCTGGATAATGACATTAATTGACCAAAACCTTATCATATTTAATCTTATTAAAAATTATTTTATCGTTAAAGATGATTCATAATTTTTTAAGGGAAAAATCTAGATTTGTCTAAGTTTATTTCATTCCACTATTTAGCACTTATTGTTAATTGTTTTGATTTTTGAGATACAAATATTAGATAATAAAAATTGAAGATGAAAATTGTAATTAATATATTTCAATGTGTTGGATAATGATAACAATTAACCAAAATCTTATCATAGCTTATCTTATGAAAAACTACTTTGTCCTTAATAGATAATTTCCTTAATTTCATTAAGCTAAAAATCTAGATTTGTCTAAGTTTATTTCATTCCACTAAACTATATAAATATGCATTCCTTGTTACTTGAAGTTACTTTCAAATTTACTATGAATTCTTATTTGCTTGCACATTGAGGTCGACAGATAACCTTTGTTAGTGTTGTAAATTTGGTTGGCTTTATTTTAAAAAGACAACAACTATGGAAATGGTGAAGATGGACATTTAGAATGGTACATAATTTTATTTAATTATATAAAAAAACTTACTTATATGCAATTTTCTATCTTTTTACCATTTTAACAATGTTTAAGATAGCAAGAAAGGTTATCTTATAGATATTGTAACTATTATTAAGTAATATCTCCCATTAATGGGGTATGCTTTTAAAGTTTAAAATGAGTAAGTTGCAATGGCTCACCTAGAGGCAATAGACAAGTTTAACTCCATGATGTCTCATGGTTGAATTTGAGTGTCGAAGAAAAAAGATGTTTGATTTCAATTTTTGTTAAAATATTGTTTGAGATGTTAATATCATATTTCAACAATAATGTTAATTTGATTGGGGTTGAGGGCAATTAACTTATGATTATTGGGAGTATGAAGATTTGATCAATTATCCATCATTTTTTAAGAATATCTTTATAAAAAGACACACAAATATATGGATTGCATTTCCTTCTCTACTCTAACTCTATATTACTTGTTATTGTAGAACGAAATTATATACCCAACAAAAATCAATATCGAAAATGTCAATGTGTTGATGTTATAGTTGTGGGAGATATCCTTCTCTCAAAATCAAAATACTAAATGATGAATAAATAATTCCAAGGCAAGTCAGACTTGCTATATATAAATATTATTTTAAATTTATAAGGCCGACCCAGGATGAAAAGTCACCTTGGTTCTTGAATGAGGCTGACCCTTGTGAAGAGTCGCCTTGCTTGTGAAGAGGCGCTTTACATTGTATATATAGAAGGTGAATGATCGTTTCATTTGATCATCAATCAAGTCATTCTTATTTTCCACATTCTTTCAAGGAGCAGTAGACCATCTTGTAGCAGCAAATCAACTTCAAGAAGAAACATATTTATCTTTGCATCAAAGGATAGATGCTATTAATTCATTGTATCAATCCACCCTTGAGAAGGGTCTGGTTGTAAAGCAGTATTCTGCACTTTTATATGATATATATGAGATATATTTGTTATTGGGTTTTTCTTCCTCGAGTAGGAGGGTTTTCCCAAGGTAAACTGTTGTGTTCATTGTTCATGTGTTGTGATTTCTGCTTATTGCAAATTTAATCCTAAAACTAACATGGTACCAGAGCGGGTTTAGAAAAGGCCTGATCAGATTAAGTAAATATGAATTTGAGTTATATTGTGAGATAGTCGATATCATTGAGAGGAGGCCTTTAAAGTAAAGGTTGGCCACGTCTCCAGATCCCAAGTTCATGGTCTGGTAGCTAACACCTCTAGATCAGGCAATAGCGAGCATACAAGATCTTTAGTAGGAAGTGGATGACACCATTGGAGGTAGCCGGAGAAATTGACATTGTCACAAGAGCCATTCAAAGTCATTCCACCATACGAGACCCTGACTTTTCTCTACCCACACATAGAAGAAGGGATCAGGATTATTGAGAAGAAGCGATTAACAAAAGGATTGGTTGAGCTTCATTTTGGCCTTCTTCCAGGTCGCGAGTTGGTCCAATACCATTCTCAAAGGCACCTAGAAACTTATTGGTTACACTATGACATCCAATATTGGGACCATAATTCCCTTGAACGAGTCAACCTGGGAAGCACACTACATAATTCGTTATTTTTATCTTTGGTTCGCGTGACTTCATCTACAGTGTTTCGAGTGTTTGTGAGCATTAGCATCAATCTATTTGCAGGTCCAGTATTTCATAATTCTATAAAAAACATTCAGACTAGTTGATTATGAGATCATATGTTTGATGCTCTGCATGCCATGATAAATGAATTCTAGTTTTGCAATTTCATGCACAAAAATAGACTTATTTATACGATGCTCCTAGGCGATTCAGAAGGTAATCCGTGCCCTAAAATTGCAACGGGCTCCCCTGCATCATAGTCTATTTTGTGCCCTAACTCACAGTCCACTGTCTCCAAACCAATGGATTTTGGCTCTGTTTCGGTCTCCCCTTCAACGCCTCAGCAGATTCTCGTTGCCTTGCATAATGGAAAATCAATTACCTGCAGTGGAGCTAGCAAGTCCAATATGGATAATCAAAATGGGGTAAAAATCAGGGAACCATCATGTGGGGAGGATGGAAAACGGTCGAATCGTGCCCGTTAATGGCTGGAGCCTCAATTCGTGTGCAAGGGCTCCTCTATTGGTGATGAACCCTGTAATAAGTTGCCTAAACCTGAAAGGAGTGAAGCTTGTCATGGTACAGGTCGACACAGCGAGCAAGCTGAATCTACTGCGAAGGTTTCATTTTTGGAAGTCGCCAAAGCTCTTCATATTTGGCTTCACCACTCAAACCGAAGGATCAATTAAAAGTAACAATTATAGAAAATTAGTTCATTGTTTCGGAAAAACCTACGCAATTAAATTTTGATGCTAGTTTAATGGAATAGTTGCAAGAAAATGAAGTATTTTTTTCTTTTATGGAAATGGGTTGACTCGATGGTTTGACTACTTTTGGCCAAGCCTCTCAGATTTTCACAATTAGATAAACAAATATTGGATGCTTTTGATGAAAGAAAAATCGGAAATTTATCCATGTGCTAGAGGTTTCTTCATAATGGTTTTTGACAATAGGGAAGATAGAAACACTATTTCAAGTTATGTTTGGTTCTAGGGGAAAAACATGTTGATGTTAAAGTCATGGCATCCAAATTTTAATCCATACACAATCATTTTCAGTCATGCATGTTTGGGTTCGCCTCCCAAATCTTCCCCTTCATTATTGGTTTGAATCTTGATTCACAACAATTGGCAATGTTATAGGTATTTTTTGTTAGTTTTAGGATCAAAAATGAAATAAGCAGAAATACAACACATAAGACAGTGAACACAATGTTTACCCTGGGAAAACCTTCCTACTCAAGGGAGAAAAACCCAACAAGAAAATGCTCTCTTATATATATATATATATATATATATATATATATGAATAAGAGCAGAAATTTGCTTATAACTCAGGCCCTACTCAAGGCCGAACTTAATACAATTTATATAGACAATTCTCCTTGATGCAAAATACAAAGGAAGATACTTCTTCTCCAAATCAGATATGTTGCTAAAATGGCGAACTTCTGTTGAGAATGGCAAACTTGAGTTGAATGTAATGTGATCTCCAAATGAGATGTAATCACCTCCCTTTTATACAATGATAGGCAACCTCTTCACTAGGTCGGCCTCTTTAGAAAATACAAGATATAAAATGTTATTTGCACATCAAGGTCGACCTGCCTCGGAAAACATTTCATTTTATTTTATTTTTATCTAGGAGAAAATATCTCCCGCCGCTATAACACTAACACTCCCTCTTAGCTAGGGAGCTATTTTCCAGATATCATGTCATGGAGTCTCTCAACATGATGCCAACAATGGCTATATCCATTTGTGGAAAACTCAAAGATTCATCACGGAGTCTCTCAACGTGATGTCTAGAGGGGTATGTATTGAGACATATTCATTTCTTTTATCTATTGTGTTTGTGGGATATTCTTATAATACGACCTCGGAAAATACTTGCCTTGTGTGTATAGGGATAGTCTCAGGCAATACAAATGACTTGCATATCTAGTTCTTGTACCTTTTGTGCATTGGCCTCACTTGCTTCGAGGTTTTATTCTCTCACATGATCAAATAAGGTTTCTATATGTTAGGTATGAACAAGGATACTCCTAACAGTTTGCATAGTCAAGTTCCATGCAATAGATATGATGCCACCCTAGTTATTCCTACCTTGGTGTATAGTATCTACTTTCTATATCAAAATAAGGACCGATCTAAATTATTTAACATAACCTAAAGAAAAAGAGAAATCATCTATCCTATCTCATCACATGTCCAATAAAATAATCAAATCTATCCAATAATCATAGATCTGTTGATATTTTATCAACATCACATCTCATTCTATTATATCTATCTAATCATCCATTATTTTATTCTACTCATCATACTAACATTTCTTTTTGAGTATCATGACATACACAAAAATATCCATCACATCTCGCATCCAAAAACCATCAGTAGTACCATATATCATCCATCCTGCATGATAATCAATATCACATCAAAAATACCATATCATTATATATCACATCATGAAAATATCAAAAGAATGCATCACATCATATGCATCTATAATCATCCATAACATTGTAGATCACCATTATCATAATCACATCAAAAATCTCATCTCATATACATCATCAAAATGTATGTCATGATACAAAGTCTATACATCGAATGTGTGATACAATATCTACATCAAAAATATATGTACATGAGGCTATCAAGAACCAATGAATTTATATACATAAAAAATATTTGTCTACATTGATATATCTGTATTTCAAAACATAAATACAAAGACATATACATGAGCTACATGGAGCTCCCTCTCTTCTCTCGATCAAGAGGAGGAAGAGGAGCTTCCTGTTGTGCAAGAGGATACTGTCTCTATCCACATGAAGGACCTTCTTGTGATGGTGCTTCTGATGGATGCCCCACAGAACCACCATCTAATCTCCTTGATCCACTTGCGACTACACTCTTGGCTAAGAACCTGGGCTATCTTTAATGTGCAAGTACCACCACCTCATACAAGGTCCTATAATATGTGGCCTCTCTCTCTAACATCCTGACCTCCCTCATGTGTTGTGCTATGGATATCATCTATCCTTGTCCAAAAAACTCTAGTTGTTGCCTCCTCCCCCTCTCAATATCTCTCTCAGTGGTAACTTGGGAAACTTGAGCCTCCAACTATTGTCATCATGCAACCTCTAAATCTCTCTCCTGAGCCCTCTGGTCTCACTCCTTATCTCTCATATCCCTCTTAGTGATCTCCTAGATCAACTATGCATTGAGCCCATCTTTCTCTGCCCTATATGCATCTCACTCTCAGTAAGCCTAGTGTTGCTCCTATAGAGAAACTTGGAACCTGACATCATCAGGACCTATGTCTCCTCTCCTCTGCTCTCCATGTCTAGCTGACACCACTACTATTGCCACCACCACCTCTTGTTGTCCTTTGTCCTCTATAATAGGGATCTCCACCTCCACTCTCTATCTCTCCCGATGGGATCATCTTATCTCTACCTCCTCCCTCTAACTTATCATTCATCTAAATGATTAAATCAAAGGGGCCTCAAGGGTACCCACCATGCATCATAATCGGTGGTAGTCCCTGGATCCTCCACCTCATCTACACAAATCCACTACAAAGGAGTTAAATGAATGAAGTTTGTGACCATTGCCTGAGGTATGGGCATCAATCCCCAATCAAAAATCCCCCTTGTGGTATGAGAAAAAATGGTGTGGTAATCAGTCGTAGGCACATCCCGTGTCTCGCTGAACTATCACTGCACCCAATCTGGAAAATACCTCTCTAGAATGTAGGGAGTGCACCCGATCATCCATCGATTCTATTCGAAAAATGGAAGATGCTCTTTGTCATCATCCCAAACTTCAATGTGTAGCCATGACCTCCATTTAAAATCTATGATATCATCAATATTTTGCATCCAATAATCCAAATGTAAGGAAACTAAGGTAGCAGAACAACTTCCTACACTAATCTTGAGAGGAGAATAATACAAAAACTTTACAGATCTTTTCAGTTATAGAAACTTAAAAAAAACATAAATATCATGCATACCACACCACAATGATTTATGTGGGGGAAACCTTTTTGAGAGAAAAACCCCACACTCCAAAAGTCGCTCAATATATTATTCAAAATTCATGAAGATTACAATATACTTGTAGAGAAAATTTCTCACAAGAGCATCACCAACCAAAGATCTAGAGGCAACACAACCACTATCCTACTCTCAGAATACATCACAGTACATAGTTGTAATACAACGCCCTCATAGAATAGGGTTTCCTTCTAGGGCAAGTCAAGATAATAAAATATTGACAGATAGATGTAAGACCTAATGATGAACGATCCAAATTTATAATAATAAAATATAAATAAAAAGTTCCTTTCGAGGGTGCTACCCCTAAACCCCTGTCGAGGTGTGTTGCCCTCGAAGCCCTAGCCGGGGGGATGAACCCCCTGAATCCTTCATGGGGGGGACCCCCCCGCACCCCCATCACTAATGTATCAACATTAGCTTATGTAATTGCAAGGTTGAGACATATTTTCCCAACACCAAATCGCCTAATCGGTGTTGAGTCAATATAGTGTCGTATCAGTACACAAGAGGGAAACCTAATGTTGCAAGAATGGAAAGAATGAAGATTTTTCCATTGATGTCAACTGGTCAATTGGTTGTTGTTGTCATTAATTTCATGGTTGCAGGTTATTGGTTGTATATGTCAAGGATATTGAGAAAATTGTATTGAAGAAAGATTGTAGGTGTTCAGTGGTTGCTCTGGGTTTTGCTCTAGGATTTGCTCCTATGTTTGTTTGGTTCAGATATGTTGATCATGATTTCTAGAAGTTGCTAGATCTAGATTTTTGGTTGTTGATTCATTGTACAATGCAAGTTATGTTCACCAGTTGTGAACTACGGTTTTTTGTGCTTCTAGTTGAGGTTCGAGAGAAATGTTATTAGTCTGGATTTCTCTTTGGTAAAGTCTTATGACTTGCAGTTCTAGAGTTGAGTTGTTTTGATTGTATTGAAGATAATTTTGATATCTGGAAGGTTCGTGCTTAATTGTTCTATGTGTTTTACACTAGTTTGATCGACCTTATGTTAAATACTATCTTCCGAGTTGATGAAGTGTGTTGGATCTATTTGGGTCCTTATCAAGAATGTGTTTAGGTTGCCCTCATTCTAATTCCACCCTAGGATGTTTTGGCGCCAACCTAATTTGAATTTAATGTTGGATGGGTGAATTTGGATATGTTCCAAAGTTGAAGATGGTATAAATATAGGATGAGTTAGTGGTGAAATAGAGAAAACAAGAGAAAAGAGAGATAAGTACAAAGAAATAGAGTAGATAGATGCGAGATTGATGTGAATCAGTGAGTGTGTGTGATGCGAGTGTGATAGATCAATGCGAAGCCTAAATGCTGAGTTTTCAGATGCAGTGAGGAGAAGGTGTACTCTATCATTCATGCATGTCTACAAGTAGGTGAGAAAATTGTGGTGGATTTCTCTTTTGCATTGAGATTGTCTTCTCTCTGTAACACATCTCTTCTATATTCTTTATATCTCTATGGTAGTGAGCCCTCTAAGTTGTTAGCCCTATTGGATAGTGATTCATGATCTGAACAGTGAGGCCTTGATTTGGAAATGAGCCTTGTTTCTTAGGTAGTGAGCCTCTTGTAATCAGTTTTGATATTCTCTATAGTGTTATTTAATCCTCACTGTGGTTTTTCCCTTATTGGTTTTTCCATATAGATCTGGTGTTGTGTTTATGTGATGGTTTTTAGTTTCAGAGCTTGCATTTAATTTTTAATCATTTAAGCAGTGTTAAGGATTAGTTTCGGTAAATGAATTAAGGTTCAAATATGTGACAAATGATTCACCCCCCTCTCAGTTGTCTTGTTCAACAATTGGTATTAGAGCTTGGTTCCTTGGTGAAGAGCTTAACCGCTTAAGGAAGGTCCAAGATGGTTGACAAAATGACTTATGATTATATAAGGTTCGATGAAACTAACTATGCTATCTGGAAAATATTGATGAAAGAATATCTAGAGTATTGTGGACATGATGTGGAGAAAGCTTACAAGAATCCTTACACTCCTCTTGCTAATGGTCTGAGTACGGTTGATGATATTAAAGCACATGAAGTGAACAATAAGGTGAAGTACATTTTGAAGAATAGTTTGGTACATTCTGAGTTGATTAAGGTTTAGAATCTAAAGAATGCTAAGGGAGTTTGGGATGCTTTGAAAAGGGCACATGAAGGTGATGAAAGAGTCAAAGAGGAAAAATTGTAGAATTTGGAGACACAGTTTGAGCTTCTACATATGTCTGAAGATGAGAATGTTAAAGCTTATGTACAAAGATTAGATGAGATGGTGGCTGAAATGTGAGGACTTGGTGCTACTATAGATGAAACTAGGATTGTAAAGAAAATTCTTAGAACTCTCCCTAATTCTTATAGCAAGAAGGTGTGTGATATTGAATAGAGTATAGACTATAAGACCTGCACAAAAGATCTGTGTTGGGATTTCTAACATTTTATGAGATGAGGAAGTCAAATTTGAGGAATGGATGCAAATCAAAAACTACTTTTAAGGCTACAAAATTTGAAGATTCAGATGAAGAATTTTTTGATGAGAATGATGAGGAAAGGCTCCAACAAGTATAGAGGTAATTTACCCTTTAAATGATTTAGTTGTGGAGAAATAGGTCATTGTGCTGCAAAGTGTCTAAAAAGAGCTAAGAGGAATAAACAAAGATATGAGAAAGAAAAGAGAGGAAAGAAGATCAATAAAGCATATTATGTGACTGATAATGCTAGTATATCTGATGAGGATTCTGATTATGAAGATCTTGATGACAATGAATGCTTGTTCTTGGCTATAAAGGATGAACCTACTTCGGCTAATTCTAAAAAATAGGTGAAGGAAAGCCCTCCGAAGAAGGAGAAAAATGAAGGTATTGTTATATTTTCCCTACATGCTAAACAAGGAAAGAACTATTGGGTAGTTGATAGTGGTTGTTCACATCACATTACTAGTGATAAAAGTAAGTTTGTTAAACTTGAAAAATATGATGGATGCTTGGTTATGTTTAGAGATGATACTAGTGCTAAAATGTGTGGGATAGGTTCAATAAGTTTTGATGGAAAGCATAATACTGATAATGTCTACTATGTTACAGGTTTAAGGCATAATATTTTGAGTGTTGGAAAAATATGCAGTAAGGGATATGATCTTGTGTTTAAGGATGAGAGATGTGAAATCCAAAAAGGATCCATAACAGTGATTTCTCTAAGAAATAAATCTGAAGGAAATATCTATCAACTTAAGGGTTTTGATGGATGATGCTTTATGACTCTAATTAATGACAATTGGTTATGGCATCAGAGAATGTGTCACATGGATTTTGATAACTTGGCAAGGATTAGTGCAGTTTAGGCCGTGAGAGATTTACCAAGGATTACAAAGCCTGTTAATGCTATCTACAAGAATTGTCAGTTTGGAAAGCAAGCAAGAAGTCATTATAGATCAAAGGAACAATCTACTACTAGATTTAATTCATATAGATCTCTATGGTCCTACAAGATTGAGAAGTCTACAAGGTGAAAGGTACTTTATGCTTTTGATTGATGATTATTGTAGATATACATGGGTTACATTTCTTAGAGAGAAATCATATGCATTAGATAAATTCAAGACATTCAAAGCTATAGTTCAAATAAAGAAAATTTGAAGATAAAATGCTTAAGGTTTGATAGAGGTGGAGAATTCACCTCCCATGAGTTTAATATGTTTTGTGAAGTACATGGATTAATAAAGAGATAGTTATTTGCTCCAAGAACACCTCAACAGAATGGAGTTGTTGAAAGGAAAAACAAAATAGTTCAAGAGGTTGCTAGATCAATTATTACTGAGGATGGATTACCAGAAGTTTACTAGAGATAAGCCATTTATACTGTTGTTTATGTATTCAATCAATTTCAAGCAAAAGAAAACAGTACAAAGATGCCCTATGAGCTATAACATGGAATAATTCCTATTGTTAAGTATTTCAAGGTCTTTGGAAGCAAATGTTATATCAGAAGAGATGAAGAAACTTTAGGAAAGTTTGATGCAAGAAGTGATGAAAAAAAAATTCTTGGATATTCTACTAAAATAAAAGCATACAGATGTTTCAATAAAAGGCTGAGAAAGATTGTAGAAAGTACAAATGTCAAGGTTGATGAAACACTGAAGAATTCAATTGACATTGATGGCTATGTATTTGATGAACTTGATTGTGTAAGAATTGAAGAAATTGTGGAAGAACAGGAAAAGGGTGAGAAAGAGAAGAAAAATGAATAAAATGAAAGAGAAGAAGAAGCTCTAGTGGTGTCCCCTACAACACCTAGATATGTGTAGAAGAATCATTTAGAATGTTAGATTATTGGAGATAAGACTAAAGGAGTATTGACTAGAAGCAGAGTTGCTGCTGAAGTAAATTTGTGTTTTTTTTCTGAGATTGAATCGAAGAATATAAGTGAAGCATGTAAAGATGAACATTGGATGGAAGCCATGAAAGAAGAACTTATGAAAATTAAGAAGAATCAAACTTGGGAATTGGTCCCAAGACTGACAAATAAAAACATTATTGGATCAAAGTGGGCATTCAAAAATAAGTTGAATGAGAATGGAGAAGTGGTTAGAAACAAAGCAAGGCTTGTGTGTAAAAGTTACTCACAAGCAAAAGGCATAGATTTTCAGAAAAAAATTGCTCTGATAGAAAGAATGGAAGCTATAAGGATGTTCTTAGCATTTGTTGCTCATATAGACTTCAAGGTCTATCATATGGATGTAAAGTCTACATTTTTGAATGGTGAGCTAGAAGAAGAGGTCTACATGGAACAACCAGAAGGATTTCAGTTGTCAGATCAACTGGATATGGTGTTCAGATTGAAGAATGCCTTATATAGATTGAAGCAAGCTCCTAGAGCTTGGTATGCAAGGTTAGACATATATTTGATTGAGCAAGGTTTCAACAAAGGTACGATAGATAGTAATCTGTAATTTAAGATTGAAAATTAAAAAATCTTGATTTTAGTTGTATATGTCGATGAAATTATTTTTGGAGGGAATGAAAATATGTGTAAGATGTTTATGAAAGAGATGCAAAAAGAATTTGAAATGTCTATGTTTGGAGAGATGAATTTCTTTCTTGGGTTGTAGATTAATAAAACAAAGAAAGGAATTTTTATTTCACGGTCTAATTATGTGAAAGAGATGTTGAAGAAGTTTGGGATGGATGGTTCCAAACTGGTATGTACTCCTATGGTGACTAGTTGCAAACTAGGTAAAGATGATGATTCACCTAAGGCTGATCAAAGAAAGTATAGATCTATGATTGGTGGACTATTGTATTTGACTGTTACTAGACCGGATATTATGCATGTTGTCTATCTTGTGGCTAGATTTCAAGAAGATCCTAAGGAAACACATGTTGTTGTTGTTAAAAGAATATTCAGATATTTGAATGGCACTCTGGATTATGGGTTATCCTATCCTAGAGATACCGACTTTACACTAATTGCCTATATAAATGCAAATTGGGCTAGATGTGTAGATGACAAAAAAAGTACAAGTGGTGGTGCATTCTTTCTTGGTTGTAGATTGGTGGCATGGTTGAGTAAAAAGAAATATTCAGTCTCCTTGTCTACTATTGAAGCTTAGTATATTGTTGTTGCATCTTGTTGTACACAAGTTCTATGGATAAAACAGACATTGAAAGATATCGCAGTGGTGTGTGATAATCCTATTTCTATCTTTCATGATAATACAAGTGTAATTAACATTTCAAAGAATCTAGTGATGCACTCAACAATGAAGCACATATCTATCAAGTATCATTTCTTGAGAGAGAAGGTCATGGAGAATGAAGTAAGACTTGAATATGTTCCGACAAAGGATCAAATTTCTAATATATTTATGAAGGCTCTTCCTAAAGATACTTTTGAGTATCTCTACGAGAAGTTAGGGATCATTGCCCCTCCTTTCTTGAACTAAGATGAATAATGGAAAAGGACTAGTGAAGAAATAATACAAGCTAAATAGCTAAAAAGTACTACTGGTATCAATTTTGAAGAAAAAAGAATCATCAATATTTCAAAAAAATTGCACATTACATCCACTATGTGACTTTTTGAAAGCCACTCAAGGGGTGAAGGGGAATGGTGGTATCAAACCACATACATATATAATAGCTAGAAAAATCATAGTGGTCTCAAACCACATAAGAAATATAATATCATGAAGGTCTCAAACCATAAAATTTCAACATAGTAGCCATGTCAGGTGGAGAAAAAGCATAGTCCCACACAACCTAGGACATGCTAACCAATATATCTATAAAACATATATCCAAATTACCTCACATAAAATTTATTTGTAGTTTTCTAATAATAATTTTATCTCACATAATGAGAAACACTATTAAACATCATAAAAAAGTGTGATGGGAAGGTCCTTAGGTGGTAGCGATGGTAGTGATGATTTTTCAAATTCTGAAAAGGTGGGAGATCAAGATGATGCTTCAAGTGGTAATGGCGAACGAGGTGCTGATGCGAGGGTGATGTTAGGAGGCCCCCTTGTTGCAGGTAAGCTAAGTGGGTCCCCTATTGTGGATAATGTTTTTGAGGCTTCAAAGAGTGTGTGTCTGATGCATTTCTTAGTGCCCGACTTTGAAAAGGAGGTATCGAGTTTTGAAAAGTCAGGGAATGGCCTGTCCTCAGTTGGTCGTGATGAGACTCCTAATTTGGAGAGTCTTGGGCCTAACAAGTCTAAGAATGCTTTCTTATTGAGCTCTTCTCTCGAATGGTCATATATGTTTGGCTCTAAGCCCAAAGGAAAAATCTCTTCCCCTCCAGTACCTTTTGTGGCTAATAAAAAGACTGGAGAGTACTCTGTGTCCATTCCGAACTGTATTGTTGAAAAAAGAATGTCTAATATGGACATGGAAATGTTGGGTAAATTTGTTGGTCCTAGGCCTCACATAGAGCTAGTGTGCAAGTTTACTCTTAATCATTGGAAACCTAAAGGACAAGTTGATGTGGCGGCTATGGCCAAAGGATTATTCTCTTTCTCCTTCAACTGTGAAGATGATATGGTGATGGCATTAATAGGTGGCATGTGGTTCCTTGGAAAGTCTTCTTTGATGCTAAAGAAGTGGGAACCAGGCTTTAATCCGAACTTGTGCTCTTTCTCGACTGCTCTGGTTTGGGTTAGGTTTCCTGGCCTCCCGTTGGAATTATGGGATGAGGAGATGTTTAAGGGGATTGCCAACACTTTTGGCTTCTTTTTGTCTATTGAATAAATGATGAAATCTAGGAAGCGACTAGTTTATGCCAGGTTTTATGTGAATGTGGAGCAATTAGCTGATTTTCCTTGTATGGTTAAGATTAAATCAAAACTTGGGGTGTGGGAGTAGATGGTTGAATTCGAGTCGAATCCCTTTGCCTGCTTTCACTATAAAAAAGTTGGCCACTAGGCGAAAAAATTTCCTAAGAAAATGACCAAACAGTGGCGAGAGGTTGAGAAATCCCTAGTTATGGAGGTGGAATCTGTTATACCTCTGGCTATGGAGGTGGAGCCTGATGGTGTGCCTTCCCTGGAGGTTCTGGATGAGGTCAATAAGGTGAATTCTCTGTCTGCGCAGGAGGATTTGAATTAGGAACAAGTTGAAAAGTGCTCATCCCCGATGAGTAATGAGGAAAGGGTTGAGATGTTGGAGGAAAATATTTCTTCTGTTTGTGTTGAATCTAGTTCTCCTCCTGCGGGGGATTCCTCAAAGTGTGGTGTCGAAAAAAGAAGGGGTGGAGTTGAAGCCTGAGATCAAGGAGTTTGAGGATTTGGAGGAGGTGGACAACCTGCCTTACATTTAGGTTCATGGGCACAATAGGAAGAAACATTCCCCTTTGTTGGGAGTTGTGACAAGGAACAGGCAAAGGTTAGACTGTGGGTCTGAGTCGTGTGGTAGAGGCCGACCTCCAACTAATGTGGTTAGGGATAAGGAGAGTTGGATGGATATTGCTGATGGTATGCAGAGAACTTTGCTAGATATGTGCTCTAAGAGCACCACATATAAATTCCCATGAATATTATCTCTTGAAACATGAGGGGCTTGAATCACCCTCATAAGCATGATCTCCTGGCTAATTTGGTTAGAGATCATCTCCTTGATATTGTTTTAATTCAAGAAACTAAAATGGGTTTGG
The DNA here is from genome assembly GCA_007115665.2 of Sequoiadendron giganteum. Lineage (NCBI taxonomy): Eukaryota > Viridiplantae > Streptophyta > Pinopsida > Cupressales > Cupressaceae > Sequoiadendron > Sequoiadendron giganteum. The sequence continues at coordinate 497,843,894 of CM021101.1, forward strand.
AAAAACTTTCTAGGTCTCTTCAAGGACTGTGGTATGCATTGCTCTAAGGCGGTTGGTGCTTCTGGTGGAATTGTGCCTTTATGGAATCTTCGGGTGATTAGAGGTGTGGAGGTGTTTAATGATAGTAATCATGTTTCTACTTCTCTCTTCCACCTTCATGATAAGTTTTCCTAGACTTTGTCCAATATTTATTCTCCTAATTGCAAGAGTGCCAAAAAAAATCATTAGTATAATCTTGCTTCTTGTAAAGATTCTCATAATATAGGTAATTGGTTGGTCATTGGAGACTTCAATACGCCTCTGCATGATGCTGATAAGATGGGTGGCTCACAGAATGTGGATGATAGTAGATTCAATCTAATGCAATTCATTAAGGACTCAACTCTTCTTGATTTGGATTTGAAAGGGGCTTCCTATACCTGGTCGAATCGACGTGTGAGTAATGCCCTTATCCAGGTTAAGCTGGATCGTGCTCTGCTAACCCCTGATTGGCTTTCCCATTATTCTTGATCCCTCTTAGCTCTTACGAGATTGGGATCGGATCACTTTCCCCTGGCTCTGTCTATGGATTTGTTGGGTGGCAAGAAGAATTTTCCTTTTAGATTTGAGAAAATGTGGACTTGTCATCCTGATTTGGGAAATCTAGTAAAGGATTGGTGGAATATTAATGTGGATGGGTTGGCTATTTACAGAGTGGTTAAAAAGTTGTCTAGTGTTAACTTTAATGTTAGAAAATGGAACCATACCTCCTTTGGTCATATTTTTGTGGAGAAAGATGGAGTTTCTAAGGAGCTTCTCTCTATTCAACAAGTCATTCAAATGTCTAGGTATGATCGAGATGTGATGCTGAAGGAAAATGTTCTATTGTCCAAGCTACATAATATTATTGTGAAGGAGGAAGAATTTTGGAAGCAGCGTTCAAGGATCATGTGGTTGAGGAGTGGTGATAGAAATACTAAGTTTTTTATATCTCTATACCAAAACACAGGGCTTCTAATAAGATCAATTTGATTAACTTTAATAATCAAGCTCTGGAGAAGGATGTTGATTTGCAGAATGTTGTTGCCTCTTATTTTTCTCAATTTCTTTTGGTGGAGGGAGAGATGGACTTGGCCTATCAGGAGGATATTCTGAGGGATATTCCCAAGTTGGTGGATGAGGATCTCAACAAGTAGTTAGTTAGTATTCCTTCAGGGGATGAAATTTGTTCATTGTGCTATCTTCTCCTTTAAAGGTAATAAGGCTCCAGGCCCTGATGGTTTTCCCATGAATTGATTTAAATCAAAATTGAGAAGAAAGGTTTAATTAAACAAATGATTTGATTTATTTAACTAAAGGGGATAATGCTAGGTTAAATTAAATAAGGTTTAATTTATTGAATTTAATAGGACTTTAGAGACTTAACTTAAATAAAATGAATTATTTAAATGAACAGAGACTTAGGGTTAATTAAATTAAATTCATTAATTTAATTGACAGGGAAGAATGACTTAATCAGATAAATAATGATTTATTTAATTGAGGGATGAAAAGTGATGACACGCTAAGAAGATGATTCAGGATGAAACAATGTTATTAGTTGGGATCAAGTGTGTTGGTCAATTTTCCATGTCTACAGGTGGATACATGGGTTCCACAGTATCTAACTCCTTTATCTCAAACTATATCCATGAAAAATGATACAATGGAAAGTTCAGTTGATTACCATTGGCTTTCAAATCTACTATAGCCAGTACATGTTTTTGCAATTGTTGCACCGCAGGGGAATGAAGAGAGATCAAAATATTGGTTGCCTCGATGTGTGCAGGTAAAGCACAAGCTAACACAACCAATGGAATATTATGATGGGTTCGTGTATCCTACAGGTTCAGTTGAGGTTGCATGAACTTGGTTGTGAACATACACGATTAGAAAGAATGGCATACCTGCATTTGAAGACTACGATAAACACAAAACCATTCTCATGTGTTCACACCTTATTATAGCAAAAAATGTTAGGTTGTTGAAGCATCATGCCAAACCAAAGAAAAAACAATTGTGGACACTTAGTAATGATGATCGTGAAGCAACATTGGATACTCTTAAGCAAAGAGATGACCCTTCAGGTACACTTGAATAGCATATTCAAAAATGGAAGGTACAATGCTTAGGTTCATTATGCTTAAGTTCATTAGTGTTCTTTATTTAATACTAATATTTTGTATATTATTGCAATGCAGGTGTCTTTAATAGTGATATTTTGTATGTAATTTTGTGATATTTTTGGCACAATTGATCATGGACCTATTGCAACAATAGCCAGCTCTAATCCTTTCAGAGAGGTATGCAATAGGTTACAATAATATAGATTGGTTATTTAAAGCATCTTTTATAGTTTGTATTACCATCTCATCATCAATTAGGTCATTTAGAATAATATAGATTGGTTATTCTAAGCATATTTTATAGTTTGCATTACCAATTCATCATCATTCAGGTTGTTTAGAATAATATAGATTTGTTAGTCTAAGCATCTTTTCTATTGTGACAATATAGATTTATCATTTGACAACTTTTGCGATATTTTTGGCACGATTGATCATGGACATGTTGCAACAATAGCCAACTCTGATCCTTTCAGAGAGGTATATGACAAATTACAATAATATAGATTGGTTATTCAAATCATCTTCTATAGTTTGCATTACCATCTCATCATCAATTAGGTCATTTAGAATAATATAGATTAGTTATTCTAAGCATCTTGTATAGTTTGCATTACCAATTAATCATCATTCAGGTTGTTTAGATTAATATAGATTTGTTAGTCTAAGCATATTTTCTATTTTGACAATATAGATTTCCCATTTGTCAATTTTTTTGTGATATTCCTGGCACGATTGATCATGGACCTACTACAACAATAGGCAGCTCTGATCGTTTCGGAGAGGTATGCAATAGATTACAATAATATAGATTGGGTATTCTAAGCATCTTTTATTCTAAGAATATTTTCTATTGTATGTAGTTTAATTGCTACCTTGATGGTTTGTACAGGTGCTTGTCACTCCAGAATGTCAACATACTACTCTTGTGGAAGACTGTGCCTTGAATGCCTCCAATAGGAAAATTTTGTAAAGTTTGAATTTTCAAATGTGAAACAATGTAAAAAGGTCATAACTGTATATGGGCATAACCTATATCCAATGATGTTTTTTGAAATATGGGTCAAATGTCTGGCATTTTATAAAGGGTATGTTTAAAATGTAAAGGGGTCTATATTTTGGAAACTCATAGGCTGAAATAGTCATATAGGTGTATGCTTTGTTACTGTTATTGGGATAATTCTGTAAGAGATTTTTGTACTTAATCAAGCTACAACCAGAGGTTTTCTTCTTGGTTCTTTCCTATTGGTATGCTTGTTTGAACCAGGTTTTGTAATATCTACTATTTATATATAATAAATTACAATGGCTTGCCACTTTTGCCAAAAAAAATTGTAAAAAGGTCATGTGAAGGTCATTTCCAATGTAATTGAGTCTTCGATCTAGCAAAGTGGAAACAAGGTATTTGGGTGTGCATGATGTTCAAGTTGATTGGGTAAGAGTTTTCTGATGCAAGAGCTAGGTGGCTTTAAACATCACAATTACAATTAAAGATGATTCAAACTCCAATTTGATCCTCAAACCCAAACTTGGGTGCAACTTCACTAAAATAGGCCCATTTTATAAAGAGACTCATATTTAAACACTTCCCAAACCTGAAATTTTGATGGGGCAGCATTAAAAATCCTACCAAACTACCAAAACCACAAATTATTTTGGTGAGATATGCTTTCTAAAGCTCTATTTCAACAAACCCTCATTTTTATCAAATTTCATGATGTTTTTAAGGAAATCAATGTTTCCAACCTTTCCACAACCTATAAACTCATCAAACATGTCTATTACGACCTACAGAAGCTTGATCCAACCTTAAATATTTCTGCCCCCACGTTTCATTGACATTAGCATGTTGTAACCACCATTTTCCACCTAATTTCACTCATTTTTGCCATGCATGGCAACTCACCAACTCAATTACAGACCTTTCCAGCTCTTTAAACCCACATATTCACCTTATACAGTCCTAATAAAATCTACCATGGCCATACCATCAAGATACAAACCGTATAATAGATGGTATGACCTTTTAGCACTTTGGACTCTTAAGGGAAATCGTCGATCCAATATAGCTCAGAGTGATTTAGCGTATTTGGGTGCAAAAGAGGACCATCCCTAGTGTACCCATTCGAACGTGTTGGAATAGTATTTTTGGTCGTATGAGTTGCAGAATGAAAGTTGTGCCACTTTGCAACTTTACATTGCTTGCATTTGACAACTTTTCCCTCAACTGAAAACTCATCACCATGAGAAAATTCCTCCGAGATAGAAAAAATTGAGAGAGGTTATTGTATATGGTCCCAACACAATCTCATAACCTTAGACGGAGGGTTTGTAAGAATCACGGTTTATGAGAAATAGCCCTTCAAAGATTGTTGTCTTTTAGCACTTTCAACTCTTAAGGGAAATCGTCGGTCCAATGTAGCTCGAAGTGATTTGACGTATTTGGGTGTCAAAAAGGACCATCCCTAGTGTAAATGTACCCATCTGGATGTGTTGGAACAATCTGTTTGGTCGTACCAGTTGCAAAATGAAAGTTGCAACACTTTGCAACTTTTCCCTCAACTGAAAACTCGTCACCATAGGAAAATGCCTCTGAGATAGCAAAAAATGAGAGAGGTTATTGTATATGGTCCCAACATGATCCCATAGCCTTAGATAGAGATTTTGCAAGCATCACATTTTTTGAGAAATAGCCCTTCAAAGATTGCTATCTTTTAGCACTTTGGACTCTTAAGGGAAATCGTCGATCCAATGTAGCTCGAAGTGATTCAATGTATTTGGATGCAAAAAGGACCATCCATAGCGTAAAATTACCCATCCAAATGTGCTGGAATAGTATGTTTGATTGTATGAGTTGGAGAATGAAAGTTGCACCACTTTGCAACTTTACACTGTTTGCATTTGACAACTTTTCCCTCAACTGAAAACTCATCACCACAGGAAAACGCCTCGGAGATAGCGAAAACTAAGAGAGGTTATTGTAGATGGTCCCAATAGGATCCCATAGCCTCAGACATAGAGTTTTTAAGTATCACAGTGTTTGAGAAATAGCCCTTCAAAGATTGTTGTCTTTTAGCACTTTGGACTCTTAAGGGAAATGATTAGTCCAATGTAGCTTAGAGCGATTTAGTGTATTTGGGTGCAAAAGAGGACCATCCCTAGTGTAAATGTACCCATCTAGACGTGTTGGAACAGTCCATTTGGTTGTATGAGTTGCAGAATGAAAGTTGCACCACTTTGCAACTTTACACTGTTTGCATTTGACAACTTTTCCCTCAACTAAAAAACTCATCACAACGAGAAAATGCCTCTGAGATAGAAAAAACCGAGAGAGGTTATTGTATATGGTCCCAACACATTCACATAGCCTCAGACAAAGATTATTTAAGCATCACGGTTTTTGAGAAATATCCCTTCAAAGATTGATGTCTTTTAACACTTTGGACTCTTAAGGGATTTCGTCGATTGAACGTAGCTCAGATTGCTTCTGCCTGTTTGGGTGTGAAAGGGGACCACACCTAACCTAAACGTACCCATCTAAATGTGATGGAACAGTCAGTTTGATCATACAAGTTGTAGAACATGATTTATTTATTCCCTTACAAGTATTTTTCAGCCTCCAACTGAACTCCAACGTTGATTTTCGTGCGAAAAAAAAACCATGAGACCATAGCTTGTTACTTTATTTTTAATGGAAACTAGTGGGCAACAGAGTTAAATTCTTCACAAACTTGGTTTCAAGTAATTTCATTCATTTTTGTGCATTTAAGAGGTATTTTACTGGAGGTCAGTCTATGAGCCCTGTTCCAAGGGTTTGAGTGCATTTAAAATGGACTTTTAAGTCTTCCACCCACTGTATGATGTTATAACTTGGTGGATAGGAATAGTTAGGATAGATAAACATGTTTTCATTGTTTCTTGTGAAGGGGAGGTCAGCATTATGATTTTTGGTGATGCCCTAGATGGCATTTGTTGTGTTTTTGCATGAAAAAGCAAGGTTGGAGAGGGTAAAAGTGGGAATTGTTTGAGGGAAGTCACTTTTCTTGTTATTTTAAGCTTGTGCATGGTTATTCAAGGGTGTTTTATTTTGTGGTAAAGTCTAGGGAAGTCTTCAAGTATTTTTTTTAATAAACCCTTGCCAAATTGGAGCAATTTGAGGGTTTTGTGGAATAGGGTCTTAGAGGGAAAGTTCTAGAGGATAAATGGGAAATTTTGATATTTTTTCATCTGTTGAGTGCTGCCCCAACAATTTTTAGGGTCTTTGAAGTGTTCCAAGGGTGGTTGCTTTGGAAATTTGGCCTATTTAGCTAGGTTGAGCACTGTAGTTTGCATGATTTATGAAATTTGTTACAAAGGAATCCTATGTGAGTTGTAAGTATGTTGAAGGGGACTAAAATGGGTGTCTAGAATGATGATTATTTGTAGGATTTTTTAAAGAGATCTGGGAGTTAAGTTTAGAAAGGTGTGTAGGAATTCCTTGTATTATAAAAGTGAGTGGTTTTTCATCCTTGGTTGCATTAACTAACCATCAAATAGTCCTCTGTTTCCAAGGTGCTCCTGCACCATTTTCCAAGCATCCATATAGCTTGTTTGAAAGCACCCACTTTAGGCTTTTAGCCATAGCAGCAAGGCAATGAACTGTTTGATAAAATTCTTTGGTAGAAATATGAAAAATGTGGTAGCATATACAAGGTAGTGAATTGTTTGAAAAAATGCCTCAAAAAAAAAGTGGTCTCGTGGTGATGGAATGCCATGACAATCTATAGCAATTTTCTTGTCATGGCATTCCATCACCATGAGACCACATTTCTTTCAAGCATTTTCTTTAAATAGTTCATTGCCTTGTCTATATTATTGCTTACTATTATGCTTTGTTAGATTCTTTCCAAGCATCCATAGCTTGTTCGAAAGTGCTTGTTGTAGGATTTTAGCCATAGAAACAAGGCAATTAAATGTTTGATAGAATGCTTTCATAGTCACGTATGAAAAATGTGGTAGCATAGACAAGGCAGTGAGTTGTTTGAAAAAATGCCCCAATGAAATGAGGTCTCATGGTGATGGGATGCCATGAAAATCAACAAGGCAGTCAACAGTTTGAAAAAATACCTCAAATAAATGAGGGACCATGGTGATGGAATGCCATGAGAATCAAAATTGCTTTTGATTGTCATGGCATTCCATCACCATGAGACCTCTTTTCTTTGAAGCATTTTTTCAAACAGTTCTTTACCTTGTCTATGCTATTGCTTACTATTATGCTTTGATAGAATTTTTCCAAGCATCCATAGCTTGTTTGAAAGCACTTGTTTTAGGCTTTTAGCCATAGAAACAAGCTAGTGAATTGTTTGATAAAAATTTGTAGACATGTATACAAAATGTGGTAGCATAGACAAGGTAGTGGACTATTTGAAAAAAAGCCTAAAAGAAATGTGGTCTCATAGAATTCCATGACAAGCAAATTGTCATGTATAGATTTTATGGATTATTTAAATGCGATTAGTAATTATGATATTGTTATTTAAATTGAAGTTAATTGATTATTTAAATCAAATTTAAATTCAAATTCAAGTTGAAGTGAAATTGAAATGCAATTACAAATGATTCAAAATGTATTTTTATTTAATTTGGGGTTTGTCATTACTGATGAAAAATTGAGTGCAAGTGAACGCAGGAATAGGTGAACGTGATTGAAGGCGAGAACAATGATCAGGTAGAGTCATTTTAGCCATTAGAGGTTTATGAGTATGATGGAATCAAACACACTCACTTAGTTGATATTTTAATGTATTTTTGTGATTACAGTGTATGCAAATTTTAAAATTGAGTTAAAATATGATTTACTTTGAACCCAAAGGAACGTAAACATGATTAAACTGAGGATTAATTGAACGAAAGAACATGTGCTCTTTTATGCTTTTTTTTATATGTATTTAATTTACATACTTGAGATACACCTTCTTAATTTATTTATTTTTGATTATTTGATTTACTCATTTTAAATATTAAATTAATGTCATTTATGGATTAAAACGATGAAAAGAACAACTTTTAAACTGTTTTCGCTTCAAACAAGATTTTTGTTTTATTGTTTTTGAAAGATTGTATTTGATAGTTTAGAACCATGCATGCTTGATAAATGAATGTGCATGTCATGTTTTTTGGAAAGTTACCTTCCAGGACGGGTGCCAAATATGGGTTATTAGAGAGTATAGTTTTTCTTTTCCAAAACTGCTTTATTTGTCGTGCATGACATTTTACTTGGCCAAGTAACTTAAGGACCATTGAAATAGATGGAATTATTGAACTCTCTACCATATCCTAGTATCGAACTTGCTTGTTTCTTAAATGATTTATAAAAGTTAAAATTAAATACATATAAAAACAAGCATAAAAGAGCACACGTTATTTCATTCAATTACTCCTTAGTTTAATCATGTTCACGTTCGTTTGGGTTCAAAGTAAATCATATTTTAACTTAATTGATTTATTTTCCTGTTTTGATCACTTTCAAAAAATAAATAATTACTTTTTCAAACAAAATTAAAATAAAACATTTTTCTTTCTGTTTTGATTGTTTTGAGTTTTATTTTCAATTTTTGATAACTTTACCTTCTATCTTGAAATTATCTTTAAAATTTAAAGGTTATTTTAGACAAAATATTTCTATTTTTAATTCTTTCAAATCTGTAAATAACGTTTTCTGTTTAAAAATAAAATTCTTTTCAAATCAATTATGAGTTTCTCCTAAGTTTGTAAATCAAATTAAAACTAACATTTTTTGTTTAAGATTCTTTTAAATCTAAATTTAAATGATGTTTTTCTATTTTGAATCTCTTCCTAAATTTAATCAGCTGTTTTATTTCATGTTTTCAATCAAATTCTTCCTAAAATTTTCGATTTCCAATTTCAATGTTTTGTAGAAAAATCACAGTCTGATATTTAAGAATTCAAACAGTTTTTCAAAGTAACAAAAATACTTTTAAATAGTTTTCAAAATCCACACAATAAAATAACATTTCATTCAATTTTAATCTATTCATGATTTGTTTAATTGTTCCAAGATCCTACCTGGTAAATTCTGGAAATGACTGTTTGTGTCTTTCTCTGTGAATTTTCTCTCTTCTTTCTGTGATTCCTGTCCTTGTTCTCAATTGTTGTTTTGTTGTGTATGTTAGTTCTTCTTCCAGACTTTTTTTCTACTTCTTTCTCCCTAGTGCCTTTACCTCCCTGTCACCCATGTCTTAATATTAATGCCCTGGGCGCACTATTCCTTTCCCAATACCACGCCCTCTACTCTCTCTCCATGCACATGAAGAATAAATACCTTGATTCTATTTTTCCCAGTCTTCCTACTGCCTGGATGCGTGTGGAGAGTGGTTGCTTGGGAACTCCTTGGCAACGTCTTGTTCTTTCCAAGCGTTGGGTGGCTACATATGGATAGGATGGGGGTCTTCTGATCTGCACATCACCCTTCCTGCCTCTTATGTGTACCTTGCTTCTCCCAGATGGTGCGTCCTTATCTTCCCTATAGCAGTGCGTGGGGAGTGGGAGATGAGGTAAGTGTATCATGGGAAGATGACAACAGAAACTTAAAGAATTCTTAATTTTGAATCCTCTCCTCCAAGTTGTGTGCACATGGAGTAATTAGCAGCTCCAGAATAAACAAGAAAATTCTCTATCCATCTCTACCTCTGTCTAATTTATTTCAATTCCCTGGCAAAATTCCTCTACCTATGTCTATTTCTTCTCCTTCCTATAAAAACAGATTTTTTTGCCTCTTTTCCAATTCAAATTTCTCTTAGATTCGTTCCCTCTTTTTCATGCAAAAAGGTAGATGTTAACAAGAAATGAGATCCCCAATTTGAGGTTGATCTCCAGATCAATTCTCTAACTCCATGTTTTGAAATTTGATTGCTTTTCCAATTAATTGAAGATATTTCTTCAATCTGTTCAACTAAAGTTTTAAATGCCATTTCAATTTGCACATGAATTGTTTTCAAAATTGTTTTCAATAACTCCATTTTAGCTATTTGTTTAATATCTACATTTAAATATTTTCCTATTTCATAATTTTCAAATAAAAACATATAATTTTAAAACACAACTTTTATTATATTTTATTAAATTCCGAAATAAAAAGTCTATTTCATTAAATTTTGAAATACAAGCATCTTATTTTCAAACAATGATAAAATATTGACTTAAATAGTTTGATTATTTCAACAAGATCTATTTTCTGACAAATTAATATTTTACAAACATTGTAATTACAAAAATACATTAAAATATCAACTAAGTGAGTGTGTTTGATTCCATCATACTCATAAACGTCTAATGCCTAAAACGACTCTACCTGATCATTGTTCTTGCCTTCAATCACGTTCACCTATTCCTGCGTTCACTTGCACCCAATTTTTCATCAGTAATGACAAACCCCAAATTAAATAAAAATACATTTCGAATCATTTCTAATTGCATTTAAATTTCAATTTCACTTCAATTTGAATTTCAATTTAACTTTGATTTAAATAATCAATTAACTTCAGTTTAAATAACAATATCATAATTACTAATTGCATTTAAATAATCCATAAAATCTATACGTGACATCCTTCCCCTCTTGGAAGAGACATCATCTCAATGTCTTATTAATCATTCAATAAGCATAACACCACCATAAATAAAACATACTATCTCAATCAGTAAAAGCATAGTATCTCAATAGGTAAACATAGTATCTCAATCATAATGAAGTAGTAACTAACATCATAGCTCTCAAACATAAGCATAAACAAATCATAGTAGCATCCATGCTATCAAAGTTCACAACATGTGAATCAAAAACCAGAGTATCAAGTATCTCCGCATAAAGAAAGTACTAATCTATGAAAAAAAATGAGGAAAATGATGGTCTATTGTCTCAGAATCCTCCCATGTAGCACAATCCTCAGTATACTGGTCCCACTAGACCTTGTACTAAGTACTATCTCTGTTATGCAGCTTAATGCTATTCCTGTCGAGGATTCGAATGGGCTCCACTAGCACCACCCCTGGATCCTATACCTGTAATGAACACCAATCAAGAATATGAGATGCATCACGATGATATGGTTTCAACAAAGAAACATGGAAAACATTATGGAGTCGAGCTAGAGCAGGTGGTAACGCTAGTCTATATGCAACTGGATTAATAACTTCCAGTACATCAAAGGGTCCCACAAATCTCGGTGCCAACTTTGATGATTTCCCATATGAGATAGAGCTCTTATGAGGCTTAACCCTCGAGAAGACTTTATCTCCTGCAACAAACTACCTGAAAGTCTTGTTCCTATCAGCATAGCTCTTCTGTCTATCGACTGCTTCCTTCAACCTACCCTTGATCAACTTCATTTGCTCATCCATTTCCTTGAGCATATCTGGACCAATAATGATCATGTCTTCCATCCTATCGCAACTGATGGGTGTGCGACATTTTCGTCCATAAAGTGCCTCAAAAGTTGCCATACCCAAAGATGCATGAAATGAGTTGTTGTAGGCAAACTCAACCAATGGAAAATATTCCTCCCACTTGTACTGCTGATCCATGCAGTACATCCTCAATAAGTCCTCCACAACCTGATTGACCCTTTCAGTTTGGCCATCAGTTTATGGGTGATATGCAGAACTAAAATTCAATTTAGTTCCCAAAGCTGCATTTAGTGTAGTCCAGAACCTAGATGTCATCCTGGTATCCCTATTAGAAATAATGGTCTCTGGTACACTGTGCAATCTGAATATCTCTTGCACAAATTTCCTCGCAAGAGTCAATGATCCATCTTTCAGATTTCCAAGTATGAAATGTGAAACCTTTGTCAGCTTATCAACAACTACTAAGATGGTATCATGCCTATTCCTACTCAAAGGTAATCCTTGGATGAAATCCATACTGATTACTTGCCACTTATACTCAGGTATATCGTGGGGATACAAAAGTCCCGTTGGATGTACATGCTCAGCCTTGACCCATTGGCATTCCAAACATCTAGCCACATACTCCATAACATCTTTCTTGAGCTTAGGCCAAAAATACAAAGCCTTCAACTCTGCTACCATCTTCGTAACTCCTAGATGCCCTGAATATGGTGCATCATGTACTTCCTCAAGAATCAATTTCCTCAAGTCTCCACCCTTAGGGATATACATCCTTCCCTAATATCTGACAATACCATCATACTCCATCACATATCCATCAAATCTATGATCTGAAGGATCTACCTCTAAGGCTTGCTTGAACCTGTCATAATGCTCATCTCCTGGAAGATACTGCAACACTTGTTGTCTCAAATTTGACCTTGTGGTCAACATAGCAGAGAGATGTCTTCTTCTGCTAAGAGCATCAACAACTCTGTTTTCCTTACCCTTGATATACTCAATACCAAAATCATACTCACTTAGGAACTCAAGCCACCTCCTCTGTCTCTCATTGAGGTTCGGTTGTGTGAAGGTGTACTTTAAGTCCTAAATGATTTGTCTTAAGCTCAAATGGTTTCCCTCGGAGATAATGTCTCCACATCTACAATGCATGAATAATAGTTGTAAGCTCAAGATCATGTGGCACATAATTTAGTTCATATTGTTTCAGTTTCCTAGACTCATATGCAAACACTTTTCCTTCTTGCATTAGCACAACTCCTACACCTTCACCTGAAGCATCTGTAATCACTATGAAGTGCCCATTAGGATCTGGTATATTCAACACTGGTGTCGATGTCAACTTCTATTTAAGAATTTGAAATGCTTTCTCGCACTTCTCAGTCCACTCATATTTCTTTCCCTTCTTCTGAAGAGAAGTTATAGGTGCTGCAATCTTGGAAAACCCTTCCACATATTTCCTGTAGTATCCTGCAAGTCCCATGAAACTACGAACTTCACTAACACTCTGAGGTGTTGGCCAATCTAAAATTGCCTCTATCTTCGTAGGATGAACTAAGATTCCCTCAGTAGATATGACATGCCCCAAATAGTGAACCTTCTTTTGAAAGAAAGTACACTTCGAAAACTTACCAAAAAGCTTTCGATCTCTTAGTCATTGCAAGACTATTATCAAGTGCTTCTCATGTTCCTCTTCTATTTTAGAGTAAATCAGAATGTCATCAATGAATATAAGCATGAAATCATCTAAACAGTCTCTAAAGATATTGTTCATAAGGTTCATGAATGCCGCTAGAGCATTCGTTAGGCCAAATGGTACCATGGTGAACTCGTAGTGTCCATACCGAGTTCTGAAAGATGTCTTCAGAATATCCTCATCCTTAATCCTCAACTAGTGGTAACCCGATCTAAGATCAATCTTGGAAAACATTGTGGCCCCCTTCATCTGATCAAACATCTTATCTATCTTGGGTAAAGGATACCTGTTCTTAATGGTAACCTTGTTTAGCATCATGTAATCAATACATAGTCTCAAGTTTCCATCCTTCTTCTTAACGAAGATTACCGGTGCACCCCATGGAGATACACTCGGTCTAATAAATCCCTATTTCAGCAACTCCTACAATTGAACCTTTAGTTCATACAACTCTGTAGTAGTCATTCTATATGGAGCTTTGGATTGAGGCTCCATTCCAGGTAACAGTTCAATCGAGAAATCAAATTCTCTCTTCAGTGGTAATTCAGTAAGTTCTTCAGGAAAGATATCCAAGAACTCTCTGAGAACTAGATAGCCCTCTGGACTATGCTAGGCATTATCTATGTCACTCACCAATATAGCATAAATGGAACATACTTTTTGATGTGCTTTCTTTAGCTGCATAGCTGAGATATGTCTCAACTCTAGAGGCTCTCGAGATCCTAAAATCTCAATTGGATGTCCAATATCATCCAAACAACTCACAACTTTATCCTCACAGTTCACTATGGCTTTATGCTTAGTTAACCAATTGATCCCTAAGATCACATCATAAGAACCCAACAGTGCTACATATAGGTTAACTTGGGTTTGGAAATTAGGTAGCTCTAAATCATTGCATGATAAACATGAATCTACCCTCTTCTCTGCTCGATTTCCATACTGAACCATCCATGAATGTGACATAAAACCAAGTCTCATAGGTAATTTTGCAACTACTTTAGGATTAATAAAGCATTCAGTAGCTCCTATATCTATCAAAATAGAAACAGATTGACCAAAAAGCTTACCCGACATCTGAATAGGTGAAACCTGAAATTCTGCTTGATGGTTATCAACCGCTGCATGAATCTGGTGTTGCGGTGCTCGCCGATCATTACCACCTCGCTGACCTCCTATACGCTGAGTGCAATTGGAGACATAGTGATCTCCTCCACAATTATAGCATCCACCTTGTGGCCTTGGGTGATCACCTTTCCTATTCCTGATATTGGAGAAGTTGGTGTTATTATTGTTCACTTTCTTATTTCCACCAAAGCTTCCTTCTCCTTTATCCTGAGTGTTTGTTCCTCTCTTCAGATTCCTAATCTACTGATTGTTATTATTACCCTTCTGATTATTGTTTTTATTGTTTTGGAACTTCCTGTTTCCAAAACTAGATTTAGCATTCACACTCTTCCTGTAGTTAGCCACCTGTTGCAGCTTTTGTTCCTGATTTGTGGCCTTCTCAAAGACCTCATCCATCGTCAACGGATTATGAATATCCACATCAGCTCCAATCTGTGGCCTCAATCCTAGGATGAATTTTTGAATACGAAACCTCTCATCCATCTGATACTGTGGTATGTACTTCAGGAGATTAGTGAACCTCTCCCAGTACTGAGTAACTGTCAAACCACCTTGTGTCATATTCAGGAACTTTGTCATCTTCCTGTCAAAGAATAGTTGTGGAAGCCACCTCTTCCTGAAAAGTTGCAAAAACACTTCCCATGTAGTCCCACCTAGTAGTAAATTCTTCACAGTCTTTTTGTTATGCCACCAAGTAGCAACTTCTCCAGTAAGTTGGTATGCAACCCAAACTTCCTTGGTCTCATTGGACATATTCCTGAGCTCAAAGTTTTTTTCCATCTCAATAACCCAAGCTTCAGCTCCATCACCTATAGTCTTACCATCAAACTTGGGCGGTGCTACCATTTTCAAATCTTTAGCCAACTCCCCTTTAATCCTTTCTTGAGGATTTGATACTTCAACCCTTGGATTATCATTATTGGGTTGCTCCTCATTTTGGGGAATTTCAACTCAAGGGTTTTGTCCTTCTCTGACACCTCAAACTTCATGTTCCAGGTTATCCATTCTGGAACCCTACTGATTCAAGAGACTAAGAATCTGATCCAACCTGTCATTCTCATTACTTGCACTAGCTCCTTTACCTCTTGTACCCATTATGTATCACAATTCCTGCATCAAGGAATGTTTGTTTAGCGTAATGGACAAAGGACCCTAGTGTTGAAACCTAGGGCTTTGATACCAAATGTAAAGAGCGAAACTCTTTAAATCAAATGAACGTGAACAAGATTAAACTAAGGAGTAATTGAACAAAAGAATGTGTGCTCTTTTATGCTTGTTTACACAAATTCAATTGACAGTTGCTCCTAGTTATTAGTTATGCAATTTGAATTAATTGCATAATTGCTTAGGTTGACTTTGTAAAAACTATATTGTAATTGAAATTTTTTCATCTATCAGCATCTAGTTGTTAGTTATGCAATGTGAAGTAATGTTTTGCATTTGAAAGATGTGCAATGCAATGTAATCAGCGATATGAATATAAACTACATAATATAACCATTCTTTTTTATGCTATTGTACGTTGATATTTAACCATTTCTCAAGATTAAATTTTCAAAACATTTAATCATGCACATGAGGAACAAATTAAATTTCAATTGTCAACTTCTATATATCAAATTATCCAATAATCAAGTGTATGTACATATACAAAAATAGCATCAATGCCAACTCAAACAAAGTTTTACAAAATGTGGCATATGCCATCTCAATATCTATTCAAAATTTACATGCCAAAATGTCTAGATCTCATCCTAAACTACTGGTGGATCATCAAAATGGAGCCTCTTTGAAGCACTCTTTGGCTCTGAAGGTAGCTACACAAGAAAAAATCAAACCACAATTGAGATTAGTTATACTATATAATTTAAAATTAAATAATTAACATCAAAATCAATATACATTGAATTTTAATTGAACTCTAAAATTGAAATCTTGATTACCTGAAATATATACGTCTCTTCAAAGGGTTAGGAGTCCTAGAATATGCCCCTCTTAAAGAACCAACCAAAAGAAATTTTGAAATGTCAATCTACATATGTGAACAAAAACATAAAATTGATCCAAGTTAGCATTCGATTGTTGGTAATAGGAACATATTTACCAAACACAAAATAAAATAAACACATACCTCTTTAGGCTGATATTTGTCTTTATCTCCTTTAGGTGTTTTGACACCTCCTCCTTCAGGTGTTTCAAAACCTACTCCTTGAGGTGTTCCAATACCCACTCCTTCAAGCGTTGTGACACTTGTCAACAACGATGTATAGCTCATAACTGCCTGTACATAAAAATGACAAGTACATATGAAACTACCAATCTATGTCGATGTATGTATAATCAATATAAGAGCTTAAAAATCTTAATTCAATCCAATTTGAGTTCAATTACCTTCCCCTTATCTAACTTTGCGCCTCCATAGTCTAGACAAGGTTGCATCTTGCTCACACTAGGTTTTTCCTACAAGAGGAAAACAAGATAAACATATAAGTTATTATATAATTTCATTAATGACAATTCAAATGACAAGCAAGTATTTAATAAAAAAATGTAAACGAGTGAGTGCGAAAATATATATTGTTTGCATGTCGAGGCCAAATGAAATGGCCCTAAGGGTTCTATCAGTCACCTATGTGAGCTCCTCCTCAAACATCAACTGTTAAATAGACCATGTAAATAAATATTAGTACTTGATACTATCTCTTATTAATATTCATTTAAAAACAAATGCAAGTTATGAATTTACAACTTAAATCTTACCTATGTCACTATTCCAACGTCCCCCTCTCTAGCAAGAGAGGACTTTGTAGGGTGCACTCCACTCCCCTGCATCTGATCTATATGTGCACATCGAGGCCAAATGAAATGGCCATAAGGGTTCTATCAGTCACCTATGTGAGATCCTCCTCAAACATCAACTGTTAAATAGACCATGTAAATAAATATTAGTACTTGATACTATCTCTTATTAATATTCATTAAAAAAAAAATGCAAGTTATGAATTTACAACTTAAATCTCACCTGTGTCACTATTCCAACATCCTCCTCTCTAGCACGAGAGGACTTTGTAGGGTGTGCTCCACTCCCCTACGTCTGATCTATAATGTCCACATCATGGAGGTCATAATCAGAAGTGTCCAAGGGATGCTCAACGGGTTGTACAAGAGGAACCAAGCATATATGGTGGCACATAGTGCAAGTATGTGGCACACATATATATGTGGACCTGAGGAGGATGATGCAATAGCACTCGATCCATCACCAACATCACCAGAATGTGGTTGAGCTACTGTAGAAGTATGCAAAACCAAATGAACACTCAAAGAGTGAATAGCCTGAATAGTCTATGTGCCTGCATCCTGGATAATATTTGGA
Source organism: Sequoiadendron giganteum (assembly GCA_007115665.2). NCBI lineage: Eukaryota > Viridiplantae > Streptophyta > Pinopsida > Cupressales > Cupressaceae > Sequoiadendron > Sequoiadendron giganteum. Next base: position 497,861,649 of record CM021101.1, read on the forward strand.
TGATATATTGGAGGTGGAGGAGGAAGGGGAGGTGGGGGAACATATGGGTGTGGGACTACTCTAACTGCCCCTAGTCTATCCTGGGGCATACCTCCACCGACGCCCTAGAAGGGTTTAATGTCAAAGTAATTGACATGATGCCCTAACACAAACTCAACATATATTTTATTAATAAAGTAAAATGGTATATCACAATTTTTGTTTAGTGGTTTATCAAAAACCATACACAAACGATCCCAAAAGTTATCTACAATGTCCCTATTTGTGCACCATTTTAAAGAAAGTTTTGGTTTATTAACATTAACTGGCAAACCAGTGCGAGGGTTAACGAATAAAGAGGTTATTTGGGATTTTGTTATTTGGAGATATTTCACATCATCATAAGACAATCTACATGAGTAATATTCCCTCATGTCTTCTCGCCACGAATGAAAGGCATTATGTTGGGTGGGGAGGGTTTCTATATTTTAAATTATTTCCTTCAATGTGTTTGTCATCTCGAAGAATCGAGAGAGTGTCTTATAAAAATCACAAATGCCCCTCAATTGCTCCAATTTTTCACCAATTAAGTCTTCAATTGATGGTTGCAGAGGTGGTGGAGCATTTGGAATTTGTGCATTTTCATTCTCAGCCATAATACATGATTAAAGTTAAAAACTAATTAATCTTAATTGAAATACACAATATAAATGAAATTATTGTGAAAAAACCCTAGTTTTTAATAAAAATCCAAAAAAAACCCTACTTTTTAACAAAAATCCATAAAAAACATTAATTTTTAATAAAAATCAATAAAAAAACCCTACTTTTTAATAAAAATCCATAAAAAACTACTTAAAATTATACAAATCTAATAGACAATTTGATTAAAAATCGATTGTGAGCTCTAGTTTTTAATAAAAATCAATAAAAAAACCCTACTTTTTAATAAAAATCCATAAAAAACTACTTAAAATTATACAAATCTAATAGACAATTTGATTAAAACCAAAAAAATACCAAAAACTTACCTTTGAAATCAAATATTTGCTCAAATCGAATATCTGATATCCAAAAGTTGCTCATTGTGCGCCCTCAGCTATTAAAATGACAAATGATTTTAAAACATTGTTGTATTTATAGCTGATTCAAGTAGGATATCCGATATGTACTTCTTTCCTTGGGCATTGTTTTGGAGCAATGTACTGACAACCAAGCCAGAAAAAAGTCAACTCGAGATTTTCGCATTTTTGGGTCGATGCAAAATGCAACTTTTTTCACATTGCCACTTTTTGGCCCATCATGATCCTGCACATACCTTCATAAAAAAAATATTCTTACTCCCATGGGTATGAGTATTTGGTCTAATTTGGTCATTTTTCTTCTCTTTTTTGTTTTCTTGGTTCAAATGCTCTTCATGGAGGTCCTTCAAATTTTTAGAGATAATAATAATCTCCTCAAAACTATTTTGGATTGTGCATTGTCTCACCTTAACCACTCACTCAAGGTTACCTTTTATGTCATTGATGTCATTTTTCATTGCAATAATTTTATATTCTATATCATTATAGAGGAGGGGGATCATTCACTCTAGGACTCGATGTCATGAGAGAGTCCTAAGCAATAGGATGCCCTGATCTACCTCAAGTTTTCTAAGTGGATTGAGAACCTTAATGCAAAAGAGAGATCCCGCAGGGCAACCTTGATGCAAAAGAGAGAGAGATCCCGTAGGGCAACCTTGATGCAAAAGAGAGAGAGATGGCAAGAGGTAGGTCCATAGGTTCTCGATCCCGTAGGACAACCTTGATGCGAAAGGGAGAGAGATGGCTCCACAGGTACTCTGTCCTCTGGAAGGTCAACAAAGGCTCTGCAAGGGCTCACTCTTACATAATTGGATCCATAGGTGTTCAATCCCGCAAAATATGAACAAAGGCTCTATAGGTGCTTGATCCTGCAGAGATAAAATGCTTCACAAGTTCTCAATCATGTGAAGGGGGGCACCAAAAATTCTTAGTCCTATGAGGATTGATGTGAAAGGACTCCCCAGGTGCTTGGTCCTAAAGATTTTGATGTGAAAGGCCCTTGCAGGTGCTCGGTCCTACAAGAAAAGCTTCACAAGGTGCTTGATCCTCCAAGCTTGATTATAAAAGCGGCTTTATAGGTGCTCGGTCCTGTAAAGCAACATGTTAAGCTACAAATAAAAAATGTTAGGCAAAAAATCTCCAAAGTAGACAAACATGTCACAAATAAATCAATTGAAGGAGAAGTTTTTAAAGGGCTCCCTCAGGAACCCTTCAAGATAGCAAGGAGTCCATGGACAGGGACACTCCATTTGAAAAGTGCAACATTTTTTGCAAATGATTTTGCCATCAAGGAATCCGATAAAAAGAATGGTCTTTCTCGAAGGTGAGTTTTTTTTTTTTTTTTGCTACGAATTCATTTTCAAAAGAAAAGTCTCACTAAGGGGGTCCTTGTTGAAGGATGCAATTTTTTTTAAATGAAAAAAAAATAGTAAGGGATTTGTTGGCCACTGAATTCACCTTATTGAAAATCAAAGAAGTAGTAGCCCCCCGCTAGGATGGTGTGTGTGAATCAAAGGAGCACATGACATCTTAAGGAAAGAAAGGAAAGGCAATGATGTGGTCCGCAAGACATGGAGAGATGTAAACATGGAAATGTTGTCACGCACACGAGGGACAAAACATAAGCACCACAACATCACAAAGTAAGTAGAAAGAGAGGCAAGCAAAGGAAAAGAAGACAAGAAACAAGCAAAGATGAAGAAATCAAGAGATAGGGGATCGTTTAGGGTCAGATCAGTTCTTAAAGGTAACCTATGATATATTTGAATGAAAGATTATCAATCCTCAAAGTTCCTAGATCTAAAGAAGAGCACATGAAGACAAAATAAAAATAAAAAAATGGGTCAACATGCAAGGAAGACCTGAATGCCCCCAACGCCTTGCATCATCCCCAATTGTCAAAAAATAAGTTTACAACATATAGAAGAATGGTGAAATATATAAAGGAAGTTCATGATACAATTTCACTCCTGTATCCAAGTACCTACAAGGGTGGCAAGGGTCCTCTAGGAACACATAAAAATAAGCATGAGGGAGACACAACACACACACTAATCTAATCTACAAGTAAATAATAGGTACTCCCCTAGCCCTCATCAACCAGGAGATCATCATCCTTCCAATCTAGATCATTATATGAGGAGGACAAATGAGCCTACAATGGCGGGACAACGAGGGGAGCACCCTTCAACTCTCCTATGAAAAGGGTCAAGGAAGAAGGCCCCTTGAGGTCTTCTTTGTTGAGCTCTTGTGAGGTGAAAGACATCGATCTTACAAAGATCATTGATAGAATTGGGACATCATCCACCAAGTTAAACATGCACTTAACAAGAGTGCCATGTGTTAACTGGGCAGGAGAGGAAGGAGGTGCCCAAGATCCACCATTGACCTCGTCAAGAAGGACAGTGAAAAAATCAAGGGACATCGGGGCTACCTCCATCACAAGGATGGTGCAAGCCAAAGTAGAAATCCCCTTCCAATAAGGTGATCTCTTCTTCTGACCTCCTCTCAAAGTGAGGTTTTCCTCCAACTTACGCTTTAGTGGAGGATGTGAGATCCCCATAGAAGAAGTACAATGCAAGGAGGAAGAGGATAGAACCACAGTGGACACCACTATGGTGTTTGGCATTTCCATAGGCTAGTAAAAAGGAGGGATGTCCAAAAGGGACATCAGAAGAGGGAGCTCCACTAAAGGAGCTATGAACACCTGCACCCTTTTAGGGAGAGGATCATCACCATTCGTCGAGGGATTCAAAAGCATAATTGAGGTGAGTGGAACTAAAGGAGTAGAAGAGGGAGGCACATCAAGAGATGTCGAATAAGGAGTTTTTGGCTCCCCTTTGACCTTCTATAGGGCAGCTTGTTCAATAGCCAAAGCCTTTCTCTGACGCTTACGCTCACGCTCAAGCTAGTTTCATCGACTTTAGGAAATAGAAGTCACTACTTGAGAAGGAATGAGAGGCTCCTATTCTGTCATAGGAGTGTCCTCCACAACCATTTCCATTGGAAGGGTAGCTCCTTGGACATGAGTAGGAGCAAGAAGCACAAGAGTGAAAATGATAGCAGGTGGAGAAGCAAACACAAGTGCCTCAATAGTGGGTCTCTTCCCATTTTCTTCTTGAGGGGTAGGAGTGATAGGAGGCTATGGAGGCTAAGACATAGGGAAAAATCCATGAGGGCTCTTGCCCTTGCCATAAAAAATGGGCCTAGGAACCATAGGCAAGAAGAGAACTTCAAACACTTGAGGCTTAGCATTTTGCCAAGTGAGCACCATCAGGCTCCCCATGCGAGGCAAGCGAGAAAGGGTCGAAGGCATCATAGTAGGGCAGGAAGAAGAAGTAGATGGAGTAGGAGAAGAAGAGGAATTCTCTTAGGTGTGAGCAAGCTTCCCCTTCCCCGTTTATTGAGAGGAGGAGGTAGCTTACTACTGCACAATCATGCAACCTTTAATAGAGATGACATAGGGGGATGCAAGGTAGGTAGCTTTTGGTTTTGTGCCTTTAGTATTATATTTGACATAAGCATGATATAGGAAGTCCATCCTCATAGGGAGTGCACTAACGAGGGTGGGCCAAAAGCGATCTAACTAGTAGCCCCCATGCAACACTAGTGGTTTGTATCTGGTGTCATGCACAACATGCACAAATACCTCATGAGAAAAAAGACACTTATGAATGACTGAAGCGATTCCATTCTTGGAAACCAACCATGGAATGCCTAGTTTCGCGGGCTAAATAAATTTGACTCCAGAATGACATCAAAAGAGGTATATACGGCCCTAGGCCCTACCAAGACTGAGAGGGTGATAGAACCAAGAGGAGGGACTGAGATTCCACCGTGCATATGTATCATGGTCTTTGACTTCTCATATTCCTCCCTATGTAGAAAGTTTATCAGCAGAGTCTCCTCCATTATAACATTCAAATGACTCATAGGGTCAACCAAGACACTGATTACGATGTTCTCATTGATGCGAGCGGGAATGCAAAAGGGGCAAGGTTCTTTGTTCATAGGTAGGTCATGTGATGTGAAAGTTATATTTGGTGACCCATTTGCATGCTAGGCAAGAGGAATGCATGTAAATGAAACCATATTTACATACTCTGAATGAACAAAATCAGTGGAACATGAAGGTTCGACAACTAAGTTCGCAAAATGGGATGGAAACGGATTAGTGTAAATCTAGAATTCTTTTTTGGCCTTTTCCACAAACTTGTTATCATTTTTCTTCTTCCCCTCAAGATGGATGGTATCATCATTGATGCAAGCTTGAATCTCATGACGTAGGCACATGCATCTTTTGATATCATGTTTGTGAACTTGATGGTATTGGAAAAATGTGTGCTCATCATACCAGTCAGGGTAGGGCTCAGTGAGAGTTCAAGGATCTAGAAAATTCAATACTTTATCTTTTAATAATTTCTTTAAGATATAGAATAATATGATTCAGATAGTTTTGTAAAGTGCCTATTGCATCTGAAGTCCTTGTCATCAGTCAAAGAGGCCACATTCGCAACAGTCTTATTTTTTCCAGAGATCGATACTATAGCCCTACCCTCATAATGGGAGCATGAGGAGGATCCCCTGAACTAACAAATCGTTTTTTGATACTCTTGTAATGTGGCACATAGATGTGCAAAAGAAGGATATTTCATCAAGGCAAATTTATCTTGCCAAGATCTCTGTAGGTTCCTAATGAGAACCTTCTAGACATCCGAGTTGAGAAAAGGATAATAAATTTGTGAGAATATCGATTGATAATGAGATATGAAATTAGTTATCTTTTCACTTTCCCCCTGCTTACACCAAACAAGATATGAGAAGGCCATCTTCGACGTGATGTTTGCCTAGAACTATCTTAGAACTGATTCAGGAGCTAATCAAACGGGAATATGGAATAATCAGGTAAGGAGCATTACCATTCAAGGGTTGTGTCCTTATGTGACCTAGGAAACAACTTAGTCATTGCATCATGGTGAAATAAATCCATACACATGGCATTGAATGCCAAAAAATGCATTCGCGGATCTCCCTTATCACCATATTTATCAAACTTCAAAATCTCCATCCCCTGAGGGATGAGAGTATTTAAAATTTCTATCGACAAAGGACTGTGATGGAAGAAGGGTTGGAAGATGGGTTGAGAGGTGGCCTAAGATAGGTTCATCAGTTGATTATGCATTTGGCCCATGTTTTGCAACAAGGTGTTTAAAATAGGATCAAAAAATGAGACAACACCAGTGGAACCACCACCAAAACCACCATGACTACTAGACCTACCAACCCCTTTTCTGGCAAAGGCCCCATCGCTCGAGCTAGCAGTGACCCCAATATTACCATTGGGAGCATTAGGGGTAGTGGAGCTAAATCCCAAAGGTACCTTGTTTACTTTGATGATACGAGGCACTTTAGGAGTTATGGTAGATGGGCCCATTTCAACCATATTCATCGACACCTTAGGCATTGAGACTTCTATCTATCTCTCAGTGGTCTCAGGCTCGAGTCCTCGAACAAAACTCAATCTATGGTTGTAGGAGGGGACATGAGTTTCCATAATGTCAGTAAGACCTCAAAAAAATGTCAAGCCTACCTGATCCTTATCCAACATATGTCTTATCTCATTAACCACCCTAGCAGCTCTAGTCGTGATATTTTATTTCCCCAAATAGTTCATGAATTATACAAGCCTTGAATCTAGGGAAAGGAGTTGCTTTGCTGGAATCACGAGAGATTCATCTTCCTCCACAGATGAGGTCATAGGAGAAACGAGAGGGGTAGGGACATGCATGGTTTCTCCAAATAATTTTTTGTTTTTTTCCAAAACCATCTTGTAAAAAGTGGGAGTCGTAATGACCTTCGTAAAATTCATCTCTAAGTGTCACACAATTCTTCTAAGACATGCTCGGAGGTCGTAGACTAAGTTTTAAAGTTCATAAATCTTCACAATGCACAAGTCTATAACACACCTTAGACATGGGAGAAGAGGTCTCAAAACAAAGGAACTGATTCAAGAGGTTCACGTTGGGTTCACCAAAATGTAGAGGAGGTGTACCGACCACTCTGTAACTCCAGGTCACAAGAGAGTCCTAAGCAATAGGATTCCCTAATCTACCTCAAGTTTGCTAAGTGAATTGGAAATGTTAAGAGGCTAAGGCTGAAAAGGAAGAGCAATCTAGGTGTTACTATCCTTCTGCTAAACCAAATATTTCGTAGGGCCAAACAAGCTAATTTTGGGGGTTCAATCTGCTACCCAAACATCTCACTACCTGAGGATGACAACATAGATTACAAATTCTAGTACATTGTTGGAATCTGTATGGATAGAGGATCTTAGGAATAGACTAGAACACTAAGAAATCAACTAAAAACTTGACTAATAAGGTTTTATGCTATCACAAAATATTGGAAAATTGTCGAACTAAAATACAACAAGAAGAATACTACGTCTAAGATAAACTAGAATTGACAAAGAGAAAGTGAAAAAAGTGGACCTTGCTAGGTCCATGAGTTGAATATGTAAGAGCTCCACGCGAAAACACCTACACACACAAGACCAAGGAAAATGTTGGGGTTGTTTTTAGAGGACAACCTTAGTCAGTCCCCCACTTTGGTGTTTCCACCTCCATAGATAGCTAGATAGCAACAGTGTAAAGAAGATGATGTAAAACCAGAAAGGAAATAGTGCTAAGAGGAATCACCAACAACAAGCGTGCTACACAAATACACAAAGTGATGCAAAGAAAAATAGTGAAGAACAATACCACCTCCACAGCTACCAGCACTCAAGGCAAGTAGTGGGAGGAGAGAGCTTGCAAGTCCTCCAACAACAACATTTTCACAACAAACAAAGTGTAGGAGCCAAGAACCAACAACTTGCAACCACAAAAGAGTGAGTTTGATATAATGAAGTAGAATCTAGAGTGTGTGAATGAAGCTAAGAGTGAGTGAGAGAATGAAGTGGAATCAAGAAGGAATGAAGGAATGAAGTGATAGATCATTTCAATAGAAAAAGGGAGGAAAAAGACATGTTCTTCGATGGTCAAGGGAGGCAAAGACATTACACTTCGTCACCAATGGAGAAACGTAATGCCTCTATGGATTCCAAAGGCAGGAATCCTATCAAGATGGTAGTGTAGCACGTGGGTGTCCATGTGGCATGAGCGCATCCTGACAAAGATTCCTCCACTGACACGAAAATGAGCTACCAAATGGATGGAGAAAGGTGGCGCATGTAGAATTGCATCATTCGATTTTCAAATTCTAAGGTAGGGGTGATGGAAATGGGGAATTTTCCTAGGGGTGGGTGCAAATTCTCCATTACAATCCTATTTCCAATTATCCACATAATTCACCTTGTCTTTTAGATCATTCATAATGCCTTTTTTTTCAAAATTTTCATAGTAGAGATGGCTTCCCATCCTTTCATTATTTTGATCTCCTATGACCTTCAAATCTCAATTTGGCTACCCATTTTTTCTCATAATATTTCTAGCTTCATATTTATGTAGTTAATCTCAACATAAAACTATTTAGTCATCTTATGTTGATAATTAGCCATGTTCTTAACAGTATTCAAAGCCTCCACTAAGTCCTTAATGTTAATAGATTTTTAGACCAAGAGGAGAACTCCATAGGAACTTTTGAGGTAAGATCAAAATGTGAGGAAAAGGAATAATTCCCATTCCCAATTCCACCACATCAATTTTCTTGGTAGCTCTGATAGTATCATCCTTAATAATCTTATTTACCTCCTCTAACAACCTAACTTCATTCCCAAAATTAGCTTCATTATTTTCTTTCCTTCTAGGGCTAACAATTTTCTCTTTCCCCTTCCACATGGATGGGGGTTTATATTTCCTCTTAACACCAATTCCTACAACAATATCCTCTTTATCAATAGGTCTTTTACCCTTCCCACCGGTTGTAGACCTACAATCATCAAACCATAAAGAAAAATATTTCTCTTTCCCCCTTTTCATAGGCACCTTAGGGGTATAATCCTCACCCTTTATTTTGTTCTTGGCTAGGGTAATCTTTTTTTTGGGCTAGGGTAATATTTTTGTTACATACCAAAAAATTAGAGTATGCAAAATACCATGAAAAAATATAGATAGAGTTTCCAAAATCCTCCCCATCACCCCAGTCCTCATAATTCTCATCATCCTAAGCATCAAAGGAATCATGATTCAAAATTTTCTCAACCTTATTTTTTTAGCTTTTTAAGCTTTGTTGTTTTACCTAGGGTTTCCCCACTAAGGTTCATAGTTTTGACATGATCTAAAATTAACAAAATAAGCTCTCCATGGATGAACACAATCCTTTTATTCCTTCTATTCTCATTTATGGAGTGTTCAAGTGAAGTCGAGATATATAGGAAAAGAAACAAACATCTTATGTCTAAAATAGTTTAGGAGAGTAAAGTGATACCATAGATGGACTTGAATTGTCCCTTAAGGTTCACGTACCTCATCACAAGTTCCACCATCACAACCTAGATAGATTTAATGGATGTGTACTCATAGCCCGAGTACAATTTAACTATTTTTTCCTATTATTGTCCTTGAAGAAGATTTGCATAGCCTCATAGCCATCCTTGCGGTCTTTGAAAAATTTCTACCTTTCATAGATAAGTTGATCCTCTAAGCTATAAGTTCCTCATTGATAGTATCCTCCCACCCAAATGTTGAGACCTTTTTATTTTTCTAGTTGTGAATGAAGATTTTGGTAGCCTCAGGATCGTGACCATGGAAATTTTTCCATGAATGGGACAAGCCTACCATATTTCAACATGTTCCATATATGAGGTTTATGATGGATACCAACATAATTAGAGTGATCAATATTGTTTCTATCTCCCCCATCCTTCTCAAACATGCCTCTCCAATATTGATAGAGGTACCACTTTTCCTAGTCTCGCTAGACATAAAAGTCACTGTCCAGGAAATTCCACTAATAGATTCTAAAAATTCCCACAAAGTGTGTGTATAACTCATCAATCATAATTGAATCATCATGCATTAAACCCACCATTAGGGAATTTATCATTATATAAAACAATTTTTAGCTTGCAATGGGATATTTTGTACTCCTCCAATATTATTAGGTTATCATAAGTCACTCCAAGGTTTGCAAATATGTCATCTGATTGATATCCTTCTTAGAGCACATGAGATAATTCCACCTCATCAAAATCCTCCACTAGATTAGATGCATCTTTGATGAACAAGTCAATGGTCTAACTAGGAGTTAGAAAACCTTTGTGGAATTGGATTACATTTAGTGATTCCCCCTCCATATAAACCTTTTTAAATCCCATGGAATGGGCTACCTTTATTCTATTGTAGTCAGTTGTAGCTTCAACATAATGATTGGTCTATGAACCTAAAGGAATCATCATGACAACTAAAAAATTCCCTTTTTCATTTCTTAAAATGCATGGTTTTGGGATTAATTTTATAGACATATAAATGACCTTAATAGAACAAAAAATATATATAGGTTCTGATATAGTCATCCAGGACAAGCCCTATTATATAGATAAATTACTTCATGATACTTTAGCAAAGTCATATTCTACATCAAGTCTAGAGCTAAGTACACACATTTTTTATTATAATTTTTCATTCAATTTTAGAAAGTTTATCATTCCCAACTTCTCATAATAATGATTAATGAATCTATCCTAGATAAAAATATCTAGAATTATTTTATTTTCTTACACCTATAAATAATTAAGTTGCACTCTATATCCTTATGAATTAAAAGTCTTTAATCATTTGAGATAATATGAGCTAGAAGCCTTTATCATTTTAGATAGCAAGATTATAAACTCCTATATTCAAACAAGATTCAACCTTGAAAGTAATATACATTGCAATCCTTCAAAAGTTTAATATTTAAGCTATGAGTTGAACCATCAACAACCTAAGCCAAAAGCTCAGAAATGACTATACATAGAGGGAATATACAATTTTAATTTTGTAGCTATTATATCTTGTTTTGGCTTAGTAAATTCTTACTCATCAAATCAACCACATGACAACTAGAGGTTAATTTTAAAAATTAAGCTTCATAACCTCTTAATTTAATACCTTCTATGAATAAGTTTAATCTAATTATTGTTAGACACAAATGAAGTAACAAAGATATATGTCATGATTTAGATTAAAAATTTATGTGGTGTTTGATCATCACTACCATAAATTTATAAGGATTATTAGTTTTAATTTTTTTTATTGCTATTAACCAAGATTAATTTGATAGAGGAAATTTTTCAATTAATTATAAATATATAAAAATCTATATAGTAAACATTTTTCATATAACTAGAAATTAAAAGAATTTTTTAAAACCTCTATGAAACATTAATTAGTTGAACTATATATCCTTATGAATTAAAAGTCTTTAAACTTTAAAAATAATTTGATTTAAAAAAAATAAAAAATCTTTTACATGGTAATAAAGACTATAAATTTGTATATTCAAATAAACTTAATTAATATAGATAACAAACCTTATAAAACAACCGTTTCTATTCAACCTGTGCTGAAACGTTCCTCCAAAGACGTCCTTATTCATATGAAATTATTCTGAATATTAAACCCTACAGCATAGTACAATGGTGAATGTTCAAAGAAATTGGTGATTCCTGATTTTTTTAAAGGCATATATGAGGAGAACATTTGTATTTATGACTGATTTTTTCTAAGACGTGTGAGAGAATATGTCTATCTTTTGGTAAGATCCACTGAAATTTTCTTAAGGTGTATATGAGGAGAACATGTCTATATTAGTGTAATCCACTGAAAAGGCGTATATGAGAAAAAATTCTATCCATTGAATTTTTTCAAGTATATATAAAGAGAACATGTCTTTCTATAAGTAATAACCACTGGATTTTTTAATGCATATAAAGAAAAAAAAATATTATATAAAGAAAACATGTATTTTTTAATGCATATAAAGAAAAAGAATTATTAAATTTTCTTTAGTAGTACATGAAAAAGAACATATCTAGGTATCTACTGATAAGAAAAATATTTTGTGTTTGCTTTTGATATAAAAAGCAGAAGAACAAGGGTGATGTCTCTTTAAAACAAGGTCCTATGGCCAACCAACAGCAGAGTAACAGTGACAGCACAAACACAGTCGATCAGAAGACCGAACCATCAAAATCAAAAAACACAGTAGGTACGGAACAAGAGCATAGCCATAGTTCCAAAAAACAGTAATAGGGAACTATCAAACCTATACTAACATCATCATAAATAACTAAGCTACGAATAATGTCCAAATATTTTGTGTTGAAGGTCTGGAATTTGATGGTCTATGTGATTTGTTTTTCAATTTTCAATAATATGTTATAATTTTAAAATTTAGTAGATTGTATGTTTTACTTGTTATATTTTTACGTAACATATATATTAAACCATAAAAAATATATTATAAGTAAATATAATATACTATTCTAATTTATAATATTAATATATAACATTTTATAATGTTTATTATAAAAATGTGCATTAATTTAAATATTTTCAAAGAAAGATTATAATTGTTTTAAATTTTTTAATTTTTTCATTTTTTAATATGAATTTATAAATTTACTTTGTAATAGTAAATTTAAGATTTTTGTATTTATTATATCATTGTTTTCTAATTTTACATTCATTTTCTTATATATACATGATCTCTATATGACAAATGATATAACAAGGATTTAAAAAAATAAAATGAAACATCATCTACACATGAGCACTAGTGATAATCATGCTAATGACATAACCATTGCATTAGCAAAGGAAGAAATCATTTTCTTGATTATGTTTTCTATTCTAATATCATTGAAAGTTGGGGTTTTGTGATGTCCAAGTAAGAAGAGACCACAACGAAAACTATATTTACAATATTTGCTTGCTTATAAGTGAAGTTAAAAGTAGATGCTTCATAATTCATATAGTTATGTTCTTTAATTAATTAATATAAATGTCAAAATAATGAAATATTTTTAAGGTTTAAACTTTAAAGACATATAATTCAATAGAAGAAAGATGCATGAAGAGTCTTCCATAATACAAAATATTGGCATAGAATCTATTCTCATATTATGAAGTTACGACAAGTCATGCTTACTATTCATGCAATTATTGTGGATTATCAAAAAAGATTTTCAAAACAAAACATCATCAAGTATATTAGAAAGTCGAAGTTGAGTTTGAATACATTAATGAGAGTATCTTTAAATAAAATCCAAGAAAATGATGTAAATTGGAATGAAGTATATCAAATATGGAAGAATACAAAGTCATGATTTCTTGACCTTTGATATCATTTCTCTTTGTTTATTTTATGTTTAATGCATCATTCATTTTTGTATCTCAATTTAAAAATAATAAAAGAAAATAGTTCATTTTTTCGAGAAGTTAATTTTGAGTTTAAATATAAATAAATTATATGTTGAAGGCTTATATTAGATTACTATATTTTTTATTGTTTAGTGGAATTTTTAAGAATTATTATTCCTATCCAAAAATACTTATTTAATTTTAATTATACATAATAATATAGTTTAAAATAATAACTAAATTATTTGTAATACTTTATTAAAGATAAAAATCCATATTTTGTTTCATTTTTAATATGTATGATTAACAAAATTGATAGAAATCCATATTTTATTTCTCGTGGGGGGTTTGGTTGGGCTCTGTCTATTTGGTGGTGCCTTCCTTATTCCTGGTGGTGCCTTCCTTGTTCCTTGTTGTTCTCTGGGTCTGCAAAGTTGGACTCTATTTTGATGGTTGCAATGTTAGTTGGCTTGTAGAAGAAAAGTGTTTGCGACATTGGTGACTTCATGGCCCTTGCTTGTAGGTGGAAAACTTGGTTGGTGTTGGGATCCCAGTTTAGCTTCATGCTAAGTTGGTGTTCCTATTTGGGTTGTGCTTCCTCTATTCGCCTTTCCCTTTAGCTTCCACTTTTGAGGTGGGGTACTCACCATTGAGGTGGAGATGGTTTGTGTTGTTGGTTGTGGAAGATGTTGCTATGGTGCTTTTGAAGTCGTTCTAGGTTGGTTTTCTCGTTGCTTCCTTGGGTACACCTATTTTACCCAGTTGTTGGGTTGGTGTGGGTTGGGTGTTGGTCTTGTTTGCAGCAATTGCTACAAATGGTGTTGTTCCTATTTTTCTACCCTTGGCTATGAGCCTCCTTTTTCTCCTATTAAGGTGGAGAGTTGTCGGTGGAGTGCTCATGGTTTTTCCCCTTTGGTTGGGTCTGATGGGTTGTAAGAACCCCTATAGGTTCAAACTATTTTTTTTCCCTTTTGTTGGTCTGAAAATTTCTAAATTGCCTTCAACTTAGCAAGGGTTTATTATAACTTGTAGATTGAAAGGTTATAAGTATAAACAACAAGAAATGAACTTGAACATAAATGTTAGGCAATCAACAAAGATGAACACACCCAACAATGTTAGCTTATCTCCTTTATTTGATTTGAAAGTTGATTACAAATAGAGAGGGTTGGAAAGTACAATCAGTTAGGTTTGTTTTGAGTTTCAGACCTTCAATTACATCTAGTTGTGCCAAAGCACAAGACCAATCCCTAGATTTATGAATGGTAGATGAAGCTAAGTGAAGTAGGATGATATGCTCAACTGGAGATGATAGGAAAATGACTGTAGCAGCCAACTGGAGGTTGTAGATGGTAAAAACTCCTCAGATATGATGATGAAGCCAATTTGAATACTATTGTAACAATAATCTGATTATGCCTAAAGCTATAAATCACCAAAAATATCCTTCTTTACCACGTGAACTTCTTGAGAACCTTCTTCCAGCAAGTAGAGATAAAAATGTCATAAAACAAAGTCATAATCTGCAACTAAAACTTCACCAAAGCAATTTGTTTAAGCTCTATGATGAACTCTACTTGAATTCATCTCATATGGTGGAATGGGGGCATCACCATACCATGGTATTCAAGGGAGCATCCCCTTGAATCGACTGAAAATTACTTTCAGTCAAGAGACAACTCTCTTCAATCAGAATAGCAACACAAAAACATGCCCCTCTCAACCTTCCAAGCCTTCTTAAATAAGGCCTCAAAGAATTAGATTTGTTTCAATAAAATATTTACTTACTTCATGGCTAAGGCACCCAGCCCAAGTCACCCTAAAGAGGATCTGATTTGCTCAATTAAAATATTCAATAACTTATTGGCTAAGTTTCCCAAACCACCCTAGGAAGATCTAATTATCTTTTGAGCATTATAGAATTATAATTTGGAAGCTTCCTTGAGACGCCCTAGGAAGAGATCAGATTTACTCTTTTAAATATTGAATTTTGGTTGCTTCTTCCTTAAGTTTACTAAACTTTCATAGGAAGAAAATTCTTCTAGAAGCATATCTAATTTGATGTGGTCGAATCACCTCCTTGCTTGCTTTGTCCTCCTTGTTTGCTTGGTCTTGCAAATAAACCTCCTTGACTCACAAGTAGACCTCCTTGCTTGCTTTGACTTGCAAATAGACCTCCTTGTGTGCTTTGACTTGCAAATAGACCTCCTTGTGTGCTTTGTCTTACAAATGGACCATGAGATAATGATAAAATAAGATCAACATTATGCTTTGTTGGTTAAGGATAATTCCCTCTTAGCTTTCTAAACACATTGTACCAAAATTTAATTCTCTTGGCCAAAATCATTCCCTAATCATGCCATCTAACCTATGCAAATGTTGGATGGGCTAGAATCAAGTCACCATGGTGTCACTCTGAGAATGGGGACATTACATGGGTTTTGGTAGTCAGTGGCTTTTGTTGGCTCACTTTGGTCATAGAATTGTCATGTCTTCTAATGGGTTTTGTGTTGATGTTATCTCTATGTTGCAAGAATTTTATAATACCAGCTCTTTGTTTTTGTCTAATTCTTATTTTTGGTGTTTGGGTTTGTTGGTAAGGTGGGCCTTCAGTGGCAAGGGAATCCTTTCTTTCCCCTTGGTTTATGTTGTTCTCGTAGCTAGAATTTTTGGAATTGCTTATTGGATTTTGCAAACATTTTTGGGTCTGTTGGTTGTTTCAAGTCTTTGGCTTCTACTTTTTTGGAAGTTGTTGGCTTCTATTGGTTCTTTCCTATCTCAGAATTTTTGTTTTCTAAGTGAAAATCTTGGATTTTTTTTTGAGATTGTTGCCCTTTGGCCAATTTTTTGGTTGCAGGGTTGCATTAGTTTTTCCCTATTTCTGTAGGGAGGTGTGTTCTTTTTGGTTTCCTTTCAGTTGCCCTATTTATTGCAGCTAGTCTGTATTTCCCAGTCTCATGCTCTAGTCAAAAGTATGGCTTGCTGGTTGGTCTTCCAGGTTCACTTCTGGTGAGTCTTGTTTTTTAGTGGTCTCATTTTTTATGAACCACTTGTCCTCTGCCTCTATGGTTTCTTTGTAATGGGTATTGACCCTTCCAGTCTTAACATAATCAAAACAAAATTGATAGAAATATTTTAATATAGAATATTTTACATAAATTAATTTTTTTTTTATAATTTATATTCATCTTAAAATGTCAAATGAAAAACATTTAAATTACCAAACTATCATAAAAAATTGATATGACAAATAGGGGTGACTCTAAAATCTAGGCATATGGTTGAAGCTGGGTGAACCCACATAAGTGGTGAACACTTTTGTGGAGGAAGGGAAAAGACATTTTTTCCCTCTACACAAAGTGAAGGGGTTCGACCGAACGTTTAACATGGTTTAGTCGAACCCTATGGTTCGACCGAACCCCATTGATAATATTAAAATAAAGGGGTTCGAGCGAACTAGGCTTCGGTCAAACCCCCTTAATAGGGATTTTTTTTCAAAAACCCCGTCATTTTCTCGGACCTTGTGAAATTTTTTCATTATTTTATAGTGGCTAGGTTCAGCCGAACCCCTTAAAGATGTTCAGCCGAACCCCTTTAAGAGGTTCGGCCGAACACCCTTTTTCCCCTATCTCCTCAAAAAAATGATTTTTTTTGTAAAAAATTGTCATTCGAAGCTCAATTTGAAAATGAAAATGCAGAAAAATTTAGAAACCCAACTAGATAATGATAGTCCTCGAAATGAGCTATCCGTCGAATATAATTTTAATATGATTTGCTTTTATTATGTATTTTATTTTTTAGTTTTATTAAACATAGGTTTTTCACTGAAAATAAAAATCTTTGGTCTGCACATGTGGAAAAATAGCAGATTATCAAAATAAAAAATTTAAAAATATGTTGAGGCTGGGTATTGATGTCCTTGATCCATTAAAAAAAAAAAAAATGAATTTCGATTCATACAGAAAAAGTTATGTTGTATACAATCCGCCTATGTCTAAATTACAATTGGTTTGACTTTGAAACTTGATTAAGGAAAAAATATTCAATAAAAAACTATGAGACCAAATGAAAGTGCTAGATATCATAGTTAAAAATCTAAATTCAAAAAAATTATAATTTTATTCTTCATACAAAAAAAGCTATGTTGTATACGGTGAGCGTCACTTTTTAAAAATGTTGTTTTCTGAAAAAAACAAGTTTTCGTGGGAGATGGAAAAAAACACACAATTTGATTCCAAAAATTTTGAAAAAAATATTTTTAGAATCTAGAGACAAAATGTGATGAGACTCTATTTTTCATCATTTTCAAATTCCTCATGGTTTAGCCACTACAAGAGCCCGAAAGTGAAGATTTAGTTAAAAATAATAATTGCAGTGTCCAGTTTGCCCAAAAATTGTAAACCACTATTGTGGGATCACCCAGCTTCTTAATTGTTGTGCATGAAGCTTTGATTTTTTTATATGGCATGTGGGCCCATCTTACATTTCATTACGCCCGAGAAGTTTTAGGGTATATATAAATTACCAAAATTCATTCATAAAGCCACCAAGAATGATCTTCCTTGGCCATTATTAATCAAATCAAGAGACTTACCATTCAGTTAATGATGTTATCCATCCTCAAATAATTCATAAAGTTGGGTTGCAATATCTCAAACCTTGGTGGAAGGATTGGAAGTGGTATCTAGACACTCCCTTGTAGAATTATAAACACTCTAAAGGATATTCTTGGTTGTCCCCACACTTCAATATGGTGGGTCAACTCAATCTTCATTAGAAATTGCAATCCTCTCAAGGGACTTGAAAAAACATATTTCAAGGCATTTGGTATGTGGTGTTGGAGCCCAAGTTGGCTCATTTTTCCTAGTGTATGTTGTAACAAGGCCTTCCTTTGGTACTCATCTTTCTCACATGGACACTCCTAGTCCTCATTATCCTTTATGTGGTCATATTGAATCCCTTAAACATCTCTTTTAGTTATTCCCTTGGGCTCAAGAAGCATGGAACTAGATTCATGATTTCTTTAGACCTTTCAAACCTATTGTAGCATTGTAATTTTTCACCCCTAACAATTTCACACTATGAAAACACCATATTTTTCCTATAACATTAACTACATTAATATATCCATTTTGGGGAAAATTTGGGAAAATAAATTAAAATCCCCAAGAAGTTTGGGCCAAAAACACCCGATCAAGGGAAAGGACACCCCTGACGTAAGGGTGACCTATTTTAATAATTTAAATTTTAGTTTCAACCCTTGGGGATTTAAAAAGTATCCCAAGTTGACCTTTAATAAAAAATATCAATTGGGATGCATATATAAACAATTTTTTTTCTCATTTGAACATCTAGAAATTTTTAACAAGCCATTATCATGATCAATTGTACTCTTGCTATGAATATGTATCTAGAAGATGTATATGATTTATTCTCTATATGCTAGCTACAACAACCTATTGTGTTATATAGATTAACCTCTTGTAGTTCTTCAAGCAATTCAATCATCCATCAAACAAATTTTTGTGGAAAATTAGGGTGTGGATATCACTTGAATAGATATTTCATACCTAAGGTAACATTATCAATTATAATTTATTGTTACATTCAATTATTGTTCATTTTTCCTCTACTCAACCTAGGGTAAGCCCTCTTTATCATCATTTGTTGTTTGTGGAGGTTGAAACACCAAAACAAGATTTGAATTAGGCAAGCCCCTATATAGCACAACCTTTTCCCCTCTTTTCATGTGTGCAAGTCAAGTTTGGAAAATTCATTAACAAAATACTATAGAAAAACATAGAGAAAACTGACATATCATCTGAATTTTGAAGATCCTAAAAAGTAGCATAGGGCACCCTTGACCCTCAAATATAGGATCAATTTCTATGTGTAGGTTTCTTTATCTTCATTTCTTAGATCTATAATTATTTCATCAATTTTCAATTTTGAATGTGAGATAAATTACATTTTTAGATCTAGGGTTTATGTCAAATAGGATTATCAAAATACACATTAAATTTCTCCTCTTGGAAACATAAAAGAACCAAACCTTATCATATTGTCTCTCCCTTGTTGCAACTAGATAATCATCAAACCCTAATTGGTTTGTGTTTGAATATGGAGGAAAGAAAATATTTGATCCTAGTTAATATACTAGTTGGATCTAGGATCCCTTTTTTACTATGTATATATTTTGGTGAACTTGACTTATTCTACACTTGTAGCTTTCTTATTTACATAGCATAAAGTTTGAAAATTGAAAATTGATCAAAAAACTAGGTTATTTGAATGTCTTGTTATTGATTTGTATTTTTTTTATTTTCAAAATTAAGCATGTGAACTCTTTGTTCATTAAGTTCATTAAACACCTTGGTGAATTCAATTTAGAATAAAATTGCAAAACATTATCTTTTACTGCATTATTTCATATATGATTTTTCTTGTTTAGGGTAGTAGATCTGAGTTATTTCATTTCAATTTGTAAATTTTATATGTTTACTTTGGAAAGATAGAGAATTTAAAGAATTTTGTTCCCTAAAAAAACATAATCTCAAACACATTCTTCCACCTTTTCATTACATATCTATATTATCGGCACCTTCCCCTATCTCCTACCTCATGGGGGCATCCATTTGTGAAGTTAATTTCATCTCTCAGCTCCTATGAATGATTAAAATCTGTCATTCATGCCTTCATGTGTCTCTAATAATTAAATTAGCACATACTAATTTATTTGAACTCTGTCAGTTCTTAGACTTGGGTTTTCATAGAAAAATACCTATAGACTATTAAACACCTGTACATGTTCTGAGATTGTAGAAACCCTAATTTTAGTTTAGGGTTCCCATGCCCCTAACCAATCAGTTTGATCTCAATTTTTTGTGTTAAACCTTGCTACATGATATTCATTCAATTCTAGTTCCTATTTATGACATTATATCTTAAAACTTTCATATTTGGATGTGCATTGCTAATTTGACCCTAATTCATTGAAATACCCTAAAAATGACATAAAAATAATTTTTCTTTTCAAAAATCTTGTTTTCATAGAAAAATATTTATTTTCTAAAAAAAATGGGGCGTTGTCCTGAACCCCATTCCATGCCACCAAAAGTGATATACATTGGGGCCTTTGACTGACCAAGAGTTTTCTTTCCCATGATGATAACTTGGTGCAAGAGAATACAACCATTGATACCTTTCTTAACATCACTTTTCCTAATCTTCATTCTTCAAGTAATCATGAAACTCAAGTTTATCCCTCTCCCAATATCTCCCCTACTTGTGAGGATATATTGGTGTAAGAGGATACAATCCATTGATACCCAATTGATAAAATATTATCAATAAATAGTCAACTCAATTGAAATTGTAAACCCACAATTGATTATTTATCCTCCTTCTCATGATCCTCAACCTCAAATATGTCTTCTCTCATTATTGGAGTACCTTCAAACTAGCTTAAACCTCCTAGTCATATCCTAAACTTTGCAAAAAAATTACCCAAAATAATTATATGCACCAAGATGTGTTGCAACTACCACGTTATCGTGCATTTTCTCACACATATAACTCTCGAAATAACAAACAACAAAAAAAGTGCAAGCATCCATTCCATTTATTCAACCCTATCTTCTCCCTACACCTTGTGTTCCTCAACATATGGGAAAAGAGTATGATCTTGTTGAGAAAATCTATAATACTCTAGCTAAGATCTCTCTTTGGAACTTAATTAAAACTTCACCTACATACCATGGTATGCTCCAAGAGGCTTTACAAAAAATTGATGTACCACCTTCTATTAAACCAAATGATGTAGAAACCTTGTTAGATGGTATGAAGACAACAAACTTGGATATCACTTTCCCTCAGCATGAATTACCTCCTCTTGAAATTCAAAACCAATATGATGATCTCATGATTATTGTTGTCATTAAAAATCATGGAATTAGACATGTACACTCTAATTGATAATGGATCAGGTCATAATTTTTATAGCATTGACCTTTTACATAAGTTTTGTGTGGATAAGTCTCTCATAAAACCTAATAATATTTCTATTCATGGCTTTGATAATGTTGGTAGGAAATTGTTGGGTAAAATCACACTACCCATTAAGGTAGGTCCTATGATTTTTCCTACCCTTATCCACATCATGCCTAAGTCTCTACCATTTAATCTTCTTCTTGGTAGACCGTGGATACATTCCATGAAGGAGGTCCCATCTACTCTTCACCATGTTATGGATTACATGGATATAATAAGAATGTATATATATAGTTAAAGCATATGTAAAAATTTATTTATAAGCCAAAGTTAAGCATAACATTTCCAACTCTCTTAATTATTTGATTTCATCATCGAAATTTGAACCATTACTCTTAATGGATAATGATACTATGAATGCACTCTTTGGTGATTATTGGTGTTTGTTATATTTTACACCTACTTTCATTGGGGAGTATAATATCTCACCATCAAATCCCAAAGATTCGACACAATATAATATCAACACCACAACTCCTTTGAAAAATTATTGATCAAAATAATATTTCATCTTCAAGTACATGTTTTAGTGATGATTTGGGTTCATTATATTTGCACCCTCCTTTGTGATAGAGTACGAAATCTCACAACCTAAACCTAAGGAGTCTTTTGTTTCATTTACTAAATCTTCTACTCCTACATCAAGAGATTCACAAACATAATCATCCCATGATGGTGATTGGGGCTCTTTAGCTTTTGTCCCTCATGTGTTGGCTATATCTAATAAAGATCCTTCTAGTCCTATCATTTAAACACCCAAAGAATATTTGAATTCTTTCAAAAGAATCAATTCTTCTTATGATAATTCTCTTCTTTCAATAAATAATCATACTTCTCATTTAAACAAGAATTCTCCTACTCCATCTGAATTGGAAAAACAGTATGAGCTTGGATTTAAAATTCTTTATAATCTTGGATTAATGAAATAATGGAGCGAGGATTTAAGGATCCTATGAAATCTACACCTTACCTTGCTAAAAGGGGTTTAGGTTTCCAACCTTCTCCTTTTTCTACATGTCATCCTCCATCATCTAATGCATTTATAACCTCCAGTGTTAAGGGAGAAAAAAATTATTCACAAGAGAAAGGATCGCCTCCTACTCTTATCCTCTATTCAAGCAAGAGCATATTTTGTTGAGGCTTCTCAAAGACCACTTGATTAATCTTCCTCCTCCAACACATAAGAAATTTCATAAACATAATAAAAAAAAATTATCATTTTTATGCATTTCATCAAGTGTATGGTCATTTCACCAATGAATGGTAGACCTTGAGTAATAAAATACAACAACTTCTAGATGGTGATGCAATCACTATTACATGTGTTTCTCCTCAAGTTATGTAGCATTTTTAGCTCTATGTGTGTGCCCATTTCCATTCATGGTGGTACAATCTTATGTGCAACCATATTTCATATATGGTAGCAACATGATAATCTTCAACATGGTTGTCCTTGCCTATACACTTGGGGGGGAAGGATAACTATTTTTGGAGGTGTGCATCATTTTTTAGGATCCCCTCTTTCCCTTATTTCCTTGAAATATTAGTATAGGAAGTATTTCAACATTTTAAGGGGGACATATCACCTTATTTATTTTTATATTTACACATTGGCATCTTGTGAGATTTAACTTATTGACATACCCTCTTGGTGGTGGTGATTTTTATAACACCCCTTGAGGCATGGTTATCAATTTGTCTCCTATGATTTTAAGCATTTATTCATACCCTGAGATGTTAAACTGCCCCCCATGATATTAAACATTTATGTTCTCCCTAAAGCGTGATTGCCAAAAATCCACAAACTTAGTATAATAGAGTTTGTTGGCCTGTGAATTTGCATTTTACATGGACATATAGCATATCAAAACTTACTAGCTAATAGATCTATGTATCCTTTTGAGAAATTTTGTTTATCATTTTAGCATTTTAGATGTGTACATATTGTGTATTCAATGGATGATTCTTGGTAATTGAGACAACCTTAAATACCGAGGTCTCTAAATACCTTGTTGATTCAAATCTTTAGTTTTTGTGTACTAACATTTTTTGTTTTATTCTTTATGTGTGTATCATGTTTTCTTTATGTATTCCTTGTTTGTCTCATGTATTCCAAGTGTTCTCTATGCATTCTACATGTTTTCTTCATGTATTCAATATGTTTTCTCTATGTACTATGCATGTTTTCTCTATGTATTCCACATGTTTTTCTTTGTGTATTTTTCATGTTTATTCATGTATGCCTTGTATGCATCATTTTTTCCTTATGTATTCTTTTTGTATGCTTATATATGTACTCCATTGATTGCTCATTTAATGTATTATGTATGATTGAATTTTGCCTTGTCTTACATGTAATATATCTAGTTCATTTTTTTTTTAACATTCTCAATTGATGGGATACCAAGTTGGGGGCTAGCGCATCTCTCAACTTGGTTCCATCCTATCCATTCAATGTATTTGATAAATAAATATATTCCTTTAGTGTGAGTGTTGAATGTAATATCATACTCTCACTAAGGTGGGGGCTAAATGTAGTGTCATAAATTGTCACACCTGAAAATTTCACACTATGTTGACACCCTATTTTTTCAATAACATTAATCACATTAATAATTATTTACTTTTAGAATAGATTGGGAAAATAAATTAAAATCCCCAACATCTCAAGAAATTTGGGCCAAAAACACCTAGTTGTAGGAAAGGGTGCCCTTGACCTAAGGGTTACCTATTTTAATAATTAACATTTTAGTGTCAGCCATTGGGGATTTAAAAAGAATCCCAAGTTGGAAAATAATCAAAAAGATCAATTGGGATGCATACATAAACATGTTTTATTCTCATTTCAACATCTAGCAATTTTGAACGAGGCATTATCATGATCAATTATGCTCTTATTATGAAGATGTATATGATTTATCCTCTACATGCTAGCTACATCAACCTATTTTCTTATGTGGACTAACCTCTTGTAGGTCTTCAATCAATTCAATCATCCATCAAACAACCTTTGGTGGTAGCTTAGCATTCAGATATCACTTCGACAAAGATTCCATACCTAAGGTAACATTATCGATTAAATCACTTATTGTTATAATCATTTATTGTTCATTTGTCCTCTACTCTACCTAGGGTAAGCCCTATTTATCATCATCATTTTTTATTTGTGGAGGTGGAAACACCAAAACATGGTTTGACTTAGGCAAGCACCTATACAACACAACAATTTCCCCTATTTTCATTTGTGTAGGTTAGATTTGAAAACTTCTTCAACAAAATGCTATAGAAAAACAAAAAGTAGACTATGACATATTGGTGCAAGGGAACCTAGGCCATGACCTTGAAAATGATAACAAAATCGATCTTCAAGGTTCATCAAGTGATTTGAATCTTAGGAAGTTGCAAAGTATTTAAAATGGGATGGAATGGCATGAGTTGCCCATGTAATGTCATGGTGTCAATAAAGTCTAAGTGATAGAATAGCTAAGGTTTAGTGTTTTTATTTATGAATAAGGTCCCTATGAGAATTTATAAATGTATTTACAAAGCTTAGTATCTCTTTAAAAATCTTAGTGGGTCAGTTAAGAGGGATCTTTAAAAACAAGTTGTAAAGGGGTGGTGATTAGGAACAAGATTGTTAAAATTGCCATTTTAGAGTCTAAATTAAGTTGGTTAAAGTAGTTTTTCAGTTCTAGGAGGTATTTTTATGTTGAAACCTTACAAAACAATGTAATTCCTCATGAGAATGATGTTGAACAAGTTTGGAATGAGTTTCTAATAAGAAGTTTGCTATTTTTTGTGTTTTCATTAAGAAACTGCTGATCCCGTGCATTGTACGGCCTGTACATGTTTTTCCACACTCCAAGCCTATAATGGTTGGAAATATAATAGAATAAGATTTATTTTGGCATTGGAATGGTGTTATTTCATTGAGAATTGAGTGAGATATCCCCATTTTACTACCGGGTGGTCTCAAACCCCATGTTTTTCCTGTTTTCCTGAACTTTGCAGGCTTGGTACGGATCTGTACGGTATATTTTGGCTCTAAAATAAATTTTAATGTGTATATATATGAGTAATATTTAAAATTCATTTGATTTGAGGGTTTGAACGTTCATATTGAGGGAGAAATCATTATTTTTCTGAAACTGCCTATTTACCTGTTTTTGGGGTTTTGAGAGGAGTCAAAATGCCATTCGAAGCCTTCCACCCACTGTGAAGACCTATAACTCAATGGATAAGATTAGATAGGACTAATAAATATTTTAATACTTTTTTTTGTGCAGGATAAGTGATTTTCATAACTTTTTGAGAGTTTCTGGGGTGGATTCCATTGGAAAGATGCATGGTTTGATGGGTACAGTCTTGAATTGATAATGGGAAGATAGGAATGGATGTTTTATGAACTTTTAAGAATATTGGGGATAAAATATGAGTTTCTGAGTGAGTGGAATGGTCTGGGAGGCTTTGGAAGCATCATTTTCAATAAACCCTCATGAATTGTGCCTAAAACAAGGTTTTTCAGGTTTGGCAAGTGTTTGTTTGTACCAATGGAATCCTTTTGTTATTTTGAAGGTTTGAAGGCATATTAATTTCTACCCCAAGGTTTCATGGTCCTGTGATAGGTTTAAAGGAATTTTTCTTTGTAAAATAGGCCTAATCAACATAATTGAGCCTCCTAGCCTCTACATCATAGTGGTATCAGAGCAAGGGAGTAGGTCTTTGTGAAGATTAGGATTGAAGTTTGTGTGCAAGAAGAAGAAGATAGTTGGATGGACAAAATGACTCCTAAAAACAATGTTGTTGCAAGGAAATTGGATACTCATGAGAAGGATATAGATACAATGAAAAGGGAGATGGCTGCAATAAAGGCTAAGGGCAGGACTGTTTTGGAGGAAAGTGAGTCTGAAGAGGAAGAGACCTCTAGTGAAGAAGAAGAGATGGATCCACATGATGTTAGAACAATGAAGCTACTAAAGTCTGTGAAGAAGGATGGACATGGCAAAATGGATGTGCCTATGTATGGAGGCAAACTTGATAGTGAAGAGCTCTTCGATTGGATAGGAGCTTTGGAGAACTACTTTGATAGTGAAGATGTTGATGAAGGACATAAAGTGATCAGAGAAAAAACAAAACTGAAAGGACATGCTTTGGTGTGGTGTAATTTTGTGCAAGAAGATAGGTTGAGAAAAGGAAAGAGCAAGATCATTTCTTGGGAGAAGATGAAAGCAAAGATAAAAGGTAAATTTCTTCCTTTTGATTACAATATTCAATTGCTTAAGAAATTATAGAATCTTAAATAGAAGGAGTTAGATGTACAAGCATATACTGAAGAGTTTTATAGGCTAAGTATAAGGACTAAACATGAAGAAGATGAGGAAGAGATGACTGCTAGGTACTTGAATGGTTTAAGATTCAACATTCGGGATGAAATCAGCATGATGGCACCAAAATAAGTAGAGCAATGCTTTCAAATGGCAATGAGGGCAGAAGAAAAGCTAAAGAGGAGACAAGAGAAGGCAGCAAGAGGAAGAGGTAACACTTCTAGAGGAAGGGGATTCAATCCTATTTCAAGGAAAAACAATGAAGGCCAAGGAGATGACAAAAAGGATCAAGAGAAATCTGATTCAAGAGGTGGATGGAGAGGTTCAAGAGGAAAATTTATTGGAGGAAGAGGATCATATCAATTCTCAGGAAGATGCTACAATTGCAACCAGCTTGGACATCCGTCCTTTAAGTGCCCTGAGAAACAAGGCTCAAGCTCTCATGGTGGAGAAAGATGGAATCAATTAGTGCATGAGGATGAAGAGAGTGTGACTACACCTGTAGTGAACCTTACATCAGAAGAAGGAGAGGCACTCATGATAAGAAGAATTGTGTTGCAAGCATCCAAAGAGGAAGATTCAAGCCAAAGAAGGAGCCTATTTAGAACTACATGTAAAAGCAAAGGCAAAGTGTGTCAGGTTGTCATTGATTCTAGTTCTCAAGATAATCTAGTGTCTAGGGAAATGGTGGACAAGTTGTGTTTGGAAAAATTACCTCATGAAGCACCTTATAGAGTCTCTTGGGTAAATGACAATCAAACCTTGGTAGTAAAAGAGCAAGCATATGTTGATTTTCAAATTGGGGAGTATAATGATAGGGTCCTATGTGATATTTTTCCAATGGATTGTTGTCATGTGCTCTTGGGGAGGCCTTGGAAATTTGAAAAGAGGTCTATGTATGATGGATGGGAGAATACATACACCATCAAGAAGGGGGACAAAACCTTTAAGTTGCTTCCCTTGAAGACAAATGTAAGGGATAAAGGTAAGGCTAAGGTAGTGTTGTTTGAAAATAAGGAGATTTTGAGGCCTAAGGATAGTAGGTCTGATGTGATTGCAAGTATAGAGCAGGTTGGTGGAACTATGACAATGAGGAGCACACCTACAAATGGTGTTAGGATAGTAGATATGAAGGGAAGGTGTGTTTTGTGTGAGGATGAGGTGAATCATACCTTTGCATAGCATAATGAGTTGAGTAACAAGGTGGTTCAAACTGGTAAAGGGCGGAGTAAGGTAAAAGAGTCTTTGGAGAAGCAAGAGGAGGTTGATAATGTGTTTCTTGGGATAATTAGATGTATTGTGATATTGTAGTAGGTCAAGGGACAGTTAGTAGGCATGAAGACAAAGTTTGGTGGAGTGGAAAACGAGAGGACAGTGGGTCATGAGACAAGAAGGAAGACAGAAAACCAGACACTTGAAGGTCTGATCACAGTAAAGGAACACAAATACAGAGGTCTGGTGATAGTGAGGGGAGGGCAGTTCATGCAAACACAGTCGGAGTGGTACAAACATGGAGATGAAGCAAGGAGGAAGCTAGGACACTATGTTGCTAACTCTTGCTTATTTGTAGGTATGAGGACCAGTAAGCCTTTCAATTTTGATCCAGGAGTGAGGCAAAGGAAAGTTGCAGGTCTGGCTATGCATGAAGCAGCAAAGTGGGGTCAGAGAACAAGTTTTTCACTCTTGGGACAAGATTTTCCCTATGGGGGGGTGTATGGTGCAAGGGCACCTAGGCCATGACCTTGAAAATGATAACAAAATGGATCTTCAAGGTTCATCAAGTGATTTGAATCTTAGGAAGTTGAAAAGTATTTAAAATGGGATGGAATGGCATGAGTTGCCCATGTAATGTCATGGTGTCAATAAAGTATAAGTGAGAATAGCTAAGGTTTAGTGTTTTTATTTATTAATAAGGTCCCTATGAGCATTTATAAATATATTTACAAATCTTATTATGTCTTTAAAAAGCTTAGTGGGTTAGTTAAGAGGGATCTTTAAAAGCAAGTTGTAAAGGGGTGGTGATTAGGAACAAGATTGGCAAAATTGCCATTTTAGAGTCTAAATAAAGTTGGTTTAAGTAGTTTGTCAGTTCTAGGAGGTAGTTTTATGTTGAAACCTTACAAAACAATGTAATTCCTCGTGAGAAGGATGTTGAACAAGTTTGGAATGAGTTTCTAATAAGAAGTTTGCTGTTATTTGTATTTTCATTAAGAAATTGCTGATCCCGTGCATTGTACAGCCTTTACATGTTTCTCCACACTCCAATCCTATAATGGTTGGAAAGATAATGGAATAATCTTTATTTTGGAATTGGAATGGTGTTATTTCATTGAGAATTGAGTGAGATATCCCCATTTTACTACCGGTGGTCTCAAACCCCATGTTTTCCTGTTTTCCTAAACTTTGCAGGATTGGTACGGACCGTACGATATATTTTGGCTCTAAAATAATTTTTAATGTGTATATATATGAGTTATTTTTCAAATTCATTTGATTTGAGGGTTTGAACGTTCATATTGAGGGACAAATAATTGTTTTTCTGAAATTGCCTGTTTACCTATTTTTGGGGTTTTGAGAGGAGTCAAAATGCCATTCTAAGCCTTCCACCCACTATGAAGACCTATAACTTGGTGGATAAGCTTCGATAGGACTAATAAATATGTTAATACTTTTTTTTGTGCAGGATAAGTGATTGTCATAACTTTTTGAGAGTTTTTGGGGTGGATTCCATTGGAAAGATGCATGGTTTGATGGGTACAGTCTTGAATTTGACAATGGGAAGTTAGGGATGGCTGTTTTATGAAATTTTAAGCATATTGGGGATAAAATATGAGTGTCTAAGTGGGTGGCATGTTCTGGGAGGCTTTGGAAGCATCATTTTCAATAAACCCTCATGAATTGTGCCTAAAACAAGGTTTGGCAAGTGTTTGTCTGTACAAGTGGAATCCTTTTGTTATTTTGAAGGTTTGAAGGCATATTAATTGCTGCCCCAAGGTTTCATGGTCCTGTGATAGGTTTAAAGTAATTTTGCTTTGTAAAATATGCCTAATCAGCATAATTGAGCCTCCTAGCCTCTGCATCACATATCATCTAAATTTTAAAGATCCTAAAAAGAATCATCTCGAGTCAAGATCACCCTCACCCTTGACCCTCAAATATAGGCTCATTTTTTTATGAGTAGGTTCTTCTTTATCTTCATTTCTCAAATTTGTAACTATTCTATTAATTTTTAGTTTTGTCGATGTGATAAATTACATTTTTAGATCTAGGGTTTATGTCAAATAGGCTTATCAAAATACATATTAAATTTCTCCTCTTGGCAACTTAAAAGAACCAAACTCTAGCAGATTTTCTCTCCCTTGTAGTAGCTAGCTAATCATCAAATCCTAGTTGGTTTTTTTTTGAATGTGGAGGCAAGAAAAGAGTTGATCCTAGTTAATCTAATAGTTGAATCTAAAATTTTTGTTTTTACTCTACACCTACCCCTTTTTATTGGCACATTGTTTTTCTTATATATTTTTCTTGCCTCCTACATAGACATATACCCAAATTTGGC
Organism: Sequoiadendron giganteum; assembly: GCA_007115665.2. NCBI lineage: Eukaryota > Viridiplantae > Streptophyta > Pinopsida > Cupressales > Cupressaceae > Sequoiadendron > Sequoiadendron giganteum. The sequence goes on from CM021101.1 coordinate 497,891,983, forward strand.
ATACTTTCAGGGTGAAATTTTTTTATTAGTTGGAAAGATAGGAATGCTAATATTTTTTTTCACTATGTTGTGGATAAACATTTTTCTTTGTACACTAAAGCAACATTTTCTCCAATATTCTTATGTAGATTTAGGTGGAAGCCAACAATGTTACACTTAAATTTTCTCATCTCCAGGAGTTGTTGGACCACTATGGCAACGACCCATCTATTGTTTCCTGAGTTTCTCCTGAATCCTCTCCTCGGGGGTGTTATCATGGGTGCACCATAGGGACAAGCGATATCATGGAAGTCATAGCGATTGTGGTTCTCATTCTTTTGTCCCTTGCCTCAAAATCCTAGGGAGTAATCTACTACTTGTGGAGGATGGTCTCAACCTTCCCATCTTCCATCTCCTAGGTGAGACTCTATCTATTCAAACAATGGAGAATTCCCTCATTTACATCTTTTCATTTCTCTAATCTATGCTTAGCAACCTTCTAAGGAGAATGAAAAAGAAATTTTCACTCTCACTAGTTGGAAGTTGATTGAAGATTCCACCCCTGGTGATGTTTGGGGGAAGCCTAATGATTAAGACCCTCCTCCTCCACCTAGCATATCCTTGGCTACTTAATTTTGTTTGTGGGATTGGTTCTTATTATTTTTTCCTTTTTTTAAGACTTTGTGGGTGTGTCATCTACCACCCTTCTTTGGTGAACATTATATTATTTATTTTTTCTTTAATATAAAATTTTAAGAGGAATTATTCATTAAAAACATGTTTTAAAAATTTTCATCGCATATTCCTAATGCTTGCAATTAGTAGGCTCTCATGGTTACTAATTCAAACCATAATTTAACTTTATTATGACTACAAATATTTGTTTGTGACATGGACTGCATACATTATTAAAAATTCATGAATTCAGACTATAATTTTTTATGTGTTAGATTGTTAATTGAGGGAGTTCATAATGAAGGGATAGATGACGACCCTTAATTTAAATGTATATCTTAATATAACTACATATTTTATTTAGAGCATTCAAGCAATGGTCATTTGATCATATTCAATTCTTTTAGAATGTTTATAGTCTATGATTTAATTTTCAAGTGTCACCTTGTATTATTATGCTTTTATCTTTGACCATGTTTACACAAAGACAAGGTTTAAAGAATGTTTATATATTATTTTAAAATAATACAATTATATTTTCAATATTTATGTATTGAATGTCAAGTGGGTGATGTTATATTGAAGGTGCATATGTCAATATAAGGTGTAAAATATGGTGGTAAGCCTTGTGCATGTTATATAAGGTATTTAATCAATGTCTATTTGATCATTTTTTCAAACCTTGTGCCTTATACCCTCAACCCATACCCTAAACCCTATACCCAATATCCTCAACCCTAATCCATAATCCCTATACCCTACACACTTAATCTTATACACTCAACCTTGAACATTATCCCTCAACCATAAACCCTCAAGCCTCAACCATATAACTTATACCCTCAAACCTATACTTAAACTCTAATGCTTCAACCCTCAACCCTATACCTCAAACCCTAAACCGTACACCCTCATCCCTATACCCTATACCCTCAACCTTATACCCTAAACCCTTAACATTATCCCTCAACCCTATACTTAGAACCCAATCCATACACTCTCAACCCTTAACCATATTCCTTATACCCTCAACCCATACCCTAAACCATATACCCAATATCCTAAACCCTAATACCTATACCCTTTACACTTAACCTTATACAATCAACCCCGAACATTATCCCTCAACCGTAAACCCTCAACCATATACTTAAACCCTAATCCCTCAACCTCATATACCTTAAACCCTAAACCCTACACCCTCATTCATATACCCTCAACCTTATACCCTAAACCCTAAATATTGTCCCTCAAACCTAGACCCTCAACCTTATACTTAAACCCTAAATCATACACTCTCAACCCTTTACCATATGCCTTATACCCTCAACCCATACTCTAAACCCTATATACAATATCCTAAACCCTAATCCCTATACCCTATGCACTTAACCTTATACACTCAACCCTAAATATTATCCCTCAACTATAAACCCTCAACCCTCAACCCTCAACCCTATACCCTATACTTAAACCCTACACTTTCAACCCTCAACCCTATACCTTAAACCCTCAACCCTCATCCCTATAACCTATACCCTCAACCTTATACCCTAAACTTTTAACATTGTCCTCCAATCCTATACTAAAACCCTAAACCATACACTCCCAACCCTTAACCCTATAACTTATACCCTCAACCCTATACCCTAAACCCTATACCCAATATCCTAAACCCTAATCCCTATACCCTATACACTTAAACTTATACCCTCAACCCTATACTTAAACCATAAACCCTACATTTAACCTTATACCCTCAACCCTCAACCCAATACCTTGAACCCTATACCCAATATCCCAAAACTTATTCCCTATACCCTATACACTTAACCATATACCCTTAACCCTGAACACTTTCCCTCAACCCTGAACCCTTTGTACCTTAAACCCTAAAACCTATACCCCCAACCCTCACCAATATACCCTATACCCTCAACCTTATACCCTAACCCCTGAATGTTATCCCTCAACCCTATACTCAAACCTTAAACCCTACACTCTTAACCCTTAACCCTATACCCTATACCCTCAACCCTATACCCCAAACCCTATACCCAATATCCTAAATTATAATCCCTATATCCTATAAACTTAACCTTATACCCTCAACTTTGAAAATTAGCCCTCATCTGTAAACCCTTAGCCCTCAACCCCATACTTAAACCCTAAACTCTACATACAACCTTGTACCCTAAACCCTAAACCCTCAATCCTCAACCCTATACCAAATATCCTAAACCCTAATCCCTATACCATATACCCTCAACCTTGAACACTATCCCTCAACCCTCAACCCTATACCTTAAACCCTCAACCCTCATCCCTATACCCTGAAGCCTTAGCCTAATGCCCTAAACCCTATATTCTAGAGGTTTAATTTGACCATTTTGGTGTATAAATTTGACACACTTTTTAAAAGCCACTTTGGGACCCCTCCTAATGGTGAATACTTGCTCTAGGGAAATAAATGCCATAATAAATACTAAATTAGAGGAATTTGAATCTAGAATCTCCTCCCTTATTAATCCCATATATTTGATTAAGATTTTATTCTAGTGGTCAACTCTATTGCATCCTTATATGAATAGGAAATCTTCTCATCTACTTCCTCTATAATCTGAGAGGTTAAATCTAAAATAAAACAATTCATTTATTTTATGTCAAGGTTTCTTCTATCTTTCAAACCACACTTTTAAATCATCATCCATAGCATTTTATTGATTCCTCTGCATTTCTATTATCTTCCATATTTTATTTATGTTTTTTGTTCATACATTAGGTGAGTGAGAAGTTTTCATAAACAAGTCCCTCAATTATTTCCGTGATTTATCATACTTAGAGTATTCTTTAATGCACCATCTTAGTGCCTCATCATTGAGGGTCTCCACAAAATTGTATAATTTGGTTTAGTCATCATCAATACCAACCCAACTCCAATGAATGTCTAAGGTAAAGATATGTTCACTACCACCCTTGGTGTATTTACTAAAAATAGGGAGCTTAATTTTATGTGCATCCATATTTGGATTATCCTTTCTCCTAATCTATTCTCTACTCTTGGATCTCTTTCTCTCTTTCTATCATGGCTTCTTTGTCTAGCTTCACTCCTTTTCTACTTGACCAAAGTCATTTCTCTACCATTATCTCTTGGAAACGAAACATCTAAGAACTTAGTTCCTAATATCTATCACAAATCTCATACATAATTGCTTCTTGATATTTTTTCTAACCCAATTAATGATTCGCTACTTAATTGAATCTTTAGAAATTCTTCTTGATTTTGACAACATGGGAGGTCACTCTTAGTCCATGAGGTTCATCTCCCCATAGTGTCTTTCTAGCTTAGGGAACATGTTGGTTCACAACACATACATACATGCATACATACAAACATGCAAACTGTAGACACTTAAAAATGTCTGCAATGATATCATACACTCAAATCGGGTATACTAACATCATTTTGTATTGAAATCCATCCTCTTTTCGATTAATTAATTAAATTTTCCTAGATATTTAATTAATTACCTCATTTGAATCTATTAACCTAATTAATTTAATCGGATTGATTCACCCCCTTCCATGCTAACATCTCGTCTCATTAAATTAAATAAATCAAATTATTTAATTTAAATCATCTTCTTATTTAATTAAATAAACCTAAGTTATTTAATTAAATATCATTCCACTTTTCCCCCTTTTTTTTCATTAAACCACTTTATTTAATAAATATCCTAAATATCCCAATTGCATAATTAACATTGTTTTAATTATCAATTATCTAATTAAATCTAATTTCCCCCCACTTGCAAAGGAATATTCCACCCTTTGTATATTCCTCCAAAATGAATATTCCTTCCCCTTTTGCACAATTAAATTTGTTTTAATTTGCTAAATATCTATTTTCCTCACCCATGAGAGAATATTCTCTCTCCTCACTCATTTGAAATAGGGGAATATTCCTTTTCTAACAAACTTACTTGACTTCTTGTGCAAGTTAACTTGTGACCTCTTGTGCAAGTTAACTTATGACCTCTTGTGCAAGTTAAAAGTGTGTTTTTTTGGACAAAGGTGAACCCTTGATTAAATATCATCATTGATTCTCATCTGTTGATGAGAATCCATGATCCATGCTTCATCTCTCCTTCATCCTTGACCATTGATTAACCTTTTTTATCTCAACCCTCCATTTCTCATTTGTTATCCTATAAATAGGTCACTATTTGGAGACAAATGGATCCATCTTTTTTAGAGAAAACACATGTTGTTGAAATCACTCACACTCACACTCATATTTAGCATTTACTTAGTATCATTTTAGCTTAAATTACTTGCATTGATTATTTTATCTTCCATTAATGGCTTCCATGGTAACATAGATGCATTCATGTAGCTTGTTTATTAATTAGGGTTTTAATCTTTTAGCTTAGAATCCATTTATATTAGCTTTTCACTCACACATCTTAATCTAAATCATGTTAAAATAGCTTGCATCATGTTAATCTAGTTTTAAATCATGTTTCACCACACATTTTTTATCAGTTTCATCAATTTTCTTCCATAAAATTGATTGGAACAATCTCATTTACCCACAGGATTGGGAAAGGATTGTTGTTCCACATCAACATGACACAACTCCCCCAATAAGATAAGTTTCAATGGATTACAGTAGGCACTTTAAAAAACTTTCATAGTTTAGCATGTTTTTAATAAGGTAAGCAACATTTACAACGTGTTGTACCCTTAACACAAAGAGCCACAAGGGCCAAAAATTTCAAGTCCAATAAACATAGAAACTAAGCCAAAAAACACAAACCGCAGATCAACAAAAGATAGACAAAACAAAGATAAAACAAAAACTAACTAGCATTTTTATAGTTTAGCATGTTAGTTTTGATAAAATGTTTGGTTTAATTTATTTTGAGTGATCTCTATTGGATTGATGTTTAGTGGCATGAATATGCTTCGATTCTTCATAGATCAAGTGTAGTTGTCCCATACTAATCCATCAGTCACAGTTTGACACTAGAAGGAGGGTTGAACCAATCACATTTAATGAATTTTCCTTTCAAAGTCTATTTTTTGGTTTTTGCAAATATAGTGATGCTCCAGGAGATTTCAGCGATGCCTTTGTTAGGCGTCGCCATATAGCGACACTTTTTAAGAAAATATAGTGATGCCTAATTAATACCCTGACGCTAATTAAAATAAACGGTGATGCTAATACTTTTTAGAGGTATCAAGAATTCAAAAATGGCGACGCTATCCTCATCACTGCCTTTCTATAGAGTGACACTATTTTTCACCAAATTGATGCTCATTTTATTTATGGTGATGTTATCATGAATAGTGAAACTCTTCTCTGGTAAGCAAAAACAATGAAAAAAATTAGCATGTGTTTTAAAATTTTGGTTTTATCTACTTTTAGAAACATCATTGACTTCTCATTTTTTTAGGCTAACTATGTTTTGTAGGTTGGACGATAAAAGTTGAAGTGAAGAAGAATTCTTCTCTTTAAATCTTATAATTGTAACCAGGTTTTTTACACTTTTTGGGGCAACCCATTTATCATGCTTTAGGACCACACTAGCTTTCAATTGAGTTTTAAAATGAACACTCAAACGGTATTAAAATGAACCCTCACTTCATTATGTCACTTTGGGTTTAAAATTAAAAAATACAACTTAACGCTTTGTTTGGTACTTAAAATAAACTTACCTTTGCTTTGATGGTTAAAATTAACAAGTGTTTTCCATGTCTTGTGATTTACATTTTTGTCACTGAATGTGTATGCTCTTCTCTCATGCCACTCGGTGATCTTAAGAATCAAAATCATTCCTTTGATATTTTGTATAATCACCCACATATTTTGAATTGTATTAAAATAAACCCCATGCTAGTGTAGGGTAAAGGCGTCGTGTGTGATCTCTCCTTGTTTCATGTGATCTGGGAGATCGAACTACAAACATACTTCCTTGCTTTTGTATATATTTAGAGGGTCTACCTCCCCACTTTGAAAGAAGGGAACAACCCAAGCAGTAATGAGCTAAATCTAAGCTCTTTCAAATAGCTATATAAAAAATATGTTTGTGAAGAAATTCACAAGCAACAAGTGCGGATGTGTCATACCAAAAAGTACCACCGCTAGTGTCTGCATGACACATCAAAATCATTTCTAAGGAAGGGATTGGGATGCCTCTTGATTGAAATAATCTTGACCTAATATTTCCATGTGTATGGCCACTTTGAACGAAAGCCCTTACTAAGAACCAACTGTTTAGAAGCCAAAAAACCTTTATGCTTGTTGGTGCAGGAACGGTCATTCTGAAGTTGCCCCACATTTTACTATTCATTGTTGAAATAGGAAAATCCTTAGGATCTTCGAATCTTCAAGATTCGAGATTTGATGGTCCTAAGAAGTGTGTGCCATGGAGGGGATCCAGTGTTGCCAAATCTCTAGCTATTCACATTGTCTTAGTGTTTGGAGAAATCTAAGTGGGGATTCAACAAGTAGTATCTTCTAAACCTAGGATTATATATGCTTGTGAGTCAGTTTAATACTTTTCTTGGTTCCAAAACATTGCAAACAAACATCAACAAACTCATTTCAAACCCTTTGGTCTAATTATGGATACTTCTTGACAAAACCTTGATATTAATGCTTGTCCTAAGAATTTATTCTTAGAGACTTCTAAGTATTTTGGTTTATATTTCAATCCATATTTCCCAAAGTTAACATAGGCAACTATGGCTTGAATTTCATCCTTTTCACAAAATGGACCTTGTGAAATTTATGATATTTTTGACATAGACATTTAGTTTGAAAACTTAATCAAGACAAGTGTTTGTGGTAAAAGAAACTCACCTAAGCAAGATAAATTGAAAAATTGAACCTCACATGACCATTTGGAGACTAATTACTCCCATTGAACAACCTGACCTTACACCCGCTATCATTCAACCCAACTTTCAAATCATTGAAGGAGAACAAACCAATATAATTAGTAGTTTGAGAAGCTTCACTTCTGAAAAAAAAGAAACACCAAATCAATGGAGAAACATAGCATATGTCATAGACAAAGAAGAGTAACAAGTTGATATTATGGCTAGAAGGCCCATATTACCACCAGCTACACGGTAATAAATATCCTCCTTTTCATAATCTTAATTTCTCTAAATGGTCTCGCAAAATCAGAATCTCCAAGAGAAGGTCTATAGGTCATCACTTCAAACTTAGGCATCTTAGTCCCAAAGCCATCAAAAGACACCTTTTAGAACTTCACCAAAATAAAACTAGGTTGGTATATAACTTCTACAAATGTGCTTCAAGGAAAATCCCAGACTTGTATGCATTCTTTTATAGTCAAAACCTGGGTCTTTTTCATGATCTTGAACCCTTCTAAATCATTGGGTCTTTAGGATTTAAATACTTTAGAGTTATAGCATTTTTCTCACTACCTTGTTCTTGTCAAACAAAGGTTCACTCTAGGTCAGCATTGGGTCAAACATTTTATTCATCCCTTCATCAAATTTCATCCTTCACTTCACCAAAGTTTGCAAAAAATCTAAATACACCAACACTTTCTGACTTAAAATATCTATCAAACCAACCCTAACTTACCTACTTTGTATGTGAAATGAATCCTTTTTCATGCACTTAGTTGTGTTATTTATCATCTTTGAACTAGTTTATCTTGAAGGTCATGATTCTACCCTAAAGATTTCCAAGTTCATAAAATTCCTTTATCCAAACATCAAAACATCAAACTTAACTCAAAAGTGTTGTCCCAAAACATTTGCAAAGATCAATTTTCACATCATCCATTTTTTTATCTCCCACTATCATCATTGATCCAAAAATACTTAGAGCATCCCTTTTACCTAGATTTGAGTCAACTAGAGAGTTCAAACATTAAAAATCTCAACATAACTCTCCCATAGCTGACCCAAAATTTATGGTAAACACAAGATCACAACACAAGAGAATCATGGAGAAAACCAAAGTCACATTCACCTCAAGTGATCCAAATACTCAAGAATTTGATTCGAGAAGTCAGGTTACCCCATCACAAAAACCATCATCTCCATTAGGGACATATGAGATAGAAGACATTACCCATAACTTGTTTGAAATTACTAGGGAGGAAATCATGAAACATCAAGCCTTAGAAAACACAGCTCCGATTTCTCCATGTTTTGTTGTGCAACCTTTGATGCAAGGCTTAACAACTCCATCGCTAGGGCTAAATAAAATATCCATACCTACTATTGCAGCTAGTCTTGCCAAAGACTTTGGTCTAACTCTTCCATTTGAAAGCACCACTCTTGTGGGTACCCTAAACACCAATCCACCTCAAACCACTACTTGGACACCTACCTTTGATGCTCCTCCCATTCTCGAAGATCCCCAAAATCCATATAAACCTATTACACTTCATTACTCCACAACAACCTCAACATATCGAGGACACCCCTCTTCATCCATACCCATGAGTACCAAAAGTGTGCCCAACATCACACAAAGTAGTGTGGACCAAGTGTCACAATTAGACCCAAAAGGGAAAGGAAATTCCCTCATGCAAAATCAGCCTTTAACACAACATGGAACATCTTCATCCAATCCTCTTGTTGATACTTTAAATCTTGCAGCTGCCCAAAACACATCTATTCCATCCATCATCAACCCACACCAAAACAATCCCTTGATCACCAACCCCATCAACCAAGGTAATACCTTGGCCACATCCCAAACACAAGGGAATATACAAAACATTAGTCAAGGGAATCCTTTCAATCATTGGACTCTAGGTCCTAATGTGCCCTTAACATCATAAAATTTAACAATGTCATCCTCATCTTTTTTGTTTGTCCCCCAGGTCATCCAAAATCAAATGGGACCTCAAACTTACATTCCTCCATCCCAATCCACTATCTTATAAGGGATTTTAAATCAAGGGAATGCACAACCTCTCATCAATAATCCACTACCTAATCAAAACATTAACACCCAAAATCCATAGCAGATGTCCCAACAACCAACTAATTCTACATTTCAAGCACATGCCTTAGCTTTACAACAAGCACAACAAGCTTTCCAATAGTAGAAACAATAGCAATCAACCCTAGTAGCACAGTAACAACAAGAATCCCTAGTAGTGCAACAACAACAAGCATCCATAGCAACACAACATTGGCAAGCAGCCTTAGCAACATAGCAAGAAGCCTTAGCAACACAACAACAAGAAGCAACCTTAGCACAACAACAACATCAAGCCCATCAAGAAACCATTGTAGCACAACAACAAGATGTCCAACAACAAGCCCTAATGGTGCAACAAAAATAAGCCCAACAAGTAGCCCTTGCAGCTCAACAACAACAACAAGCCTTACTAGCTCAAAAATATGCCCAAAAAACACCAACACCAACAAGGTTCCTACTACAACCCTCAATAGAAAATCATCAATACAAATGTGTTAAGAAAATATACATCAACACCTCAATCACCTTCACATAATATCACACCACGATACACCCCATACAACACTTTATCATATCATAATCCCACATACGACCCATCTATCATCCCAACATATGTTCCTCCACCAAACCCACAAGATGATCTAGCATTGCAACTAAAGGTGTTGTCACAAGAAATGTAGGATCTTTGAATGGGAAAGACAAAGAATCCCCATACACATAACCTATGTCTATATCCATTTGATCAAAACATCAAAATGGTACCATTCCCTCTAGGCTTTGAAGTCCCCAAATTCGATAAATACAAAGGGGAAGTCCTATGGACCATGTTAAAGAGTTTAATGCCATGTGTATGGAGGTGGCCTATAATGATTCTTATTTAATGTGCCTCTTTCCATGAAGTTTAACAGGTCCTACCATGGATTGGTTTTGTCAACTTCCTCCCGATATCAAAACTTTTCAAGAAATCACTGATAAATTCATAGATCACTTCTCCTTTAATCTTGACATGGATGTAATCCTAGAAGAGTTGTATACTCTTAGAAAAAACAAAGGAGAATCTTTCACTAGTTTCTTGCACTGGTGGAGACAAAGAGCTAGCAAGAGCAAGTGGCCCCTTCCTGATGAACAACAAGTAGGGACCATCATATCAAATATAGATCTGGATCTATCCTTCCACTTGGAAATGCAGTGCATCACATCTTATGATGAGCTTTTCCCTAGAGCCCTCAACATCAAGAGAGCTCTAATCTCATAGGGCAATACTCAAGATTACAAAGATAATCGCCCATCAACTAGTTCAAATTACAAGCCTCGTGTCTGGGATAAGAACAAGAATATAATAAATGATGGCATGGTAGATGCTAAGGTAGTTGTAAGTGCTCCTAGGCCAAACAACAAGCAATTCGCTAACATTCAACCAGTTGTGCAAAAAATAATACCCCCTCAAAACAAACAGATCAACAACACCAAAATGCAACAAAGTCGAACCCCTAACAAGAATAACTATCTGAAATGCAAATACACATAGTTATCAGAACCTATCAAAACCATCATGAAAAAGTTAGTAGAGTCAAACCTGATAATCCTTCCCAATTTTGAAAACTACCAAGAACCACAAGAAAAACTATCCTTGTACAACAAGAATGATCTTTGTTACTTTCACAAAATCAAAGGACACAAAATAGAAATTTGCATGAGGCTCAAAAATATTATCCAAGACCTTATAGAGAGAAACACCATATCCATTGAAATACCAGCCGGTAACCAAGATCCTAAGATATACAAAAACCCTATACCAGATAATAACAAAGGGAACAACAAGAGAAAAGCTAAGGATTACACAAACGTGTAGCATACCTATTGCAACATAGTCGCTTCATGTGATAGTGTCATCACCATTGCCACCATCGAAGGGCCTAGTTTGGAGTGTGGAGTCACCACACGATGTGGAAAATTCACCATCCAATGAGTGCCACCTCAATCTAGGGCACAACCTACTTTGCCAACATCAAATCCCAACAAGTACAATCTCCTAGATTAGCTTAAGAAGACCCCCACATAGATTTCAACCTTAAAACTATTGAGGCTATCCCCTACACATAGGGAAATCTTAGAGAATTCTTTGTGAGAGTCATCCATCCATGTGGATATAGATACCAAACAGTTTCAACCTATGGTAGGGCATATCACTAATCATCTTCTCACCTTCTCGAAACAAGACCTACCATCATAGCCATCTCATAACTGCTCCTTACACCTTGAGGTCATTATTCATAAGAACAAGGTTAAATGAATCTTAGTAGATGGAGGTGTTGGTCTGAACATTTTCTCCCTTCAGTTGATCAAGAACCTGGGCTATTTAGAAGATACTATTGAGAAAGCAAAGAGTGCCACCATCAGAGCATATGATGACCAAGAGCAGGTATCACAAGGCATCATTGCATTACCCATCCAAGTGGGACCTATCATTGTAGAGACTAAATTCCAAGTGTTAGACCTTGATCTTCCCTACAATATCCTAATTGGCCGACCATGGATCCATGCCCTAAAGTTGCAGCCTCGACCTATCATCAATGTGTAAAAAAAAAATTGAGGGTAGAGAAATTACCATCCATGGAGATCTTGAACCTTTTTTAGATTGCAAGAACCTTGAGGAAAATTTCTATAATATCCCCCAAATACCCAAGAATGATGAAGGGCCTACACCATCATCCTCATTTTTTAACCCATCATCCCTTGCATCGACCTTAGAAACAAAAAAATACCTATTGTGCAAAACATTCCCGATATCAAAGCAGTGATTAAGGATGATGGTTGTGGAAGCTATAAGCTAATGAAGAATACCTTTATCTTGGGAGAGCTACCTCTTTCTCCTCAATCCCATGGCAAACCCACATCTAGCAACAACGAGCCCAAAATAGTCAAGATGGAAGCTACTACCTTCACCAAGTGGGGGAAATTGAACCAAGAAGATGTCAATGAGGAGGATGTCTCTAAACCGCTATATCAGGATGAATGAACTATCCCTATTCTTCCCATGGAAGATGACAATAAAGGCTTGTAGCTAATGAAGGGATGGGGCTATAACAATAATGAGAAGTTAGGATAGAATGATAATGGTTTCCTAGAACCCATCATTCCTAAGAAACGCATAAAGAATCTTGTCCTAGGTTGTACTACTAGCAAGGTCACCCTTATTAAAAAAGGTACTTCCACTAAATAGGATGAGGCTTCCTCTTGGTTACCTACATCACATGATACGACCTTAGACAACTTCCCCCTTGACTGTTTTGACCTATTTGGGAATAACTCCCTTTTCATGATATCCATAACATCCTCTGAGAAATCAACCAACTAAAATACACCTGGAATACCGACAACGCATTGACTTGGATCAACAAGGACCACCGATTCTTGATTTATTCAAAAAGGATGAAGCGATCTCATAATTCATGGGAATCTATGACAACTTACCATGGGCAAATCACAAAGCAGGTTTTGACATAAAACTAGACACAAAGGCATACTACGAGGAGATGATTGAATCCTTCAGTCACAAAATTGATGAAATGCAATTAACATGTAGATCTTTGAGTGAAAACCACATTGTGGCACTTTCTGATCCTAAAATAGTAAAAATAAAGGATGCATCTAAAGGTGAAAACCTCTTTGAGGCACCCAAGGATGAGGGATTCAATCCCCCCCTTAATACAATGCATGCGGAGAAGTCAGTAGTGCTAGCAGAAAATGCCACTCCAATCAATGTGGGAATAGAAGAAGCACCGAAGATCACTTTCTATGTTGAATCTTTAGTGGATGAAGAATAGAAGAACTTGACAGAATTCCTAAAATAGAGAAGAACCAACTTTGCATGGTCATACCTTGATATGTCAGGGATCGATCCAAAATAAGTTGTGCATCACTTAGCAGTCTATCCTGAAGCCAAGCCAGTGAAGTAGAAATTAAGGAAGATGCACCCTCAGATAGCACTCTTGGTGAAAATTTAGTGAAAAAAGCTTCTTGATGTTGGATTCATCTAACCAATAGATTATCTTGAGTGGGTTTCAAACCTGGTACAACTCTCAAAACCCACTAGGGGCATCAGAATATGCACGGATTTCAAAGACTTTAACAAGGCATGTCCAAAAGATGATTTCCCTCTTCCTAACATCGATCTCATCATGGACTTAACAACTGGGAATGAAATGCAATAAATCATGGATGGTTTTTTAGGCTATAATAAAATCATGATAACCAAGGAGGAGCAACACAAAACTGCATTTACTTATCCATGGGGAAACTATTGTTGGAACGTGATGCCATTTGGGTTGAAGGATGCAGGAGAAACCTATCAAAGAAAAATGACCCTCATCTTTTATGACATGATCCACAAAATAGTCAAAGCTTGTGTGGATAATATTTTGGCCAAGTTGAAAAAAAGGAGTGTACACATATAAGTCTTAGGACCCATCTTCGACAGACTTGAAGAATACAAGGTACAATTGAATCCAAAAAAGTGTGTCTTTGGGGTTACATCAGGGAAACTTCTTGGCTATATCATCTCAAAAAGAGGGATAGAAATTGATCCAACAAAAGTGAAATCCATCCTAGACATGGAATCTCCACAAACACTAAAGCAGAAGAGAGGATTATAAGGAAGAGTGCAATCCATCAGAAGGTTCATAACACAACTATTAGATAAAATCCACCATTTTTCACATCTTCTCCATAAAGGAATAACTTACAAGTTGGATGAGAAGTGTGAAAAAGCTTTCAATAGATCAAGGACTACCTATTGACACCACCAGTGCTTATGCTATTGATACCAAAAAAACCATTGATCCTGAACATCTCAGCAACATCAACAACACTAGGTGCTCTTCTAGCACAACATGATGAAAACGGAAAGGAAAGGGCTATCTATCACATAAACATGAGCTTGGTAGGCTATGAAATGAACTATTCATCCATTGAGAAAGCATGCTTAGCAATAGGCTTTTCTTCACAAAACTTTAGACATTACATGTTGTCACATCAAGTCAATCTTATTGCAAATATCAACCCATTGAAATCCCTATTATCCAAAGCAACTCTCACTAGGTGAATGGCCAAATGGGTAATGATCTTAACCAAATTTGGCATAGAGTATGTGAAGGCAAGGCAATCAAAGGATAAGTGATCACAGAACAACTAGAAAAAGAACCTATCTATGCTGAGAACCCATTGATATATGAATTCCTTGATGAATCAATGTTCCTTGTCAATCTCACAGATCAATGGAAAATGCACTTTGATGGATCATTCACCCAACATGGACTAGGAGCAGGTATTCTCTTCATCACCCCTCAAGGTGATTGCATTTTAAACTCATAAAATCTATCATTTCCTTGTACTAACAATATTTATGAGTATGAAGCGCTAATCATAGGTCTAAGGATAGCAATTCAATGGTAGATACAAGAGATGAAAGTATATGGAGACTCACAACTGGTTATCAACCAAGTCAATGATGACTATCAAACTAAGGATGAAAATATTACTCCTTACAAGAAGATGGTGGAGAGTTTCAAAGACCTTTTCATTGATATAAATTTTGAGCATATTCCTCCCATGAACAACCGAGTAGCAGATGCAATGGAAACAATTGGATCATTGTTAGACATGTCGAACAACATCCTCCAATGTGAATTCTTAGTAGAACTTCTCGTACCAACTTTCAAAATCCCTAAATCTGAATTCGTGTGTGTCATTGTCGGTCCTAGATCCCCATGGTATCATGACATATTCATCTACCTTAGTAGAGGAATCCTCCCATCCGATATCACCTCCAACCTTAAAAATACCTTTGTTAAGAAGACATCCCAATTCATGATCCTAGGTGATACCCTTTACCATCGAAGCATTGAGGGGACATTACTACAATGTCTTAACCAAGAGGAATTCTTGACCAATTTAATAGAAGAACGCAATGGCAAATGTGGTTCCCATTCTAGTGGTATGACTTTAGCTAAGAAATTGTTGAGGATAGGGTACTACTAGCCAACCATGGAAATATAATCCATCAGTCTTTGCAAAAATGTGTCTAGTGTCAACATCATGGAGATTTGATTCATGCTCAAGCTTAGGAATTGCACCCCTTGATCACACCTTGGCCTTTCTCACAGTGGGGGCTTGACCTCATTGGAAATATAACTCCAACCTCATCCAATGGTCACAAGTTTATCATAATGACCATTGATTACTTTACCAAGTGGGTCAAAGCCATTCCTATGACCTACATAATGAGGAAGCAAATTGCCAAGTTTATCCTGAATTACCTTATCTATCGTTATGGTGTTCCACAAACCCTTATATCATACAATGGAACACCCTTCAAGAATCAGGATGTGAAAGAGCTATTTCAAAGATTCAACATCCAACACCAATTCTACACCCTGTATTACCCCAGGGCAATGGTCCAACTGAGGCTTCAAACAAGAACATTTTGAAAATCCTAAAGAAAACAGTCAATGAAGTTGGTCATAATTGGCATCTACAGTTAAATCCCACTCTCTGGGAATATCAAACCAGCATCCGCACACCAACAATTACAACCCCTTTCTCCTTGGTCTATGGATCCAAATCCATATTGCCTATTGAGGTCGAGCTCCCATAATTGTGGGTGTCACTATAGAACCTAATCACTAATGAAGAACAAAGAATATCTCGTTTGAATGAGCTGGAATTCTTGGATGAGTGTCGTCTTAACACCCTTAATCACTTGCAAGTATATCAAAACTGACTGAAATGGAGCTATAACAAGAAAATCAAATGTCAGTCTTTCCAGATAGGGGATCTTGTCCTAAAGCAGAATCAGAAGAATCTTCCAGATCAGGACAGTAAAGGAAAGTTTGAGCCTAACTGGTTGGGTCCCTTTGTCATCACAACAAGCTATGGATCAAAAGCATATCAATTGTCAACACCTAAAGGTGAAACCTTGCAAGAAGCAACCAATAGCTTGCATTTTAAAAAGTTTTATGCCTAGTCTTGAAGGGTGTAAATCTAAAAAATACAAAAAAATAAAAAAATTATCAAAATCCAAATAAAATAGAAAAAGGATTGAAAAAAGTAAAGAAAAATAATTGTCCTCTAGTGAAAACGACTTCGGTGGTGCTTTGGGAAAGTACCTTGGTGAAAACCTAGCAAACAGGTGCCTTGCATAAATAAAGCACCTCCATCTATTATTTGGCTTTTTTTCCTATCATTCTTTGCATCACATCCATCCATCACATCATTCATCCTATTTATTCCATCACCCATCTGCGTCCATATCGTAGCTTGATGTTGTGAAGTATCATATCCCCTTTTAGTACTACTCGGCATATTCCTAAGGTCAATTTGTCCTACCTATATTGAGGCATTCTATTGCGTCATGATGGGGGAAATTCATTCTAAATCATATCGAGTTCTTGTATATCTTAAGGTTATCAGAAATCCCAAAAATATTCATAAAGCTTCAAAAATCCAAAATATCCAAATCTTGTATAGCCGAAAAATCAAAAAACATTTTCAAAATCTTGTATAGCTAAAATCCAAAATATCCAAAACACATCAAAATCCCTAAAAAGGTCAAACATCAATAATCCAAAAATAGTACCCAATCAAACTATGTGGTCTCTACATGTATAATGTAGGCAAGCCTAATCTTTGATCAACCCTTGAGGCCCCTATGATATTCTTTTAGGTTAGGTTCTTGGTCGAAAACTAAGAAAACCCCTAAAAATTAAAATATCAAAAAACCCGTAAACATTCAAATATCGAAAAATGTAATACCCCTCCATTTTGTCGTTTGGTTGGATAGTATGTCCTTGTGTTGATATGTTGTTTTGATGTGTTTTGGTTATTCAAATACCTTCTTATGTTGTATTTTCTATTTGTACCTTGACTATGGTACTCGACTGTATTTGATCGCTATCTATAAAGCGACGTTAATGTTATATTTTGATGTGATGGTATTTTAATATGATGTTATCTTAATGACATGTTTTGATTAGCATAAATGGATATTCAGATTAATGATGTTTATGCTTTGGCTTATATTGGTATGTTAGATTTGTCAGTTGGTACTACTGTATTAGTGAAGAGGACAGTATCGCATCACTCGCTTGCGAGCACCCTGCGATTCTGTGATCTCCTCTTCACGGTGTGTTTTAATTATGAAATGTTTATGTATGTGGATATACTCTTTGTTGCAGGTTGATAGGTACACAGCATCGACTCCACCTGATTTCACAGGTTTGAGCATGTCTAATGCCCAACAGTATTCAATTGGGAGATAGTAGCTAGGTTTTTGAGCCAAGTCATCACCCTAGTCCTTGTATGTTGTCAATTATTTGTCAGGCTGTGTTAATTTGAATTTTGTGCCCTCTCTTCATTATTTAATTGCAAGTTGGAAAAAGGAATTAAATGGGTTTTAGTATTTAAGTTGTTGATTGAAATAATTGGTTATTATGTGGAAAATTTTATTTAAAGTTATTAAGTTAATTTAATTTTAAGTAAAAAAATAATTTAATCTTGGATTAGATTTATTTTATTGAATTAATTAATTTGAGTTAAGCAAATTCATTTTGGAAATAATTGCATATTTGTTGAAATTGAAAAATAGGAAAAATGAGTTAAAAGTCAAATTGAAGTTTGAATTCAAAAATTAAAGAAATTAGATATTTTCTATTTTTTCTGTTCTGAAGAATTTATGAGGGTGGTTGAAAGTTTTTAGGGTTGAATCCTTATGTTTGAATTTGGGGCTTCACAATTTTGGATCTTGGAGTTTTTTGGAAAAGATTGAATTTGTGTGAAAAGAATCTTTCAATTTTGTGGGTTTTGTATTGGAGTTGTGAAATTTGCTGATCTGAGGAGGGAATCAAAGGAAAGAGTTGGGCATCGTTTGGATCTTCTCAAACACAAGTTTACCAGGTTCATTTCTTTAGTTTTAATGGTTTGTGAATTCATTTATAAATGGTTTTAGGTTTGGGATGCATGATTGATATTCAAACCCGTTTTTGTTGGAACCTCCATGTTGAAAATTTTATCAAATCTTAAATCTATGTTCTTGTTTTTGTTTTGTTCAAAGAAAGAAAAGAAAAACCCCTCTTGAAAATAAAGTTCTTCAAGAAAATATATGTTCTTGATTGAAAATAGTTTTTTTAAGAAAAAATAAAAATAAAAATAAAATTGCTTCCTCTATCATTTTTGCAAATTCTTGTTGTGATTATATATATATTTTATATATATTTTGTGTTTTAAAGGTTGGAAGTCATGCTGTCAAAATATTTTATTATGAAATAAAAATATTATATCCCCTGGAAAAAGCGGTTGGAAATCCACAGGGAATTTTGTTTCTCTTTAAAAATAAATTAAAAAATCGGTGGGGAGGCGCTGGGGGCTCAACCCCCACCGCGCCCCCATGGGAGGTGAGTGGGGGGAGCCGTGCCCAGCACAGCCCCCCATGGACCCCCACAACCTTTCCTCCACCGCCGCTCCAACCACCGTCTGCCACCTCCTCCCGCCTCTCTCGCCTCCCTGCAACCTCTGGTCAAGCCTTCCCCTCCTGCGGCCGCCCACCCTCCACCTACGCCCTGCGCCACCCTGCACCGACCAAAACCCCCGCCCCTGCAAGCCGCGGCTGACCTTCCATGGCCGCCGCTTGCGGTTAGGTAATTTGCGCGGCCCTGGTAAGGAAGTCTGCAGCCAACCTTAAACCACGCACGCGGCCCGAGGTGACATCCTATCCTTTGCATGGTGCGTAGCCCAAGGCTGGTAAATTGGATTTTGTAACAAAAAATAAAATATAATATAATATAAAAATAAAATATATTTTAATATTTAAATATTATGTCTATAATATTTAAATATTAATATATATTTAAGATAATAAAATTTATATGTTAATGTTTAATATTATGTTTATATATAATATTAAGATATTAATATATTTATTTATTGGATATATTTATATTGCGATTATATGTCGTTATGTTATTTTAAATATATTTAGATGAGGCTATTGGTTTTATTTTCATTTATATATACATATTAAATGTAGATATGTATTAAAATGGTGTTTTAAATTAAAGGCATGTCTTAAGTTTAATTGTGGAAATTAAATAATTGATTAGATAATGCATGATTTGAATGTAATGGTGAAATTTAGATTTATGTGCAAAAGTTAAATTAATGATTTTATTTTAAATAATATATATCAGATGGAATATTATAATGGATGATTGAATAATTTTTTTTATATCAAGTTATGTTAAAATTATTTTGGAAATGAATATGTCAAGTAGAGGAAACGTTTATTCATTTTAAATGTTATTTTCAGAATGATTGAAATAAGTGTTTAATTTATAAATATTGGAAACATTTAAAGGATGTGATTTTGAATTAAAATTTATGCTTATGTCTGAAAGAGGCACTATTAAATTAGTGTTAGTGTGGAAATAATCTATTAAAAGAATTGGATTTAGGAAATCCGATATAGATTTGATTCTAGGTTAATTGCTTGATTGATATGTTTTCTTCTGTTATCGCCTTGGGGAAAATTGGTCAGAAGTGTTGTCAAGTCTTCCAGATAGGGTTTTCAGTTATGTGGGTTGTCGTGTCATGTCTGTCAACCTATTGTGAGATCCTTGGGTAGTGCATGGAATCTGGTTAGTGTTTAACCTGATTTCCACGAATGGAGGTGTTTGTGTCGTTTGTGCAAGAAGTGGATTATGGGATCCGCGTCTCCTTGTTAGGAATGGCCTTATTTTGGTTGTACCTCCAGTGTTGGAGTGAGTTTCATTCTAGGTATCCTCCTAGATTTGGAGTGGTTAAGTTATTTTGATGGTATGCACTTGTGATTCCCTTGGTATTTAGAGGCTGTGTGTTGTCAATAGAAGAGTGGCTTCCATAGGGGCCAGATCCCAAAGAGGTATCCAGGATAACCTTCAGAAGTATTTTAATCAAGTGATAACTAGAACAATTCTTAGAAGATTAGGACTAAATTCTCACTAATCAAGATAATTATACGTCACTCATGGACCCAAGTGCTTGGTTAGGCTTTTGATGGGTGGGAAGGCTTGGAATGGAAAGGTCATCTATCTTGTATGTACGAAAGGTATTTGGCTCCGCATGAGTGAGTATGGGGGTTGGGATTTGGTAAAGGTCACCAGGATAACCTTTTCTTGTGGGGGCCGGAGCCTATGAAGATTCCTAAGGATAACCCATGATGAGTTGTGTGATGACACTCTATCTAGGACAATAGTTGGTACTTGTTATATTGTGTATGGTTCTCGTAACTTACTTATTTTGTTTTATATCTAGAAGTAATGTGCCCATGTTGTGTTGTTCTTGTGTTGTACATGTGTTGGTTGTGTCAGTTTGTTTAGTTATGTTTAGCCTGTGTCTAGAGGTGTTGGTCTTGGTTAGGATTCCTTGTTACTATCTCCTAGCACGGGGGGTGGGCCTTTGGGTTCCACTTGGTTGGGTGGCGTGCACCTAAATCCATTGGGCTATCTTCATGTTCGTGTGGACGAGATTTACGATTGGAGAGCTCGTTGGTTTCAATATCAGTTATTTCTTTATTTTATTTTAGTTGTTCTTGTATTATTATATACCCCTCATTGTTATCAAGGTGGAAGTTGTAATTGTAATCTTATTATGTTATTGATCTTACCTCATTCAGGGAATGAGTGTTGTAACCTTTTGTAATGAATGGATTAATGCAATGGAAAGTTATCTTTATGCTTGATGTAATTATCTTATTGGAATGTATGTGTTTAAATTATTAAGTAAATGAATGACATGGTTTAATTCATGTTTTTTGTTTAGGTTCTTTATAACCTCTATCTCGTAACCTTAGAGGTTGTTGGCATTAGTTAGCGAACTTGCTTATTAATTATACTCTTAAAAAAAAATTATTCTGTTTAATTTGTTAAATGCAACTTCCTCTAGGGTTACATGGTGGGGCATTACAAAAAACCCCTAAAATTTTGAATATCTCATAAAAACCCTAAACATTTGAAAAACTCAAAAAATCCCTAAACATTCAAATATCAAAAAACCCCTAAACATTGGAAAATCAAAAAATAAAAAAAACATTAGAAAACATTCAAAAGACCTAAACAACATCAAATATCTTAGAGAAAACCCTAAATAGCCTCAAATAATCTAAAAACCAAAAAATTCACATAAACTTTCAAAAAAACCAAAAACAACCTCAAAACATTTTCAAAATACCAAAAACATTGAAATATTCTAGAAAACTCCAAAACCATCCATCCCATTTCACTTTCACAATAATAAAGCTTCACCCATAATAAATTGATTATCATCTTCAATCTTTGGAAATCAAGTAGAAGGTAAGTCTAGCAAGTTGTAAAATGAGAACCTAAGTGTCAAAATCTATAGTCTAGGTCATAGGTAAATGACTCAGTGAATTTTGTATCAATGGCTTATCAAAAACCTCATCCTAATGAAAACCCTTGATCAACATGTCCTAAGATGTATCCTTCCTATGATGGACATCAGTATCAGAAATCACCTTAGCCAAGTTAAACTAGCAAGAGATATAGATAACATTGAATGTTTGTCTATGATCTTTTCATAAGATTAATCTTAATGACCCATTCCAAATAACTATTGATGATGTCTATCAAAAAGATTTAGAGAGAAAGGAATGGGGCATCGATCATTATCTTTCATTTGTTGTGCTTGTGGTTATTCTTGTAAAATAATTTTGGTGCATACTTGCTTAGTTGTGTGTAGGGAAGTTGTTGGGAGTGCATTGTTGACTATTGTGTATGCTTTGGTTTGGTGTATTCTAAACTTCTAACTTACATTTCAATGAGGTTTTTGTATGTCAAGGTGTGAACAAGAACTATCCTATCTATTTGCAGAGTCAGTGTCCAATGCACTAGATAAAATGCCATCCTAGTTATCAATACCTTGATGCATCGTGTCTATGTGTTATATCAAACAATAAGGAATGGTCAAAAATCCCAATCCCAAGATATGAGAAAATCATTATCATCATGCATCATGCCTCACCATCTGTAATAAAGTCTTGGTGGATCATAGACTTGTCGAATCTTTTGAATCAATCATCAAAATCAATGGTCAAATCATTCAACTTATTTCTTCTATCTTATCTCCGCACTAACCCAGTATCATGACAGTCAATAAAAACATCATCAATGCATCCATCCTGCATCCAAAAATCATTAGTATGCATACATCTCGCATAATCACATCATCTCATAATATAAAAAATATATCTCACTACACCATCATTATCATTTAAGCTATGAATGAATAATATAGATTTGTTATTCTAAGAATCTTAGATCGTTGCAAACATATCATTAGCATTAGCATAAACATACATCAACATCTGCATAAGAATACACATCATGAACATTCATAACATCCATATGCATACATCATCATCTCATAAATTGCATAGAAAATACACAAAAAGAAATGCATCCATATCATTTGCATAAGCATAACATCTGCATATCATATCATCCATCTCATAACATATCATTAAAAGATACTGAAAAAGAAGTGCATCCATTCAGTACATCACATATCATATATATCATCACATATTGCATAAACATATATAAGCATGTCACATCATCTCACATCATATGCATCCATACATTCATAAAGCATGAAATAAAAAGAACACATCGCATATCAAATCTGTATCATCTTGTATACATATATCAAAAATAACTATCATGATATAGTATATGAGTCAGTGTATGTATATCTATCAAAAGTACAATATCCACGAGGCTATAAAAAATGGTTCCATGAATGCATATCTGTATAAAGAATCAGGAAATAATCAAAAAGTTTCTATACAAGTAAGCTATCTCTAATGGTTGCTCCCCTCTGTAGGTTCTCTCTAACACTCGATCCTTAGCCTAGGGATGTGCACCACTCCTCTATGAATAATCTAGTTGTCTCATCACCGTCGGGACATCTCGATGATAGTGTATGTGATAATGCATAGCCTCAATCATAGCCTCTCTATATAAACGGGCAGAAAATGTTTGTCCTTGTGCTACAACTATCATAGTCTCTAACTGTTGGCGTCACCCAACCTCCTATGCTAACTGCATATCAGAGGCATGTCTAAGCTAACACTCCTAGTCCCTCTCAGCTGTGACTTCCTATACCTATTGTTGGACCAGGTCTCGCTCAGCTATGACTGCTAGTATCTACTGTCGAGCCTGATCTCGCTCAGTCGTCACTAGTAGTAGTTGTTGCTATAATTGTTGGATCTATACATCATGAGGATATGTCTTGACAGTGTCTACTATGGTGGCTTCTGCTATATCAATGGTTGCTGAGGTAGTTGTTGTTGTTGATGCAATGGTGGTGCACCTAGGACCTGTCCATCCTACTGATGTTGACCATCCTGACCATCCTATCCTCTACCATGTCCATCATCTGGTTGGCCTTAACCTATGCCTATGCCCCTCCCTCTCGGCCTCCCTCATGGAGGTATACCTACTAGATCTATAAATCAGGGAGGTGTTATGAACCATGCATCATAATAAGGCATGGTTTATGCATCTTCCTATCCCTAATCATAAGCCCATGGCCTCACAACCAAATATCTAAATCCCTCAACAACCTCGTGAGTTGGGATCGTGTGTCCCCATGTAGTCTCTCAGGCTATCCTAGAAAAAATGGTGGTATACTGATCATCAGGCATGTCTTGCCTCTTGCCAAACTATCTAGAAATCTTATCAGGTAGGTATCTCTCGATAATGGTGTGCTCTTGGCTCTGCATGAGCTAGGTCTGCCAAGAAAAGAACAACTATTGAACATCATCGTACCATGTTAGCATCTAAAGTCACAACCGCCATCTAAATATTGTCATCTCATCCATCACTCTATGCTAGTACGGGATACCAAGTTGTCCTATGTACTAAAGATTGATGGCACCTTTGTACCTCCAGACAACTAGATCATCTAGCTCTACATCTGCCATGTGGACAATTGATCAAAGCATGTCAATGTGCTCCTAAGCCCATATGCGAAGAAGAGTGACTCTAGTGCCAATGGCTTTTCCATCATAATACATGAAGTCATGCATATCATGGTATAGGGAGGCCAGCATCACTAGATCCCATGTAAATTAAGCCCTCTAGAAGAGCATCCTGTGCCAAGCCAATCCCCATCCTGGGCTGAATCCCCTACTCCGTCGATTTGGGGCAACCAACCCCAAAATCACTAGCACAATGATCAATCTGAAGGTCAACATCCAACCTCTGTACATCTCAAGGTCAATCTGGGAGTTGACCGAGATAATGGACTCTTGGTCAAGAACCTCATGTAAAGCATCATAATCGGCATCAGTGTCGTAAATCATGCACTAACCATGTATTGGAAAATGCAAAATCTTCCATACATCCTCCAGCATCATTGTCACCTTGCTGATAGATAAGTGAAATGATGAGGTCTCTCTATGCAATCACTCACACAATGTTATCACCATCACCAAATGGGTCTGCACGACAGGCATGTAGGTGACGTACCACAATCCAATCTCTCCTAGGTGCTCCTATTGCAACTCAGACAAATCACTAAGTTTGGATAAAACTATCAACCGATGCTTGTGGGATATCAAAGGCTAGATAACCTCCTGCACCCACGAAGCGGACGATGTCAAAATTCACAAAAATTGACTAAGTTTGGAGTTTTATCCCCCAAAATGACAAAATCATTGCTATTTACAAAAGTGTCACTATAACTCAAATCCCAAACAGCGGTGCTAGATACATTCAAATTGTAAATCATGATGTGTCACTAATCACATATGGGTCGCCATTTGAACTTTGCAAACCCTAATTCTAAATTCCAAATCGTGAGGTGTGTCGCTATTTACACTCGCACCGTGATTTGAAATCTAAAACACTAATTTCAAATTGTGAATTGTGTCGCTAATCACATATGCATCGCTATAAATCAAAATAGCATCACGAATTCTAAAAATAGTGTCACAATATAGTAACAGTGCCAAAGTTCAAATTTCAAATTGCAATAAATGCACTCAAAATTCAAAATGCAAGTCAAGTTTCAAATCACATACTGGTGGTCCTGCGCCTAGTGGCCTTTGGTACTTGTGAACCTAGTCATAAATGTGTTGTGGGAGCACTCGGTGCGCCATTTCTTCAAAGGGTCAGAGCTCAAAATGCAATAAATCATGAAGGTGTGAATGCACAAATGAATTGAAAGTGACCCTTCCGAACCTATTTATGCTTGTAAATTAGGGTTTTTTTTCCCTAATTTAATTGTACAACTAGGTTTTTCACCAATTTCACCAATCTTGCCAAACTGAAGCTTATTTTGCATCATGTTTTGCATTTTTGGCATGTTTTTTGCATCCCAGAGACTTTTCGAACACTTGGGGCAGTATTTAACCTTTGTCGAAAAATCAATCCAAAATTCCAAATTTTCGCTCAATTTCTTGAGGGGGCAAGGAACCAGCTTAATCCTTTTGTTGGGGCAACAATAGGGCATCAAAAAATTGAAAAAAAAAATTGATCTAAGCAGTAGTTTTTTTAATCCAAAGAATGCCAGTCTTTGAACCAAAGTAGCAGGTACCCCACTTCAAAGAGGAGAAAAATATAGACACTTAAAAATGTCCTGAATGATATTATACACTCGAATTAGGTATACTAACATCATTTCTTCTTGAAACCCATCCTCTTTTCGTTTAATTAATTAAATTTTCCTAGCTATTTAATTATTTGCCTCATTTGCATCTATTAACCTAATTAATTTAATCGGGTTAATTCACCCCCTTCCATGTTAACTTCTTGTCTCAATAAATTAAATAAATCAAATTATTTAATTTAAATCCATGTCTTCTTATTTAATTAAATAACCCTAATTTATTTAATTAAATATCATTCCACTTTCCCCCTTTTTTTCATTAATCACTTTATTTAATGAATATCCTAAATATCTTAATTGGATAATTAACATTGTTTTAATTATCAATTATCTAATTAAAAAAAATTCCCCCCACTTGCAAAGGAATATTTCAAGGGAATATTCCTCCCTTTGCACATTCCTCCAAAAGAAATATTCCTTCCCCTTTTGCACAATTAAACTTTATTTTAATTTGCTAAATATTAATTTTCCTCACCCATGAGAATATTCCAAAGAATATTCTCTCTCACTCATTTGAAAAAAAGGAATATTCCTTTTCTAACAAACTTACTTGAATTTTTGTGCAAGTTAACTTGTGACCTCTTGTGCAAGTTAACTTATGACCTCCTGTACAAGTTAAAAGTGTATTTGTTTGGACAAAGGTGAACCCTTGATTAAATCTCATCATTGATTCTCATCCATTGATGAGAATCCATAATCCATGTTTCATCTTTCCTTCATACTTGACCATTTATTAACCTTTTTGATCTCAACCCTTCATTTCTCATTTTCTCTCCTATAAATAGGTCACTATTTGGAGACAAATGGATCCATCTTTTTTAGAACAAACACGTGTTTTTGAAATCACTCACACTCACACAAATATTTAGCATTTACTTAGTATCGTTTTAGCTTAAATTACTTGCATTAATTAGTTCATCTTCCATTAATGGCTTCCATGGTAACATAGATGCATTCATGTAGCTTGTTTATTAATTAGGGTTTCAATATTTTAGCTTAGAATCCATTTAGATTAGTGTTGCACTCACACATACTAATCTAAATCATGTTAAAATAGTTTGCATAATGTTAATGTAGTTTTAAATCATGTTTCATCACACATTTCTTGTCAGTTTCATCAATTTTCTTTCATAAAACCGATTGGAACAAGCTCATTTATCCACAGGATTGGGAAAGGGTCAGTGTTCCACATCAACATGACACCACTCCCCCAACAGGATAAGTTTCAATGGATTAGAGTAGGAATTTTTAAAATATTTCATAGTTTAGCATGTTAGTTTTGATAAAATGTTTAGTTTAGTTTATTTTGAATAATATCTATTGGATTGACGTTTCATGGTATGAATATGCTTCAATTTCTCATGGATCAAGTGTAGTCGGCCCATAATAATCCGTCGGTCACATTTTGGCACTAGAAGGAGGGTTGAACTCATCACATTTAATGAATTTTCCTTTCAAAGTCTATTTTCTAGTTTTGTAGATATAGCGACACTCCAAGAGATTTCAGCGATGCCTTTTTCATGTGTCGCCATATAGCAACACTTTTTAAGAAAATACGGTGACACCTAATTAATACACTGACATTGATTAAAATAAATGGTGACACTAATACTTTTTAGAGGTATTGAGAATTTGCAAATGGCAATGCTATTGTCATCACTTCCTTTCTATAGAGAGATGTTATTTTTCACCAAAGATATGCTCATTTCATTTATGGCGGCACTATCAAGAATAGCAACACTCTTCTTTGGTAAGCAAAATAGTGAAAAAAATTAGCATGTGTTTTAAAATTCTAGTTTTATCTACTTTTAGACACATCACTTACTTCTTTTTTTTTAGGCTAACTAGGTTTTGTAGGTTGGACGATAAAAGTCGAAGTGAAGAAGCATTCTTGTCTTTAAATATTATAATTGTAACCAGTGTTTTTACACTTTTTGGGGAAATTATAACCCATTTATCGTGCTTTTCATTTTATGCTTTAGGACCACAGTAGCTTTCAATTGGGTTTTAAAATGAACATTCAAACGGGATTAAAGTGAACCTTCACTTCATTATGTTACTTTGGGTTTAAAATTGAACAATACAACTTAACACTTTGTTTGGTTCTTAAAATAAACTTACCTTTACTATGAGGGTTAAAATTAATAAGTGTTTGTTATGTCTTTTGATTTACATTTTTATCACTGAATGCATACGCTCTTCTCTCACACCACTCGATGATCTTAAAAATTAAAAGAATTCCTTTGACATTTTGTATAATCACCCACATATTTTGATTTGGATTAAAATGAACCCCATGCTAGTGTAGGGAAAATGTGTTGTGTGTTCTCTCTACTTGCTTCATGTGATCTGGGAGATCAAACTACAAACATACTTCCTTTCTTTTATATATCTTTAGAGGGCCTACCTCCCCTCTTCGAAAGGAGGGAACGACCCAAGCGGTAATGAGCTAAACCCAAGCTCTTTCAAACTACTATATAAAAAACATGTTTGTGATGAAAGTCATAAGCAACACCTATGTGGATGTGTCATATCGGTAAGTGCCACCTCTAGTGTCTGTGTGACACATCAAAATCCTTTCATAGGAAGGGACTGGGAGGCCTCTTGATTTAAATAATCTTAAACTAATATTGCTATGTGTATGGCCACCTTGAATGAAATCCCTTGCTAAGAACTATTTTTTTAGAAACCAAAAAACCTTTATGCCCTCTGGTGCAGGAACAGTCATTCTGAAGCCACCCCACATTTTACTATTCATTGTTGAAATAGGAAAATCCTTAGGATCTTCAAGATTTGAGATTTGGTGGTTCTGAGAAGACTGTGTTGTGGAGGGGAGCCAGTGTCGCCAAATCTCTAGTTGTTCGCATTGTCTTGGTGTTTAGAGAAATCCAAGTGGGGATTCAACAAGTAGTATCCTCTAAACCTAGGATTATATATGCTTTTGAGTCAATCTAATACTTTTCTTGGTTCCAAAACATTACAAACAAACATCAACAAACTCATCTCAAAATTTCAAACCCTTTGGTCTAAGTATGGATACTTCTTGACAAAACCTTGATATTAATGCTTGTTGTAATATGATAGATTTTTTACAAAGCTAGAATAACAAAGTTAAATCCTAATCTAAACAATAATCTAACAACAAAGAATAGGAAATAAACTAAACTAATAAAACCAAAATGATCTCACCGAATATGCATTCATCCCTTCGAATTATCTTGATTGTTCTTCTCCATTTTTCCTTTTCAGTATTCTTGCCCTTAGATTTCTGTGTTTGAATGCAAGTATAGATTTTTTGAGTGTCTAAGAAAAATATTGAAGTTGAATGTCTTCTCAAAAGTATGTGATTTCAGGAGGAGGAATAATGATAATGATAGGCCATTTTATAGATTTTGGGTTTTTGAACGATCGGCTCAAATTGAAAAAGAGATCGACGGATGAGATTGATGAATGCCATGCGATGTGAGTTATGTATTAGATAGAATGTGAGTTAGAACATGAGTTCAAGAAAGACTGCAGATAGAGACTAAGTTAAAACGTGAGTTAGAACACGAGTTCAGGATCTTAA
Organism: Sequoiadendron giganteum; assembly: GCA_007115665.2. Classification (NCBI taxonomy): domain Eukaryota; kingdom Viridiplantae; phylum Streptophyta; class Pinopsida; order Cupressales; family Cupressaceae; genus Sequoiadendron; species Sequoiadendron giganteum. The sequence goes on from CM021101.1 coordinate 497,921,907, forward strand.
TCTCCAAAAATAGAAGAAATAGACTTTGTATGCAAAAGCCAAAGTTAGAACTCGAAGACTAATGGATTCGAATGCAAACATGAGTTAATTAATTAAATAAAGATATTTAATTAATAGACATCATGCATATGAGTTGGAACTAGTTAACTGACTAGTTGTGACAAAGAGTCTTCTTGCAGAGATAAACTGGTGTTGAATTCAGAGATAACTAGAGAACTAAAAATAGATCTCGAGTCAGAAGGTGAGTGAATGACTTAGATAACAGAATGATAGAGGAATGTGACATAAATAATTAACTATGAGTTAAATGTTAATTTAATTCAACATTCGAAAAGTAAGAGGCTTTAATTAAATAAATAAAGATAATTTATTTAATTGACTTTTGAAAAGGATTAAATGAATAATTAAATAATAAATATTTAATTATAGATAAAGGGGGTTAAATGAATAATTAAATAAAGATATTTAATTATAGTTGAAATATGATAAAAGGGGGGGGTAATTAAATAATAAATTATTTAATTGATAGATAAAGGGGGTTTAATTAAATAATACATATTTAATTAAGAAGGAAGAATTAATTAGTTAGGGACATAATTAAACAAATATGATTTATTTAATTATCCAAGTTGAATAAAGGTCATTTATGAATTAATGAATTAATTAAAAAGGGGTATTTAATTAATAGAGGAAATATGTGTTAGAAAGGTTAATTAAATAATAAACATTATTTAATCATGACCGTGGATAATAGAAAATTATGTTGAAAGTGGTGTTCGTAGGCCTAGACTAATTTTCGGTGTCTACAGTTTGCCCCTCTTTGATACAATGTTGCAAAGGCGTTGTGTCAAATAAAATATGCCCCAATCGTGCCCCAACATGAAACGGGTTAGGGTAAGCCCCAATGAAAGGGAGAATGATGAGGAGGTAGTGGTATGCCCCCTCGAGAGGATAGGCAAGTTTGAAGAACATGAGTGTGCTCTCGAAATGGATAGATAATGGTGGTGAAGATGCAGAAAAGAAGAAATGTTAGCATGGATGATTTTAGAATGTTAGTAAGAAACAATTAAGTTTGATTGATTGAGAAAAAGACATAATCTTCGATATATTGCCAAATACGCTATACTTGCTTGTTATCATCATTGGGCGGGACACGACACAGATGGATAATACACACTATGACATGAGATAGACCATAGTGTACAAAGTTATCCACCTATTAAAAATAGACTGTCGTAGACAAGGAGTGTCTTAACTCAGACTAAGGACAAGATACCCCAGTCATTTTGTCAAGACAAACCACAGACAACAGACAAATAAAAGACAGGTCATGAGACATCATTTCTCCTCTAAGTCCTCGATGGGACATCCTTGAGGAAACTAGTAACATGACTCAAAACCCAATGTTAAAAAGACAGTTGACAGACAACAGCCAAAGGAAAAGAGTCCTGAGACATCGTTGCTTCTCTAAATCCTTCAAGGGATATCCTTGAGAAAGCTAGTAACAAGATCTTGCACAAATTGATAAAAAGATAAGACAAAAGAAGATATAAAGTCATAAAGCCAAATAAAAGTATTCGCCAAAACTTGATCTTGTGGGATTGTTTGATGTTTGACATATCGTAATGTGAGAGAATGACACATACCATATAAGACATTGAGTCTGGTTTCGACTTAGTGACTTTTGTATAAGGCATGACAAAGCTTGGTTTCAGAAAGACACGCGTTGTATAAGACGTTGGAATCTGATGACTTTGAAGTGACAAGCCACATGAGACTATGACAATTTGATGACATATGTTGACAAGAAAGACATATCTTGTTTAAGACATAGGTTGATCGCTTTGACAATGTGTTTGATATTGACTTGATGACAGTTTACGATGTTTTTCCTTGTTGATGCATGACTTGTTTGGATTCCTTGACTGATAAACTGTGTGTGTGTGTTGACCGTGTATGACATGAGATGATACCCTAAACTATGATATGCAACTTGTGTGATAGTGATTGTGAATGAACCCTATTGGACTGACCTAGTGTGGTCTCAAGAGCTCATCAATTGATTAGCCATGCCTACGTTGTACACGTAGAGACCTCCTAGTTCGACACAACCAATGACTTTGAATATACAAAGCCTTATGATTTAAAATGTGTGTAATACATGACAAACCTAGACTGGCTGGCCTAATGCCTCGGGGGCACATCGATTGATGGCCTTGCCTACGTTCCAATCGCAGAGGCAATGTAGTTTGACTATGTCTATGACTAACTGAACATGACTGGCTTGACATGACTGACTTGACATGATTGACTTGACTCTATTTTTGGGATTTTCTAACATTCTTTTATTCTTTTGGATTTTTGGAGTTTTCTAAAAAAAATTGGATTTTTTCAGGACATTTTTTTATTTTGGGTTGTGACAAATGCATGTAAATTATGCCTACACACAAGAATCCAGGGACAACCATGATCTTTCTCCTAGTCAATTTGAATACCAATTGATAGGTGATGATGAAAACAACATTGTTTGACATGGGAAGGACACATCCCGAAACAATGTGAAGATGACAATGATATGACAAGAGGATAATAGTCAGTAGCAGGGCCAGGGTCAAAGTCAAGGAATTTTTTGGATAATGCATTAGGTTGCCATATTGTTGCATTTGGAATGACTTGATTTGGACTGGATGGGATGACAAGGGATCTTTAGAGCATAGACAAGGAAAACCAAGATTGATGATAGGTATAAAAAGACAATGGATGGCTTTGGTAAAAGATAGGAGACATGGATGGCTTGGACTAGAGAATTATCATATGGTCTCCAAGGATGATGTCGCATAGTAAAAAGGAGGCTATGAAGGTAATGACGTGATTTTTAATGAATAAGGTATGACCAAAAGATAGACATGTCAAAAAAAATTCGAAAGCATGACCTTTTTTTGTATTGTAGTCCTTATCAAGATCAAAGTCGGTGGGAAAATGGATGGAAAGTGATAGGGTTTAGATGGATAGATGGAAATGTCATAGGAAACTTCATGTGAAGGGCATGGGAGATGAGACAACTTGCCCCCAAGTGTAATGATCCACATAGGTAATTTATTTTACACATGATGCCTGTTTGCCAGGTTTTCATCATGGTACTTATCCAAAGTGCCTGTTTGCTAGGTTTTCACTGTTGGACGAATTTTTTTCTCTTTAATTTTTTTGTCATTTTATTTTTATTTTTGGGGTGTCACCATGACGCCTATTTTCCAAGTTTTCATCAAGGTAACAATTTTCTCAAGATTGTCTCGATACTTTAGATGATCACTAATTGTGTTGAATCCATTGATGGTGTTGATGTAGAGACTGGAGCCATGATATGCCAATAATGACCTTTATGAAGTAGTTGTCTTGTTATGATCATAGCACTTGCATACAACTGGTCAATTTCATTGTGATCCTTTGTGATACTAGAGTTGGCCTTATCAAAATACACACATCACGATAGAGTGCCATGAGAGTCCTTACAATAAAAAATTGCTGCCAAGATGTGATGGATTTGTGACATGGGATTTTTGAACTTTAGACAAGATGTTGGATTATGACGGATGATGGTAGATGTAGGGGGATTGTTAAGAAGTTTAGATGAATCACTTTTTATTTTCCAAACTTGGGATGTTGGATGACGGATTTTGGAATTTTGATTGGGATAGCATTTGGAAGCAACACTTTTATATGCCTTGCTTGATGACCATTGTGAAGGAGGTGGACATTTATTATATGTGGGAGTCCTCTTTTCTTGTGGCTCCACATTTTGATTGACTTTTGGATTTGAAATATTTTCTTTGATCCATTTTTCTTTGGGATCCATTTTAACTTCATTTGTCCACTCAGATTTTTGATTGCTTTGATGGTCTTTGAAATTTTATTTTGAACTTTGGATTTGTAATAATTTTTTTCTTTTTGTTGGTTCCAAATGGAAGGTTTATTCATGTTGGAATGACGGTTTACGGTGTGTATGGAAGGAGTTTTGGAAGCAATCTTATGGTAAGAACTACTCATGGCCCCCATTTTGATGTTTATATTAGATAAAGTTTCCCCCAATATCGAGGAGGTATCACTAACATCATTAGATTCTCTAACTGATGAATAACCAAGACCCTAATGTCTAGGATTTTCTTGAAGTTGTGCTGGTTCTCAAATTCCTTTCTCATGTAGGCCTAGTCCTTTGCCTTGATATTGCATGTTCTGACAAATTTTGTTTGCAATGGGGTATTTTTTATTTTGAAAACAAGATGTTAGCCCATCATTGTGTATGTAGACACTATTACTTGGAATCTTCTCTTCTGCAAGAAATCCTACTCTGACAAATATAGATGATCCTATCTGATAAGATGTTGTAGATTCATTAACATGTTGGATATATTTATGATTAACATCTTTGGTTTGATTTTGTGAAACTTTAGATTCTGACTATTCTTCAAAAGATGTCGGTGCTTCCATGTCAATGTAGAAACTGTCCTTATGGTCATTATCATGGAGTCCAGTGAATTTAGCTATAGCTTGATCATTTGAAAATATGTCTAGTGTAGAAGAATCTTGTTCTGGAGGAAGATCATCTATGTTTCCAAAGGAGGCAAGTATCTCATTTTGGGAAATGGCGGTGTTCAAGATTTGGGTAGGATCAACCTCAAATGTTTGATCATGAATGGCATAAAGGTCGATGAGTGGATCGTTTTGGATTTCTTGATCAATGGTAGTGTCTTGATCAAAGATAGGTTTGTCTTGGATGACTTGATTGGGAATGAAATCTTGATCAAGGATAAATGTATTTTGGCTGCCATGATTATCTAGAAGAACTTCTTGGATAGACCTAAAGATAGGGTCATGGGATGTACTTCGTTGATCTTGACATGAAGGTGAAGCCATGATGTCATGCTTTGGACTTTCTTTTTGACATGTATCCTCAAGTGTAGGCAATGGGATGTGATTTTGGAGACCATGAATAAATGCATTATCATGACTAGATGCAAGTTGGGATGGAGTGAGTAGGAATGGATTAGTGGATGATGGACTAGGATGGGATGTGGAGGCTTGGAATGGGTTGAGGGATGATGGACTAGGATAGGATGTGGAGGCTTGGAATAGACTAGTGGGAGGTTGGTTTTCCTTGTCAAGGTTAAGGTAAGGGTGATTAATGGATGTTTCTTGTGGATTAATGGCATGTATTATGCTAAGAGACTCTTGATAATGAGGGTAGATGGAGGGAAGACTAGAGTTTATGGGTTGTTGATAAGAGGGATATGTGGGTATTTGACCATGGGTTGAATTTGATTGTGATTTGGATTGGATAAATTTTCTTTTGAAGTCTATGGCTTGTTGGTATTGACCCATGCGGAGTAATTGGTATTCAACTTGAATAGCAAACATATCAAGGTGAATGGAAGACATGGTGGTGGATGGGAATGCAAATGAATGGAATTATGTCTCTAAATGATATGATTTTTAGTCTATGTTTTTTTTTTCAAATTTTCTAACAATAAAGGATGTTGTGAAAATAATTTCTAAGATGACGTATACTAAGATGACGTATGATAGGACAAACAATATGCAAAATTTTGAGTAGAATATGATGGTAAATGATTCTTAAAGGGGTATAACCTACCACCTATGGAATAAATGCATGCAAGGATTTGAATTTGACCAAGGAACCTGATTGTAGGACAAAGACGGTGACAAGATGAATTTCCCAAACTAGACTATTGAGCTGGAAAGATTCACAGATAGGACTAAAGTGATGAGGTTCAATGACATGTGACAAATCGGAACATGAATATATCCAATGAGGAGGAAAGTTACCTATTCAACGATATGCAATTTCCTAGGAAGTATCTATATGCATGCAACTTAGGGTGACTATGACTAAGACGTTTATTATGACTAAGATGTTATGACACCTAATGATGCAAGGTTTTCGAGCAAAATTTACCAGTTTCTAATCCAAGGTTGATCTTAAGAACCTAAAGAAAATATTGACGATGATGTTTCAGACTCAGCTCACAGTTTTTGATTTTTTCTGTTGACAGGCAAATGCGGTTCACTAAACAGTTGTGGTTCAGATTCTGACAGATGCAATTTTTTGACAGTGCATGTGGTGTTTCTAATAGTTGTGGTTTTGCCTATGACAAATATGGTTCACCTAACACATGCGGTTCTAATGTTGGACTCTGTAAACCTAGACTATTCTGACAGACACTTGCGGCTTGAAAACTGATAGATGTGGTTTGCATGCACACATGCGACTCAGACTATGACAGTTGTGACTCGTAATATGCAGACTGTGAGTGATGAAATTTTTTGACAAACACATGGCTTTTCCCCTAATAGGTGCGACTCGCTAAGATAGATGCGACATTTGAACTGACAAGTTTGACTCAATTTTCTGACAGTTGGATTTTTCCCGAAAGTTGTTGACTAACTTTGTTTGTTTGATCAAGATTTTGGCAAATACAGCAAAAAACAAACACAACAATCAATGTATTTTCAATTTTTGTGATGTAAGGACTGTTAAGACTTGAAAAAATTTACAACCTAGGCTTTTAGGACAATACTTGTTGAATTCTTATTTGGATTTCTCCAGCTACACATATTTATGGTGAATGACTAGTAGCTAGACCCCACTGGCTCCCCTCCACGGCACTCACTTATACGAGGTAGCCAAGCTATTGTATCCATGAAACTCCCATGGAATAAATTTCATTTCCACACATAAATTGTAAGAATATAAGACGGCTTCACAGGGTCGACCCTGCTACGCCAACAAGTAGGTAAGATTTTGGTAACTCTACAACAAGATATTTAATAAGGGCATTCCATTCATGGGACACTATCCAACATCGGCGAGAGTCCATTTTTGTCCATCTCATTGGAATAGTGCGTGTGATTCGTGGGCTTTCCCCAAGAATCCTCTTTTATATACCGGCTAGAAGTCGCTTGGCTTTAGTGTGCTACCGGTCTGAGTCGTCTTGGGGTGAGTAATTTTTCCCACCAAGACAGGCCCAAGTTCTAGAGGCAGTAACCGTTTCTCTTGCACCCAAGATCGCATGACTGCACAAGGGGAGAGGATACTTCGGTGTATTGAATCATAAGGGTTACAAATGCGTGCAAAGCACCAGACAAAGAAGACAATGCTTCTTTTTAATCCAAACGACAATTGTTTATCTACCAAACAAGAAATTATTTTTAAACCCACACGACAATTATCTATCTACAAAATAAAATCTTGCTTAAATAAATAAATAAATTGACACAAAGGCATTAGGTCCTGCATGCAAATTTATCAGTAGTGCATTGGTCTTGTCTTCGGCTTTCGTCCTGTAGAAAATATTGTCTTTGGTTTTGTTATTGTCTTCTATACTTCGTCCTTCAAACACTACATTATTCCACCTTAACACAACTACAAACAAAACATTAACGAAAACAAAACAAGACAAAAAAAACAATGATTAGAGATGAAAGATGGAATGTGTGCACCTAGAATTTATTTAGCCCCAATTTTTTTGTCCACTTGATCCAATGTGTGCTTTGAAGTGTTTTTTTTTTCTTTTTTTTGCACATTCACAAACCGAACAAAGCCAAAACCCTAATAGCTAGTCAAGACAAATCTGATTTTTGAAAATATTTTTGATAGTAAAATTTTTTTTACAGAGAACAGACCCATACTAAAATTTCAAGAGCTTTCCAAAAATGTAAATAAATCTGAAAGATTGTCTGTTTTGCACCTGAAATTATTTTTTTATGAAAAATCATTAAAAAATTATTAAAAATTCAAAAAACATCCAAAAAATCTTTTTTCACTAAAGGTGCCTGACATAATTCCAAATCTGTAAAAAAAAAATTGTGAATAGATCTGCAACAGTTTGTGAGATTCAAACAAATATCTATGAAACATTAATTTTCAAAGATCTGTTGTTTGAATAAAACAAATTTATCCAAATTTAAAACCTAAAGAACAGACCCCTATTAAAATTTAAATCTCTTTCCAGAAATGTAAACATATCCAAAAAATTCGACAATTTTCTCTCAAAATTGATATTTTATGAAAAATTATAAAAAAATCAAACCATCACCAAAAAATCTATTTTTTTTTTGCAAGCTCTTAATAATGCCATCTACTTGCAAACAAATTCTCGTGAAAAAATCTGTAACCGTTGGAAATTTATGGTTGAATATGTCGGGTTCACCAAATGTAACATGATAGATTTTTCTGCAAACTAGAATAGCAAAGTTAAATCCTAATCTAAACAATAATCTAACAACAAAGAACGAGGAAATAAACTAAACTAATAAAACCAAAATGATCTCACTGAATATGTATTCATCCCTTCGAATTATCTTGATTGTTCTTCTCCATTTTTCCTTTTCAGTATTCTTGCCCTCAGATTTCTGTGTTTGAATGCAAGTATAGCTTTGTCGAGTGTCTAAGAAAAATATCAAAGTTGAATCTCTTCTCAAAAGTATGTGATTTTGGGAGGAGGAATAATGATAATGACAGGCCATTTTATAGATTTTGGGTTTTCGAACAATCGACTCAGATTGAAAGAGAGATCGACGGATGAGATTGATGAATGCCATGCGATGTGAGTTTTGTCTTAGATAGAACGTGAGTTAGAATACGAGTTAGAACACGAGTTCAGGAAAGACTGCAGATAGAGACTAAGTTAGAACGTGAGTTAGAACACAAGTTCAGGATCTTAATCTCCAAAAATAGAAGAAATAGACTTTGTATGCAAAAGCCAAAGTTAGAACTCGAAGACTAATGCATTTGAATGCAAACATGAGATAATTAATTAAATAAAGATATTTAATTAATTGACATATCATGCATATGAGTTGGAACTAGTTAACTAACTAGTTGTGACAGAGAGTCTTCTTGCAAAGATAAACTGGTGTTGAATTCAGAGATAACTGAAGAACTAAAAATAGATCTCGAGTCAGAAGGTGAGTGAATGACTTAGATAACTGAATGATAGAGGAATGTGACATAAATAATTAACTATGAATTAAATGTTAATTTAATTCAACATTCGAAAGTAAGAGGCTTTAATTAAATAAATAAAGATAATTTATTTAATTGACTTTTGAAAAGGATTAAATGAATAATTAAATAATAAATATTTAATTATAGATAAAGGGGGTTAAATGAATAATTAAATAAAGATATTTAATTATAGTTTAAATATGATAAAAGGAGGGGTGTAATTAAATAATAAATTATTTAATTGATAGATAAAGGGGGTTTAATTAAATAATACATATATAATTAAGAAGGAAGAATTAATTAGTTAGGGACATAATTAAACAAATATGATTTATTTAATTATCCAAGTTGAATAAAGGTCATTTATGAATTAATGAATTAATTAAAAAGGGGTATTTAATTAATAGAGGAAATATGTGTTAGAAAGGTTAATTAAATAATAAACATTATTTAATCATGACCATGGATAATAGAAAATTATGTCAAAAGTGGTGTTCACGGGCCTAGACCAATTTTCGGTGTCTACACTTGTCCTAAGAATTTATTCTTAGAGACTTCTAAGTATTTTGGTTTATATCTCAATCCATATTTCCCAAATTTAACATAAATGGACTTTATGAAATTTATGATGCTTTTTACATAGACATTTAATTTGAAAACCTAATCAAGACAAGTGTTTTTGGTAAAAGAAACTCACCTAAGCAAGATAAATTGACAAATTGAATCCCACATGACCATTTGGAGACCAATCACTCCCATTGAATAACCTAACCTTACATCCAGTATCATTCAACCGAACTTTGAACTCATTGAAGGAGAACAAACTGATATAATTAGTAGTTTGAGAAGCTTCACTTTTGAAACAAAAGAAACACCAGCTCGGTGGAGAAATGCAGCATATGTCATAGATGAAGAAGAGGAACAAGCTGATATTGTGGTTGGAAGGCCTATATTACCACCACCTGTGTGGCAATAAATATCTTCCTTTTCATAATCTTAATTTCTCTAAATGATCTCACACAAAATCAGAGTCCCCAAGAGAATGTCTACAGGTCATCACTTCAAACTTAGGCATCTTAGTCCAAAAGCCTTGAAAAGACACCTTTTAGCACTTCACCCAAATAGAACTAGGTTGGTATATAACTTCTACAAATGTGCTTCAAGGAACAATCCAAACTTGTATGCATTCTTTACAATCAAAACTCGGGTCTTTTTCATGATCTTGAACCTATCTAAATCATTGGGTCTTTAGGATTTAAATACTTTAGAGTTATAGCATGTTTCTCACTACCTTGGTCTTGTCAAACAAATTTTCACTCTAGGTCAATATTGGGTCAAATATTTCATTCACTCCATCAAATTTCATCCTTCACTTCACCAAATTTTGCAAAAAAAATTAATACGCCAATACTTTTTGACTTAAAACATCCATCAAACCAACCCTAACTTACCTACTTTGTATGTGAAATGAACCCTTTTACATGATCTTAGTTGAGTTAGTTATTATCTTTGAACTAGTTTATCTTGAAGGTCACAAGTCTACCCTAAAGATTTCCAAGTTAATAAGCATCCTTTATCCAAACATCAAAACATCAAACTTAACTCAAAAGTGTTATCCCAAAACGTTTACAAAGATCACTTTTCACATCATCCATGTTTTCATCTCCCACTATCATCATTGCTCCAAAAATACTTAGAGCATCCCTTTTACCTAGATTTGAGTCAACTAGAGTTCAAAAATTACAAATCTCAACATAACTCTCCCATAGCTGACCCAAAATTTATGGTAAAGACAAGATCACAAAACAAGAGAAGCATGGACAAAACCAAAGTCACATTCACCTCAAGTGATCCAAATCCTCAAGAATTTAATCTGAGAAGTCAAGTTACCCCATCACAACAACCATCATCTCCATCAGGGCCATATGAGATAGAGAGAAAGAGAGAGAGTTGTGAGAGCCAAGAGAGTAGTAGAGAGCGTTTTGAGGATGTGAAAGTGTTGTTGTAGCAAGTTGTAGAGAGTTGTGCAAGCAAGAGAGAAAGAGAAAGAGAAGAGATAATGATAGATCAATCAAGAAAAGACCTAGAGAGAGCAATAAAATGAAAGAGATGGATTTTAAAGAGATAATAGGAGAGAAAAGAAGGTTCTCAAGCCATTACAAAATGTCTTGAGTTGTTGCCACTAACAAAGGTAAGTGACAAGTGGAAAGGCACCCATAAAATAGTCGTTTGAACATTGAAATGTTGTGGGATGCTAGTGTGGTATGTGTACATCCACACAACGCACTAGTGTCCAAATAAATAACACTTGAAAATAGTGGGAACGAGGAAACACAAGGTTTGACATAAATCTAACACACAAAGCTAACTATTGAAAAGGGGTCCTAAACATCCTGAGAAGGAAAAGGGCTAATGCATGGGCTAAAATGAGCCTACACAAGTGTTAAGGGAGTGGACACTAAAGTGGATGCAAAAATCTAGGTGAAATTGTAAGGGGTGCAATTTTAAGACATTACACAAACAAACATGCATACAACAAGAATGTTGAAACAAGGCATAATATGAGCACATTATAATGTGCTTGTGTTATGTCATAGCTTTGACATAACACAAGCATGTCACATAACTTGAGCACATTATAACACGTTCAAGTTATGTCAAAATTGTGACGTAACGTGAGCGTGTTATAATACACTCACATTTTTTCCTGCTTTAGGAATTTCCAATCCTTTGTTTGGATTTTCTTTGGATTTCCAACCCAAAGGCTTGGACCGGCTTTCTAATGTTAGAGTAATCATTCATTAACTAATAATTAGTTAACCTTTAATTAATTATTAGTCTAATTTATCCTCATACACTTAAGCTAAAATTAAGAGTTCTTTATTCAGTTAACTAAGTGTTTTTATGTGTTAACTAAAGTGATCTATTATTAAATCATTTTATCTCATCACCTGTGATGCTGACACTTTTCATGATCTAATCCATTCACTATTTAGGTTTTTTCCTATATAAAACTCAACCCTCATTATATTATCTCTCTAGAGATGCTTCTTTTCTCTCGAACTCTCAACCTTGACGACTTATTTTCCTTAAATATTCTTGAGGTTCATTTTGTAGCCTTTCCTTGTTGAGGAATATTGCACATATTGTTTGTACATCTCTTGCGTGGAAGGTGTCTTTGTTCGTTGTTTGATATTGTGGCTCATCTTTTTCACAATTTTAACATGGTATCAGAACGTCGATTTAGTGAACCCCTTCTCCATTTATGAGGTTTTTTTCTTCAACAAGGGTTACAGGCTTCAAATCTGAATCCCCTTTTCTTTTTTGCCAAATTTTGGAAGTGGGCGATTTTGGTGCATTTTGGCGCAAAAATAACTTCACCATTGGATATAAAGCTATCAAGAAAGTGGAATTTTCCTTTTGTTTGGCCTTATATAAACTCCTAAGGTCATATCTGTGAGGGTTTCAAGCGATTTCTTTTTTCAGATCTGGAGGGTAGCTATGAATTTGGTGCATTTTGGTGTGAAAATGACCTCTCCATTGGATTGAAGAAGCCGATTCCACGAATTTTGACTATAAATTTGTCCAACTTGACTGTCAAGAGTTTCTAAGGAAAAAATATTTTGTACAAGGGCCCGTACAACCCCTGTACAAATTTGTGTGCACGAAGTTTGAAAAATAAAAATTAAAAATCCAACAACTAGGCATTTTTTTCTAAAATTTATTTATTTTAGAATTTAAAAAAAAAATAAAAAAGAAACAAAAATTTTGAATGTCGTAGGTTTTATAAATTTGTTGGGGGTGTATTCAATTTTTGTAGGATATTTAATAGCCTTGTGACTAGGGTACACCACTTCCCACATGGGATCCCCAATGGGCTTTCAACCCCCGCAAGTGGCAAGCCCAAGTCGGCTGACAACAGCATTTACACCATGCTCGATGGCACTTTTTATGTCATCTACCATTTTTCTAAAAAAATTTGGCTCGTTTATGGGTGGCAAGGGGGGAGACCGAAATATTCCAGCATTTCAGAATATATCAGCCACTACGCAATTTACCGACACTCCAAAGAATTTTTTTGATGACCTCAAAATTTTTGCCATTCAGTGAACTTTTTTTGGCAATTGCGAGGAATATTCTAGCATGGACACGAATATACCAGCGACAAAATCATTTTTCAAGACTCGGATTTTTTCTAGTTACAGGGAGTATTCTCAAAATATTTTCTAATGTCATCATGCTATCAAAAGTACAGAGGTAGGACAGGGACCCCAAGTTCCCCTCTTTGGCCCTAACGGAGCTCTTTTTTTCTTTTGGACATAACTTGGGTGTACGATGTCAGATTTTGACAAATGAGATATCGTCAAAAATTTGGTTCTACCAAATTTTCAGTGGTGTAAGTCTCATCACCTATTTTTTTCGCTGGCAAATTCTATAGCCTATTGAAGAAAGAGGTGCTATTTGCAGTCCGAAGCCCATAAATTTTGACCAATTTCTTCGTTTTTCATGATTCTAGTGGCAGAATCATCTTTCAGAGCTCTTCATAGTCATCCATGCACTTTTTCCAAATTTCTCTCTAGGTATATTTTTTATTCATTTTTTTTTGTTTTCACACTCTAGTGAATTACTTGAACATCTTAGCTCCTAGGAAAAAATTGTTTAAGTGGGATGACTCATTTTTTGCTGTTATATATGTATATCCAATATTATGTCCTATTTGGGCATTGTAGACATCTTTTTCATGCACATTCTCTTTTGTAGATGCACTGAGATAAAGTGTTATTTTGGTGTATATCTTTTTGGGGATTTTGCACATCCTATTGTGCCTTTTGTATTCACACTATAATATAAAGTCCCATGGGATTTGATGTTTTCCTTTGGTTCGCCATCACATATTTTTCAAGTGAGTGTCTCTTCCATGACAACAGTAAATCCAGGTGATTCTTGCCTCACGCATGTGTGCCTTAGTTTGCACACCCTTTTATTTGCAAGTTGTTTCTCCTACATGCACTTCTTGGTTTCACATAGTTTCAATGTACCTATCATGGCTCTCCCTTTTCAACATTATGGTGGGGGTTCTGCTATTGGTTCTAATGCTTCTTTGGTTTCACGGTTTAAAGTGATCTATGTATCAAGTTCTTGTTCCTATGTACTTTCAGATGCAACGTATAGCAGTAATTGGTTGCATGCATTTCTATTATATGGATCATTTACCGTATGGACACTCTTGCATTCCTATTTTTGGAGGTTCTTCATTGTAGCACCATATCAATCATCTTTTGACAACAATCTGCAACTTCTTCTTGCTTTTGTGATGTTCTACATGTTCCTCTTTTTTAGGACATTGTTTGGTTGGAGGCTTCTTAGTTCTTCACCTTGATTTGGAGGCTTTTTCAATCCTTCATTTTTCTTTCTCTCTTTTGGAGAGGAGTTTTATCCCATTGTGGTTTTCTCCTTTTCTCTAGTTGTGAGATATCCTTTTTTTTACATGAGTACCTCACCAGGCCTTGTTTTCCAAGACCCATCATGCATTCCTTTTAGGGTTTTTAGCTACTCCCTAAGTTCATCTTAAGGGGAGCTGTTAGATTAATCATGGATTAGCTAATAATTAATTAACCTTTAATTAATTATGTCTAATTTATTCTCATGCACTTAAGCTAAACTTAGGAGTTCTTTATTCAATTAACTAAGTGTTTTTCTATGTTAACTGAAGTGAGCTATTATTAGATCATTCTATCTCATCACATGTGATGTTGACACTTGTCATGATCTAATCCCTTTATCATTTAGGGTTTCTCCTATATAGCACTCAACCCTCATTGTATTATCTCTCTGGAGACTCTTCTGATCTCTCAAACTCTCAACCTTTGAGGACTTGTTTTCCTTGAAGATTCTTGAGGTTCATTATGTAGTTTTTTCTTGTTGAGTAATATTTCACATATTATTTTCAAATATCTTGCATGGAAGGTGTCTTTGCTTGTTGTTTGATCTTATGGCTTAGGTTTTTCACAATTCTAACATCTAATACCCAAAAACATTTTTTTTCCAAATTCTAAAAAAAAATCACATAATCTCGAGCATGCTCCCCATCAGGTTTCCACGTGTTTCAAGCTCAATTAAAATAGCACCTGGGTAATGTTAAGCTCTCTCTTATCTATCTAACCATGTAATTTATTTCACATTTTGACTATGTTAAGGCTTTCATCTTTAATTTATTTTTTTGGTGTATGTATTTTTTGTCAAAAACCAAGGTTTGGTATTTTTTACTTTGTTTTTTAATTGTTCATTGAAATTTCAAATAAATTACATTTTAAAAAATGATTTTCGATTATTTTTCAAAATTTTAGGGGGAGCACACTCAAATTTACATTTTTCAAGATGTGTCCACTTTGAAAATTAGTAAAAAATCATATATTCATTAAAACATTATCAAAAAAATTGAGGATAAACTACATGGTGTTAAATAATTTCTCACCAAGCGATTTTTAAAATACTAAAAAAATTTAACATTCTAGGGGGGCACACCAGACACTATGTTATATTTTTTGAAAAAAACTACACCAATTTGTGTGGCCCCCATTTTTGAACCCCTTAATCTATACCATTTTCAAAAAAATAGTAGTTTAGAAAGTAGATTTGAAGCACTACAACTCTTTTTTTTGTTGCATCTTAAAATTTTGAGTGTAACTATCTTCAATTTCTCATCCAAGGTCAATATTTTCTTATTTCAGAAGAAAAATAATGGTCACTTAAGACCTCTTTTTGGCCCCCCATCTTTGTGCACTTACCCATACTACTTTGGTAGTTCCCACCAAAGCACTATGTGTCATGTAAAGGCAATTAACACATAAATTGGGAACTTTCCATTACCTACAACACTCTTCAATACATATAACCTAGGTTTCCATCCCTACATTCCACACATTAAATGGATATTTATAATTTATCTTGAGGTATCTAACCATACTCTACTTATATACTAATCTTCATCCTACAAAAAATGTTCATAATTGTAAGCATAAGCTTTGAAACACATATTCAATTCTAGCATGGATATTCTACAAGATTATTGTGATGTTTATTGTTGGATTCTATTGACCATGTTGATGGTGCAATCAATATTTGCATGATTATTAATCTTAAATTACATTTCCACAATAGTTGTTTGGTGATCCACCCATTAATATTGGGATCATAGAGTTTATCATTCTAGATGACTACATTCATAACATTTAGTTCTATTTGACATTATTTTCTTATATTTTTCTACATAATAATATTTTGTTGATAACATTTTAAGGTTAGTTCATTATAATGAGGTTGATGCGCAACAATCTTTTACACAAATGACAAGATGGTAATCAAAACCACTAGAAATATTTTTAACTTGCATGACAATTTAAGACAAAGTTAATGTAGATGCAAAGATTTCCAAGTCTTCATGCATTTCAACTTCCAAAATAGTTGAAGACTCCACTAAACTACAACAGTCTAATATTCTTTATAGTCTAACATTTTATTAGTCTAATAAAATGTAAATGTTGAAAAATACTATATAAAATAATTAATTAAAAAATAAATAAAAAAATCTGACTCTCATATTCCTTATAAGTCTGATTCTTTACAAGAAAATTGTAAAAAAATAAACATCGTAAAAATATCACTTCAATGAAAAATTTAGATATATCCTATATATATAGGAATACCATAACATTTTGAAGGGAAACTTTGAGTGGATCACCAATTTGATTGACAGGCAAGGTGAGTGTCAAATTTACCCCCTATGATCTTATGCACGTTAGAAAAAGAAAACCTCAAAATCTATACAAAAAAGAATAGACTAGCAGTCGTTGCACAATGCAATGGGCGAACAAGAATAAAAGCTCATCTTCTTTGAGCAATCAATTGGCTTCTCCTTTCTTATTGAAATCTACTTGACTATTGTCAACAGGCTACCATTGTAATAAGCACTCTCCATGTTAATTCTTTTTCAAAACTCTCTAGAGTTGGTTGCATGCGATTGTTCAGTAAGATACGAATAAAGAAAATTTTGATTATTAAAAAGAATCACTTGTTCTAGATGCAGAAAAAAATGGCAGGTCTGATCCAGTCAACAAGGTTCCCTTTTTATATTATTAAAACTGGGTGTCGGGTAAAACCTTCAAAAAACACTACCTTTAGAATTGCGTAAATGGGTCAAATAACTTGTACATGGCTCTCTGGAATGAGTCTACACCTTACACTGTTTGGGTATCTGAGCTTATGTGTTCCTTAACTGGTCTCCTTTCATCTAGAAGGAATGAAAACTACAAATGCATGCCTGCACCATCATCTACTAAATCCAATTCTCTTTTCAAAAGCTTAAATGCTCAGCAATTCAGCTGCTCTTTTCATAATAAAGTCGGTGTTTACAAATAGCACAATGTAGTAAGCAAAATGGTTGTCCTTTTCCCATTGTCAGTCAAGTGAGGCTCCTCTTCCTCATCCTCCTAACGAGAAAAAGGTGGTGCTCTGCAATCTTTGAGGAGAGAAGCATTTTATTGCACATAAAGGAGGGAAATTGGATTAACAGACATGGTGCGCTCTCCAATTGGAATGTGTCTGACCGCAATCCATGCACGTGGAATGGAATCAACTATAACTCTACCATGGTCGTCACTCAAATCAATTTCACCGATTCTTCGATATCTAGAAATCTCACTTCTTTCATATGTGGTCTTACAAATTTGATGTCCCTCATAATCCAACGGAACCATTTTAGAGGTCCCTTTACTAGATCTCTTCTCCAGTGTAAGCTCTTGCAAAGGCTGAACTTATCCTACAATTTATTCCTTGGAATCCTTCACAATTCCATCCATGAGTTGAGTGATTTGAGAGTGTTGAACCTGGCTAGCAATGGTTTCTTTGGCCTCGTTTCCCCTACTCTCACCCTGCTCTCAAAGATCGAGGCCCTGTTCTTCCATGAAAATAGCCTTAGTGCCACAATCCCTTCTTTTCTCGACAATTTGACAACTCTAGTGAACTTCACCATTGGAGACGATTCCCTGCAACATGGTGTGGTGCCAAGCGAGCTTAAGAATTTGAAGCAACTGCAACAATTGTGGCTCTATAATTGCACTCTTGTCGAGAAAATCTTGGATTTTTTTAGTAATTTTACATAGTTGGAGTCCCTAGACATGTCCAAGAATCACCTCTCTAGTGAAATTCTGGCTAGTATAACAGATTTGTTGAGTGTGACAGAGTTGTTGCTATGGGGTAACAATCTATTGGGAAAATTTCTATCAAACGTTGGCGAGTTGAGCAAGTTATCTGTGTTGGATCTTTCTGACAATCAGCTCATCGGCGAGATTCCAGATGGAATTTCCAACCTCATATATCTAGATATTTTGAATCTGATGCAGAATCAGCTTATAAGTCCCATTCCTGTGTGCCTCGACCAGCTTCAATACCTGACAAGGTTTAAGCTCTTCAACAATAGACTCACCGGCTCTCTGCCCCAAATTTTAGGTAAGAACTCCAATATTTTTCTCATTCACATTGTAGGAAATTAATTCAAAGTACCTCTACCGTAGGATCTATGTAGCCATGGAACACTTTATGGGTTGGCCATATCTTCAAACAATTTCAACAGAAGCTTTTCTTCTTCTCTACAAGTCTTCAATAGTCTACAATATTCTTTGCTCAACAACAACCGACTGAGTAGGGAGGTTCTAGAGGGTCTCTGGGGTTCTCCAAATCTGGTCAGATTACTCACACACAACAATGAATTTGAAGGCCCAATTCTTGTTGCAATTGACTAAGAAAATAACTTGTCCAAATAATACATCAGTAGCAACCAATTTAGTGGAAGTGTTCCCCAACAAATTGGAGAGCTAAAAGTGCTCTAGTATTTCATTATCGGAAATAACAATTTGTTTGGGCCCGTTCCTCTTGATCTCATGGCTTTGCCCCTTCTGAAAATCCTCCTCCAACTTGAGCATAACCAACTCTCGAGAGAAATTCCTAAGAAAATAATGTCGCTGCAACATCTAAGCCTGCTCAATCTATCGAACAATGAACTGAGTTGTACGATTCTAGAAACATTGGGCTCCTTTCCCATACTAACATCTGTTGATCTATCCAATAATGAGCTTTAGGGCAGAATCACTATGAAATTAGGATGTCTGAGGTTAAGTGAGTTTAATGTATCAGGTAATAACTTGTTTGGACTTGTTCTTGATTCTCTCAATAATTTGGCCTTCAATTCGAGTTTTGATGGCAATCAAAAACTATGTGGTGGCGGCCAATTGTGGTTCCCAAACTCATAGATCTAGAATCCGTCTAGATGGTTTCATTGGATGCTCTACACAAACAAACAAAAGTTCAAAATATTCCATCGACACCGGTAAAATCACTTACACCTAATAAGTCATCCCATTCCTCCTCTCTCAATGTAAATCATGAATCAATATTATATAAAAATCCATTGCAAGGGGAAAGAATTTTATATGTAAATTCCTTCAAAACCCATAGTATTAGAGGCACAACATATATGCAAAGACTACTCAAAGACGAGGAGCTATATGTTGTGGATGGATAGCTTGATTTGAGACCCTATTATGGAGAGGTTGATGAGATTTTGTTGACCCTAGTAGGACTGATTAAAGGACCCATCATATCGGACCAGCGGTCACAAGGATTATCAGTTGGATGGGGCTTTGCTGTCGAGGGAATGGTCACTGAGGGAATTACCTATACATGGGGACCTTGCACACTTGCATCATGATATGCATCAAGTCTGCTACAAATTTGCTACCAGTTTATCTACAGGAGTGACTCTTCTACATATTTGGGCATGGGAGAGGATAGCAGTGACTCGACCAATGGGAGAGTCAAGGAGAGGTAGGGACCCATTTGTATTTAGATGCTCTCCTAAGTTTACACACCATCATATGGGTCAGCTATAGTTCTAGAGATGAATCTTGGATGATATGACTGAGTTTATTTGGAGACCATGTCTATAGTGCAAGGTATGGATAAATGACCATTTCCATTTGGCATATTGTTGAAAGACTCGTTGGTTGAATGGAAATACACCTCACACCTTGGAGAGGTATTTACAGGATAAGGAGATGAGGTAGTTCAGAGAGCGATAGAGAATACTTGAGGATGACTATCACACCATTTTAATCAGGACAATTAGAGAGATCCCTAAGTGGAGTGATGTGGCAGTTACACAAACAGCACTTCAGAAGTTTGCATAGCTAGCTCCCCAGCCATGGGGATGGGTAGGAGGTCTAGATGATCCAAAGACTACATCGGATTATGATGTTTGGTGGGTACAACGATGACCTTTGATATTTACACATATAGCTAGTGTACTCGGGGTCATAGGTGTCAACAAGAGAAGGAGAGAGGCAGAGCCTAGATGAGCACGGAGGATGAGATAAAGGGTAGTCACAAAGGCTCAGAGAGATGGGGATCAGCAGCAGAAGGTTTCCCCTCATCAAGGTCCTCCATAGCAAGATCCACCACAATAGTAGGATCCCCATAGGTGGACCCTCAGCACCAATATGAGGCTAGAGGAGGTGATGAAGATCCAAATGTCAGATTAGCATTTGTTCTATCTAAGAGGGATCAAGCGCGCAAAGATTGAGATGCATACAAGTCATAGCAGGATTAGGTGACCACCCAGCTCATTCAGATGACAACGGAGAGAGATCAAGCTCTCACCAAGAGGGGCCAAAGAGCTACAAAGAGGGATTAGGCCTGTGTAGAGAGAGACCAAGTCCTGGCAGAGACAGACTTGAGAGCCTTAGAGCGAGATCAGGCTCGTACAAAGAGGGATCAGGTGCTTACCGAGAGAGACACAAAGTGCACATGGAGGATGCATCTAGAGATTGGATAGGGATTCATGATCGCTATAACATAACATATGTAGGATACTTGATCTTTGATCTAGGAAGCCACTTATTACAGGACATTATAGCTCAGGCATAGTGATGAATGGTAGCCTAAATTTTCTGCTCAGAGTAGTACAACAGCTGGATCAAACATATCAAAGGGTGGATCAATAGGACCTCCTCAACAGATGCCACCGAGATAGGGAGATTAGGCACATGGGCCTCTGAGACATGGTGATCAGGAGTAAATCATGGGTCCATCACCCCGGCCTTCTCCTGATAGGGAGGAGCAATCAAGGTAGCTCAGTTTTGTAGAAAGATTGTTGATGTAGACACATTTGTATACATTCAGTGGATTTTGAGCCTCATGTACATATGCATTTTTTATGTATATTATTATATCATATACTCAATGGACCAATTTTTTTATCAAGACATTTTCAATTTTGATGATATATGAGATGAGTTGACCCTTTTTGATGCAACCATGACATGGTGTTATGATGTATGCTTTAATTTCTATGTTGTATGATGATATTATTATGGATGAAGATTGTCGTGTATGGATTTTATTTCATGTTTCCATGATGTGATAGATATCTCATTATTATGCTTATGATGTGACATGTATGTTTCTAATGATCTATGTGTTGGGTGAAAATTATGTAATCCCTTTTAACAGATTACAAAACTTAATTTCAACCACGGTTAGGTGAGATAGAATCTCTCCTCTCAGAAAGGGGAGGTGCCCTTCTTATTGCTTATTGAAACTAAGGAAAACTAATCAAATATTTAAACAATAATGTACATTACAATAATGGTATGGGGGGATGTCACATTCATGATTCTCTATTTTTTCAAAGAATATTTTTTACAATATTTCACGATTTTTATCTTTGGATGCAATACAAATTTAAATAAAAACTAAGCAATAATTCCAATACCCCTAACTTGTCAAAGCAAAGTCTAGGAATACTAGTATGATAAAAGATAAGTAACAAGAAAGCTCATGGAGGCACAAAGTCGTTCCATAGTACCAATTCTTGTGTAATAGCCACATCTATAGAAACAAGTGTTGTGGTAACAATTGGCGTTGTGTCAGTCATAATTGCACCAGGAGTTTGCAAACTGGACGGATCCTACAATGATTCCTTCATAAAATGATCAAACCCAGCTTGGGAGGAAATATCATATGATGGCGAGGATAGACTTGAGATAGATGATGGATAACCTGAAGAAACATCAATACTTTGTAGGATGGATCCCATAGAGGGAGTGGAAATAATTGATAGTGTCAATGGAGGAATAGTTACCTTCAATGCATGTAAAGTAGTTGTAGGAGGGGGTGAAGTAGGAAGATGTGGTGGAGGAGTAGTTGGATTTGGAGGAGTGTGAGGAGTAGTGGTAGTAACCGGCGATGATGCATGAGGTGGATTGTCAACAATGTTCTCATGGGTAGATAACCGCATTTCCTCATCATGCCTTTCTTTTTCCTCATTACCTTCCTCCTCTGACTATTCATCTTCTATAGACTCTTCTGATTATTCACTTTCATTCCCTTCTTCTTCTTCTTTTGGTTGCTCCTCAGATACAAGTTCTCATTCCTCTCCAGATGGTTGTTCTTCTTCAGTAGCTTTCTCCTCTTCAGTTGCCTGCATTGTACTTTTTCCACAAGTGAATTTAATCTTAGGACCTCTATGTGAATAAGAGGGGGCAACAAAAACTCTATGTTTAGTTTGAAGTTCTTGTTGGTGGTTGGATTCACCTTGTGATGTCTCTCCCTCAGACTCTATTTTGAAGGACTTCAATCGAAAACCATGCCTATGCAACCATTCACTTGTGTTGTGTAGAATGGGAGAAAGTCTTTCCCTAATGGAAATGCTCTCTTTCTTGGACCACTGAATTGGAGGTAAGGGCTTACTAGCAATCTCCTCTTCTTCATATGCAGAGTCTCGAATGTCACCAGGATCTTCAAAATCCTCTAGAATATCAGCCAAGTCCAAATCCCTAATTTTCACCACAGTTAATCTACAAAAGTTCATTCTTTGGATATCCTCTTCATCTCTACATCCTGCCCATATGTCTTCAAAATGGTAGACATGATTATGACTCTTCCTGAGTTTTCTATTGATATCCCTATAGTCAAAATCATGCCTATACTTGTATGACCTTATGGTCTTAATCTACATCTTTGTTGCTATTGATTTGTCCTTTTGCACACTTTGAATAGAATACCTTATGATAGCAATTGGAAACATAAAGCTTATTTTGTGAATTTTTTGGCATTCCTTGTGTACTGTAATCAGTTGTCTGGATAATTCCATCAAAACCCACCTATCAGAAGGATATATTGACAACACATATGGGCATCCAGTGTAGCACCCTAATCGTAAATATGTAAAAGTGGGAAATTGCAAGAAAATACATAAAAACTTGTTAATAACTTTCCATGCCTCGTCAAACACTCTCTTCTTTTCAAGAGTTGGATCAAACAAGAAGAGAAAAGGTGCAAAGAAATCATCATTCAATCTTCTGAAATGCTTGATACTTCCTCCCAAAGTGATCTGAGAGTAGAAACCATGTACTAGCATAAAACTTCTATTTCCTTTCATTGTCAATCCTGTAAATTTTCTTATGACAGCAACAACATATATCAGGTAGGAAGTAATGTAGAACTTCAAGGTTGTTTGCACATTGATTAGTTGCTCATGAATCTCATCACTAATTTGTGTACCCTGGTCTATGTGTGCCTTCTTCTTCCTGATGATTCGGATGTACTCATACATCCAATCTTGGAAATTAAATGAGACAGGTAAACCTTTCACCCTACTTAGAAGAGTGATCATGTATCGAACATTTTCCTTAAAGTCACTATGTGGAAGACCTTTGGTCCATCTAGAATTGGTGGGCCTCAGATTTTTTAGCCACTATGAGTTGATCAGCTATTTGGCTTTGTTCTGATCTTTATTGTAAGCCTCTTGACCTTGCTGCATGGAAATAGTTGTAAAACTTTCCATGTTTGGAACCATGAAAACTATGTCAAAGAACTCTGAATCTAGATAGTCTCATCATAATGTTCCTAGAATAATCTCTAACACTCCTATCATCCTTGATATAGTGTGATGCAACTTGTAAGACAAATTCTAGGCAGTGAGCAGCAACTGGAAATGAAGCCACTTGATGAAGATTACTATGGACAATTTCTTGCAAGTCTCCTTCCAATGGCTGCTGTTTTGTTCTCTTTACAAAGTCCTCCATGTCAAGATGACCAATTTCTGTGTCCTTGATCTCATCAATCTTGGAGGTTACAATGGTAGTTGGGTAGACACCTTGATACTTGCACTTCATTTTGTCTTTTTTATATGATGAAGGAGATTCTTTTTTATCTGATGAGATGGGATAGATGATTTGTCTTTTTATTTTTAGTTATGCCATAAAACATAAATCAATCCTTATTTGATGTAGCAAGTAGGCATGATGCACCAAGGTATAAAGAATCAGGGAAAATTTGTCTCTATTGCGTGGACTTTGAATTTGCAAACAAATAGGATTATCCTTGTTAATACCTAACATACGGACACCTTGTTTAGTCATGTGAGAGAATGAAGCCATTGAAGTAAGGAGACCAATACACAAAAGGTATGAAGAACCTGATATGCACTAGCCATTGTATTACTTGAGACTATCCCTACACACACAAAGCAAGTATTCGCCAAGGTCGTATTACAAGAACACCCAACAAGCGCAATAGATGAAAGAAATAATTATGCCCCATTCCTTTCTCTCTAAATCACTTTTAGACATCCTCAAAAGATCATCGGAATAGGAAAGTAAGATAAATCAAAGAAAAGATCAAAATGACAAAAACATCAATCTCATCATATCTCTTGCCAGAGAGAGTTGTTTTAGGTTGATATCTGAAATGGTGTCTATCATAGGAAAAATATATCTATTAAGACATTCATTGGATGATGATTGGTTGTAAATGTTTAGGATGTTGATATGAAGGTTAACTAACATTTTTTACCATGATCAAGACTTGCGATTTTGCATGAAAGTTTATGTTTTGATAATTGTATTTTCTTCTATTTGTTTTGCCACGGGTGAGGATGACAATAATTTTATCATGGATGACACTTTATTGCCGATGAAGTGAGATGGGATGGAGTGGATGATTTTTTTTGGAATATTTCAATGTTTTTGACTTTTTGAATTATTTTGACGCTGTTTTTTATTCTTTTGATGTTTTCCAACTTTGTTTTTGGTATTTTTGAATGTTTGGATGTTTTGATTTTGTAAAATATTTGAGGCTATTTTTGAATTTTGACATATTATGAATATTTTTGGGATTTTGAAGTTATCTGGATATTTTGGATTTTGAAGTTATTTGGATGTTTTTGGATTTTGAAGGATGATACCTAGATCATGATGTGAGCTATAAGACATGGATCAATATTTATTTAGAAGAATGATGTAAGTTCTTGCCCCTAATGTCTAGAAATGTATGAAATTCTATGGACAGATGCATGGATGCCAAGAACTATCCCTTAATAGTATAACCTATTTGAATATCACAAGACTGCTAAGATAATGTTGGTTGTAGGTTATGGTATTGCATGAGATATCATATGATCAATGACAATGACCATGTCAATATTTTTCCCAAAAGAAAGTTTGAATTATACCCCTAACTTTGTCAAGATCAAGATAGATATGGAAATATGGATGAAAGTGGATTGGATGGATCATGGATGTGTTATGGATGAGATGTTGGATCTATTGTGGATAGTATGGCTAGAGATGTTGGTCTTATTATGGAGGGGATGATATGCTTCCACCTATAATGGTGCACGTAGATTCTCAATTCTACACATGACATATGTTTACCATGTTTTCATCAAGGTACTTGCCCAAAGTGCCACCAAAGTGGTTCTCACTAGAGGATGATTTTTCTATTTACTATTTTTTTTTTTTTTGTTTATTTTTTGAATGATTGGATTATGTCACACCACCTGGTGGATTTTATGTAGATGTTGTTGTCATGATATTCCAATGATATCCTACTTGGAGGAGTTACTTTTCCAAGATACAGGTACTTGTATATAACCCTTGAACCGATACTAGATTTAACCTTATCTAGATGCACACATCGCAATAGAGTGCCCCTAGAGTCCTTATGATAAAGAGTTTCTACCAGGACACGGTTGATGAGAGAGTTGGATATTCTTTTTTTTTAAGTGAGATGGTGGATTTTGGTGAGGTATATGAGACGAAGATGGATTAGTTGATAGTTTAGATAACGGATCTTTGATTCTCTAAACTTGGGATGATGAGCAATGAAAGGTGGATATAGAATTTTGAGTGTCCAGATTTGGGACCAACTTTTTCATATACTTTATATGTCGATGCTAAAGATTTCTTTTGTATTGGTGGAAATCTTTGATGGATGGAAGTCCCTTTTTTTTTTCCCCATAGTTCCTTTGACTAATGGAGTTTTATAGGGATTGTTTTCTTTATTTTTCTTTCGGATCCATTTAAATTTTATGTGTCCATTTTGATTTTTTGATTCATTAGCTTTGATAACATGCTCTTTTATTTTGTAAGGATTTGCATCTTATTGGTTCCAATTAGTGGGTGGAAAGATATGAGGACTTTGATTCATGACATGGATGGTTGAAGTGATGGCAATGGTTTTATCATACGGACTCTTCATGACACCCATGTTGATTTTTGCATTAGATAAATTTTCCCCCAATATCATGGAAGTATCACTGACATGATTAGATTCTTTGATTGTTGAATAAATGATAACCTGATGCTTATGACTGTTGAAAATATGTACTAGTCCTAGGATACTTTGTTCATGTAGGTTTAATATTTTGTCTTGATAATGCATACGCTGCCATACTGCAATTGAGTATGATTTGTCTTGGAAACAAGTTTCTAATCCTTCTCTACACTATTGTGAATCTTCAAAGGTAGTAGTAGAAATACTAGATTCTGATTGTTCTTCAAAGGATGTTGGTTCTTCGAAGTCGGTGTAGAAATCTTCTTCATAGTCACAATCTGAAATGTCAATATAAATTTCTATAAGTTCTATTAAAGCTTGATCATCTAAAAAGATGTTGAAAGTTGGAGACTCTTGTTTTGAAGGAAGATCATCTATGTGCCATTTGGAAGTAAGTGCCTCATGGGTAGATGTAGGAATGTTTGGTGTATGGATATGTGTAAGGAAGCTAAGGTAGCAAAAAAACTTCCTACAATAACCTTGAGAGGAGGATAATGCAAAACTTTTACAAATCTTTAACAGTTACAAAAACTTAAATAGAAATAAAAACAAGTATCATGCATACCAAAACAAAATGATTTACATGGGGAAACCCTTTCAAGAGAAAAACCCCACTCTAAAAGTCACCCAATATATTATTCAAAAATTAAAATATTACAATATACTTGCAGAGCAAGCTTCTCACAGGAGTATCACCACCAGAGATCAAGAGACACCACGACAGCTATCAGACTCTCAAAATACACCACCATCTCGATACATCCCACCCGCTTATAACAAGTTTTTTGGAACCTTCTAGGATTAATGTTTTACAAGGTCATTTTTCATTTGACGTGCTAGAGGAAAAACCTTGATGTGTCAGCAAGAAAAAATCTTGGCGTGTCAATAGGAAAAAATCTTGGCATGTCAACAAGAAAAAACCTTGACGTGTTAACGAAAAAAAAATTGGGGCATTGCTCTGAACCCCACATCTTGTAATGAGTGTATAGTATTTGTATTATCATTCACCACATACCAACATACATCCTATCAATAAATCGTATGTAATAGCAAGTTTGAGACACATTTTCCAAGCAATATGGTCTTCTTTTGGAAAACTTTGTATGGCTTGGAACATACTTATTAAGTCATTGTAGTATTTTGGAGATATGGATTCTTGATCTTGATTAATTTCAGATTTTTCTTTGTTATTCTTTAGATTATGTTCCTGACATAGATCAATTTCAAAGAATGGATTACTTGCAAAGGGCTCTTGTATGTCTTCAAAATGTGGACATGTGGGTGATAGCTCTTGGCTTAAATTTTCTTCATTAGGTATGAGAATTAGATTAAGGGTTTTTTGATCATTAAGTGTATTTGAATCAAGTGTTGGATTAAGGATCTCTTAAATACGTGCCACCATGAGGTCAAATGAGGTTAATATGCCTTGAAATGGGTTATTTATAGTCACTAGTGAAGGATTTTGATCATGCTTTAGAAAATATTCTCGATATATATTGACTTTCTCATTATGTGAGATAGAGGCATTGTCCATGTGATTATTTTTGGATAAATCTTGAAGGTTATCCTCAATAGTGATTGCACTTTGATCAATAAGGTCTTGTATGAGGTTCTTGAGTCTTATGCAATTTGGCATTTCATGACCTTTTGTTCTATGGTATTGGCAATAGACATTGCCATTGTACCATACGGGTTTGAAGATAGGTTCATAATCACCTTGTGAGTTTGGAAGATCGATAAACTTAGATTGGACTAAATTTTTTAACAAGACCTCGATTGGCTCCCGTAAAGGATTTTATTCATGTTTGTTAGTGTTGTCAAATTGTAATGTGTTGATGGGAGGTAATGTGTTGTTGGGAAATCTCATTTTTTATTGTTCGGTTGATAGATTTGTAAGGTTTGACATTGATTAAAATCTAGAACATGTGACAAGTTGTTCCAAAGTCTTGATTAGGGGCACCCATGGTTGTTAATTCATCAAAGCTAGTAGGATATGATGACCCCATGTAGGGATGAAATGGAAGTAAATTCAGATAATAGATCAACATCGACATGTTTTTATGATTTCAATATTGAATTTGTAAAGACACCTAAGTGACCTTGGACCAATATTTGGATGAGTAGGGCATATAGAACCTTGAATTTGAACAAAGTTTGTTTTGATTAAATCTCTTTCTTAAATGATGTTTGGGCATGATCCTTGCTTGTACTAGATAAATGAGTTCAAGCTAAGGAGGATGATAGTGAGATTCACAAACTTTGGGAGTAGACTAATGACTCCAAAGCAAGTTAATTCACAATCTTTTGACACTAATTTAACCAAGCACTTTAAAGAAGATAGTTTTTCAAGTAAAAAGCTAAACTAGGAGATGATGGTAGAGATTTCAACCAAAAGTGAGCTATGTCAATTTCTAGGTTATTTATTTTGAATGGATTGATTTGTTGTTTGTAATGGGGTTGAATTGATCCAATGATGACAAAATATGTTTAGACTAACCAAAGTGAAGTACTTATGTGAAATAGAGATGGAAATGTGGATTTTTTTGTTTGTTTGAATGATTTAAAAAATATAGATTTGTTTTGCCTGAATCTCAGGTCTTTGTTTTGACACAAACCATTGGTGGAAAATTAGATTTCTATTTTTTTTTAAGGTTCTACTATTCTATACTAATATTCAAACATGCTATTTTATAAATGCATCGAAATCCAGTCAATGTGGTGCACTTCCCTGACAAATGTAGCATGATTTACAAACGCACCGATCTTCAGACAAAGGCGGCACAGTGTGGTAGTCAAACATGGCACTGTAAATTTTTTATGGAAACTTGACTTGAGACCAACATGCCAAGTGTTGAATAGGACAACTAAGAGGGGGGTGAATTAGTTGTCACATAATTAAGCCTTTAATTCAATCACTAAAACTAATCCTTAATATTGCTTAAACGATTAATCATCAAATGCTAATGCAGAAACTTAAATCCAACACATAAACACAATAACACTATATTTATGTGCAAAACCCAATAAGGGAAAAACCATGGTGAGGATTAACTCACACTATAGAGAATATCAAAACTTATTACAAAAGGCTCACTGCCTAAAATAAGGACTCACTGTCCAGAACAAGGACTCATTGTCCAAGAAAGCTACACTCTAGAGGGCTCACTTCCACAGAGATACAAAGAAGACTTGTTATAGAGAGACTACAATCCCAATGCAATAAAGGATTCCACCATAATTATTCACACACATGCATGAATGATAGAGATCACCTTCTGCTCACTACATCTGGAAACTTAGCATTAAGCTTCGCATTGATCTGCCACACACTCACTGAATAGAATCAATGTTGCATAAAATTGCACTTTCTCTTTTCTCTTATCGCTCTTATTCTTCACTCTTGCATCTTATCTTCACCATTAACTCATCTTGCATTTATACCATCTTCAACTTTGAAACATATCCAAAGTCAGCCATCCAAATTCAAATTCAAATTAGGTTGGCGCCAAAACATCCTAGGGTGGAATTAGACTGAGGGTGACCCAAACACATGCTTCAAGTGATCCAAAAATATCCAACATGCTTCATCCTCGAAAGTAGTATTTCACACAAGGTCAGCCAAACCAATGTAAAACACATAGAACCATTAAGCACGAATATTCCAAATGTTGAAACTATCTTCAATAGAACCAGGGCAAAAAAACTCTAGAACTAAAATTCATAAGAATTCATCAAAGATAAATCCAAACCAACAACATTTCTCTTGGACCTCAACTAGAAACACAGAAAACCATAGTTCACAACTGGTGAACACAACTTGCACTGTAAATGAATCATCAACCAAAAATCTAGATATAGCATCTACTAACAACCATGAACAACATATCTTAATTGCATAACAACAAGAGAAAATCCAAACCAAAACTCGAAGCAACCACTGAACACATGCAACATATCCTTATTACAATTTTCTCAATATCCTCGACATATACAACCAACATCAACTAGTAAATAACTAGTTGACTAGTTGGTATCAATGACAACACATTCAATCTTTCCACAACACTTTCATTCTTGAAACAATCTCCCCCTTTTTCATTGATGGCAACACATGATGTGAAAAAACATCAAAGACAACATACTAGCTCTAAATACATTTTTATGTTTTCTCCCCCTTAGAAGATAATCTCTTATATGCTTCTTTCCTTCTCTTTTCACATGCTTCTTCTTATTATTTTTTCACATGCTTCTTCTGTCCCCCTTTGACATCAATGGAAAAGAAAAAAGAATATTTTCCATTGATCTCTCCTTTGACATGACAAATAGAATACACATAATGACAACACCCGGTACTACTTGCTCCCCCTAAGAGGTAGCCACCAAAACATCAATCCAAAAGAAATATAGATCCATAGATCCACCAGACTGATACATCTCCATATGAATCTATTTCAAGAAAGGAGGGGTAATGACCCCTAACTTCTCCCAGAGATACTCAAAAGTATCTTTAGGAAGAGCCTTCATGAAAATATCAGCAATCCGATCCTTCATCAAAACATACTCAATCTTTACTTCATTCTCCATGACCTTCTCTTTCAAGAAATGATATATGATAGATATATGCTTCATCCTCGAGTGCATCATTGGATTTTAGAAATTTTCATTGCACTTGTATTATCATAGAAAATAGAAATGGGATCATCATATAGCATTGTGATATCTTTCAATATCTATTTCATCCATAGAACTTATGTAAAACAAGATGCAACAGCGATATACTTAGCTTCAGCAGTAGACAAAGAGATTGAATCTTGCTTCTTACTAAACCATGCAACCAATCTACATCCAAGAAAGAATGCACCACCGCTTGTACTTTTTTTCATCTACACATCCAACCCAATTTGCATCTATGTAGGCACTAAGCGTAATATTAGTATCTTTAGGATACCACAAACCATAATCTGAAGTGCCATTCAAATATCTGAATATTATTTTAACTGTAGCAACATGTGTTTCCTTAGGATCTTCTTGAAATCTAGCCACAAGATAGACTACATGCATGATATCCAGTCTAGTAGCAGTCAAATATAATAGTCCACCAATCATAGATCTAAACTTGTTCTGATCAGCCTTAGGTGAATTATCATCTTTACCCAATTTGCAATTAGTCACCATAGGAGTACTTACCGGTTTGGAACCATCCATCTGAAACTTCTTCAACATCTCTCTCACATACTTAGACTGTGAAATGAAAAATCCTTTCTCTGTTTGATTAATCTATATCCCAAGAAATAAATTCATCTCCCCAAACATAGACATTTCAAGTTCTTTCTTCATTTCTTCCGCAAACATCTTGCACATACTTTCATTTCCTCCAAAGATAATATCATCAACATACACAACTACAATCAAGATTTTATTATTTTCAATCTTAAAGTATAGATTACTATCTGTTGTACCTTTGTTAAAACCTTGTTGAATCAAGTATTTGTCTAACCTTGCATACCAAGCTCTAGGAGCTTGCTTCAACCCATATAAGGCTTTCTTCAATTTGCACACCATATTTGTTTGATCTATGAACTGAAATCCTTTTGGTTGTTCCATATAGACTTCTTCTTCTAGCTCACCATTCAAAAATGTTGACTTGACATCCATTTGATAAACCTAAAAGTCTTTATAAGTAGCAAGTGCCAAGAAAATCCTTATAGCTTCCATTCTTTCTACCAGAGAAAAGGTTTCCTGAAAATATATGCCTTCTACTTGTGAGTAACCTTTACACACAAGCCTCACTTTGTTTCTAACTACTTCTCCATTCTCATTCAACTTATTTATGAATACCCACTTTGACCCAATGATATTTTTATCTGTTGATCTTGGGACCAATTCCCAAGTTTGGTTCTTCTCAATCTACAAAATTTATTTCATTGCTTCCTTCCAATGTTCATCTTTATAAGCTTCACTTACTGTCTTCAATTCAATCTCATAAAATAAACAAAAATTCACTTCAATAGCAACTTTGCTTCTACATAACACACCTTTTGTCTTATCTCCAATAATCTGACTTTCTGAATGATTCTTTTGTACATATCTAGGTTTCCTAGGGGACATCACCGGAGCATCTTCTTCTCTTTTATTTTGTTCATCCTACTTCTCTTGCTCATCTTTTTCCTGTTCTTCTACAATTTCTTCTATTCTTGCACAGTCATGTTCATCAGATACATATCCATCAATGTCAATAGAACTCTTCATTGTCTCATCAACCTTCACATTTGAGCTTTCTACAATCTTTCTCAATATTTTATTGAAACATTTGTATGCCTTGCTTTTAGTAAAATATCCAAGAAAAATTGCCTTCATCACTTTTTGCATCAAAATTTTCCAAAGTTTCTTCATTTCTTCTGATATAGCATTTTCTTCCAAATACCTTGAAATATTTAATTGTAGGAACTCTTCCATGCCATATCTCATAGGGAGTCTTTGTATTGTTTGCTCTTGCTTGAATAGCAGTATGAATAGCTTCTTTCTAGTAAACTTTCGATAAATCAGTCTCAGTAATCATTGACCTAACAACTTTTTGAACTGTTCTATTTTTCCTTTCAACAACTCCATTTTTTGGGGAGTTCTTGGAGTAGATAACTCTTTTTATTCCGTGCACTTCACAAAACATATTAAACTCATGGGAGGTGAATTCTCCATCTCTGTTAGATCTTAATAATTTTATCTTAAGTTCACTTCATTTTCAACCATTGCTTTGAATGCCTTGAATCTATCTAATGCATCTAATTTCTCTCTAAGAAATGTAACCCATGTATATCTAGAATAATCATCAATTAAAAGCATAAAGTACCTTTCACCAAGTAGACTTCTCACTCTTGTAGGACCACAGAGATCTATATGAACTAAATCCAGTAGTCTAGTAGTAGACTATTCCTTTGATCTGTAATTATTTCTTGCATGCTTTCCAAACTAACAATTCCTGCAAATAGCATTAATAGGCTTTGTAATTCTTGGTAAATATCTCATGGCCTGAACAGCACTAATCCTTGCCAAGTTATAAAAATTCATGTGACACATTCTCCTATGTCATAACCAACTGTCATTTATCTAAGTCATAAAGCATCATCCATCAACACCCTTAAGTTGATAGACATTCCCTTCAGATTTCTTTCCTGCAGCAAACAATGTTCTAAATCCTTTCTGGATCTCACATTTCACATCCTTAAACACAAGATCATATCCTTTTCTGCACATCTAACCAATGCTCAACAAATTATGCCTTAAACCCTTAACATAGTAAACATCGTCAGTATGATGCTTGCCATCAAAACTTAATGAACCTATCCCACATATTTTAGCTCCAGTATCATCTCTAAACATAACCAAGCCTCCATCATATTTATCAATCTTAACAAACTTACTTTTATCACCAATCATGTGATGTGAAAAAACACTATAAACTACCCAATAATTTTTCTCTTGTTTAGCATGTAGGGAAAAGATAATTGTACCTTCATTGTTCTCCTTCTTTGGAGGGATTTCCTTTACCTGTTTTTCAAAATTAGCAGAAGTAGGTTCATCCTTAATTGCCAAGAACAAGCATCCATTGTCATCTGGATCTTCATATTCTAAATTCTCATTAGATATATTAGCATTCTCATTCACATAGTAAGCTTTGTTAATGTTTTTTCCTTTCTTTTATTTCTCATATCTTTGTTCATTCCTTTTAGCTCTTTTTGGACACTTTGTAGCATAATGACCTATTTCTCCACAACTAAAGCATTTAAAGGGAAACTTACCTTCATACTTGCCGAAGCGTTTCCTCATTCTTCTTATAAATTCAGCTTCTATTTCATCAAAGTTCTCTTCATTCAGATCTTCAACTTTTGTAGCTTTAAAGGCAATCTTTGATTTGCTTCCATTCCTTAGACTCAGCTTCATCATCTCATAAGATGTCAAAAATCCGAGCAGTAGATCCTTAGTACAAGTCTTATAATCTATAGTCTACTCAATAGCACTCACCTTCTCACTATAAGCATCAAGAAGAGTTTTGAGAATCTTCTTTGCAATCCTTGTTTCATAAATAGTAGCACCAATTCCTCATATTCCAACCACTGTCTCATCCAATCTCTGTACATAAGCTTTAACATTTTCATCTTTGGGTATATGTAGAAGATCAAACTATGTCTCCAAATTATGTAGTTTTTCCTCTTTAACTCTTTCATCACCATCATGCACTCTTTCTAAAGCATCCCAAACTTCCTTAGCTATCTTCAAATTTTGAACCTTAATCAACTCTGAATGTACCAGACTATTCTTCAAGATGTATTTCACCTTATTGTTACTTCATGTGCTTTGATCTCTTCAAGTTTACTTGGACCATTAGCGGGAGGAGTGTAAGAATTTTTGTAATCTTTCTCCATATCATATCTGCAATACTCTAGATATTCTTCCATCAATACTTTCCATATACCATAATTAGTTCCATCAAATCTCAGACAATTATAAACCATTTTTCTAGCAATCCCAGACCTTCCTCAAGCAGTTAAGCTCTTCACCAAGGAACCAAGCTCTGATACCAATTGTTGAATAGGACAACTAAGAGGGGGGGTGAATCAATTGTCACAGAATTAATCCTTTAATTCAATCACCAAAACTAATCCTTAATACTTTTTAAATGATTAATCATCAAATGCCAATGCAGAAACTTAAATCCAATACATAAACACAATAACACTAGATTTACGTGGAAAACCCAATAAGGGAAAAACTACGGTGAGGATTAACTCACACTATAGAGAATATCAAAACTGATTACAAAAGGCTCATTTCCTGAGACAAGGCTCGGTACTTGAAATAAGGACTCACTGTCTGAAACAAGGACTCACTATCCAATAGGACTACAACCAAGAGGGCTCGCTGCCATAGAGGTACAAAGAAGACAAAGAAGACTTATTACAAAGAGACTACAATCCCAATGCAACAAAGGATTCCAACATAATTATTTGCACACATGCATGAATGATAGAGTTTTCCTTATGCTCACTACATTTGAAAACTTAGCATTAAGCTTTGCATTGATCTTCCACACTCTCAACACACACACTCACTGAATAGAATCAATGTCGCATAAAATTGCACTTTCTCTTTTTGCGTATCGCTCTTCTTCTTCGCTCTTGCATCTTATCTTCACCATTAACTCATCTTGCATTTATACCATCTTCAACTTTGAAACAAATCCAAAGTCGGCCATCCAAATTCAAATTCAAATTAGGTCAGTGCCAAAACATCCTAGGGTGGAATTAGAATGAGGGCAACCCAAACACAGGCTTCAAGGGACCCAAAAAGATCCAACATGCTTCATCATCCTCGAAAGTAGTATTTCACACAAGTTTGGCCAAACTCTAGTGTAAAACACATAGAACCATTAAGCACGAATCTTCCAAATGTCGAAACTATATTTAATAGAACCAGGGAAACACAACTCTAGAACCACAAGTCATAAGACTTCATCAAATTTAAATCCGGACCAACAAAATTTCTCTCAGACCTCAACCAGAAACACAGAAAACCATAGTTCACAACTGGTGAACACAACTTGCACTGTACAACAAATCAGCAACCAAAAATCTGGATATAGCATCTACTAACAACCATGAACAATATATTTGAATTGCACAACCATAGGAGAAAATCTAGACCAAAACCCAAAGCAACCACTAAACACATGCAACATATCCTTATTACAATTTTCTCAATATCCTCAACATATACAGCCAACAACAACTAGTAAATAACCAATTGATCGGTTGACATCAATGAAAACACCTTTAATATTTCCACAACACTTTCATTCCTACAACACCAAGATGTGCAAATGCACTGAGATGCAATCAAACATGTCGTTTTAAAAAAAAACATAAGTGTCGATATGCAAACAAAATCAACGAGATGTCTACAAAAGCGTTGAGATACAACAAAAGTGTTGCACTATTGAAATCAAATGTGATAAGGATGGGAAAGTCCTATTATTTTTACTCTTTAATTTCCTTTTCACCCTTCATTTCTATTATTCTCCCTATTCTTCCTATCACTGTTTGTCTTAGGAAATAAAGATATTTAATAAATCATAGAGAAAATTAAAACTATCAAAGATACTGAAATTCGTAGAGATGCTAATTGTTTCTATGACTAAAATGATAGGAGATAATTAGAGGAGTTTGTAGTTGTTGAGCATGTGGATGAGGGAGAACTAGTGGAGAATTAATTTGTTATCCGTATAAAAACTGATGAATCATCTTTTTTAAAAATACTTGTTTTTTATAAACTATTTTGGAACTACGACCAATAGTCTATAGACTATTTTTATAAAATTTTGACTTGTTGGTCATAGGCCAAAACAAATCCAAAATCATATCAACTTTGGTATATTGAATAGTATATATATATATGTGTGTGTGTGTGTGTGTGTGTGTGTGTGTGTGTGTGTGTGTGTGTGTGTAAAGACTTGGAAAATATATGATGATTAATATATATGAATGAACTTCCACTCCATTTTGATATACATTAGAATGGTATTGTGTATGTGTATGTTTAGCTTGGTGTAAACAAGCATTCTCATTGCATCACCAGGTGAACCAAGGAGGCAGGTCCCACTTCTTGGAATCCCTCAATGATTCTTTTAGTAAACTTGATTTGGTAATGTGTGATTTAATTTTCTGCGGTATTTTCATTCTATGTATAATTGTCTTATGGTTATTTACAATTTGGTTTAAAACTAATTTTCATTGGACAATCATTTCAGCTATCGATATTCTATCAATGTTGGTGTGTTTATTTGAAGCATAAAGTGTGAGTTATATTTTAAATTTATAAAAAACTTGCTACTATTATTGTGTAGTCTATGATAGTTTTTGTCACTGCTATTCCTATCACACTTCTTGGTGTAGTTCCTGTCACTTCCTATCACAAAACAAAAGTAGAAGAATTAAAATAGATTTTTTATTTTAGAGAATTCTCATGTGCTTAGATGCATATCATGTTCACTTATCCTATTGCTCTCAGCCCTTAGGCATATATCCCCAACGTCTTTCATAAGTTCTGTGTTCCCGTATTGACAAGGTACAAAAATTGAACTACAAGCAAAATATTTAGCCCCAAACCTTAAGGTCATCCTACTCAGCTTTGTCCCAACATTTTAGCTCTGTTGTTAGGGAAAGGTGTTAAAGGCTTGTTAATCCAGCAAGTTAAGTTAGGACCAATGCATCAAGGAGAAAGTCTACACAACTTTTGACCTTGCCTAATAAATCACCCTCGGTTTGTGTTGTATTAAATAATATAGATGCATGAGTTATGCTAGGGATGACAAAGGTAGATTTGTGAAACAAAGTATAGGAAGTAGCTCAGCTAAACAAGAAAACCCCAAAAGAGAATTAAAGCCTCTATCTATGAGTAAACCATCAAAAAAAGGAATCGGTTGAACCTGATCTTGAGAAGTGTGTAATTAAATCTACTATTGTTGAGTTAGATTTTGAGTTACCATCTAGCACATAACAGGAATTGTCTGAAATTATTACCTTGAGGCTTACTAGGCTATTCAAAGAATCTTATGAACTACGAAGTGGTGAGCCTTTAAAGCATAAGAAATCTAATTTATTTTCATATTTTTATACTCCTTAGGCATTTGAAACCATGGTTGATAACAATAAAAATAATAACAATAATGAGCAAGCTTTGGCCAATAATAATCCTATCACCTTTGAATTTCCTATTGCTCATCCCAAAGAAGAAGCTCCTATTAAAACCATGCCCCATTCTACTTTTCCAATTTTTAGAGGATTTTCTATGGAAGATCCTAACATGTTTTTATTTGAGTTTGATGTTTTGTGTCATGACTATGACTACTAGAATGATGCTCAAAAGCTCAATTTGTTTCTAGCTACATTAAAGGATGTAGCATTATAGTGGTTCATGGGTTTAGGGCCACAAACTATTCGCACATGGGAAAACATGAAGGAGAAGTTCTTGAAAAAGTATCAAGAATATTGCAAGATGAAAGAATTTTGGGATGAAATCTTTCAAATGATGCAGTGGGAGGAGGAGTCCTTAGAGGATTATCTTGAAATATTTTCATTTGGTCTTCAAAGGACAAGAAAAATAAGATTAACTAATGATACTATGAAAATATTTTTTTCTTAGGGGAATTCATGATGAATGTATGGATATTTTAAATCTTATAGGAGGTGGAGATATTTCTAAAGTGAGATTTGATTATATTTGTGATGTTTGTAAGAATTATTCAAGATCCACCTCGTCTATAAGAGGATATCCTGGGAAGCATGTCTCTTCTAGAAGCGTAACAGGTATCACAAAATGAGAGCTAGGTACATTACTCAATGATCTCAAAACTAGTCTTTTAAGCCACATGGGTAAACAAATTGACATTTTGTACACACGTAAAAAATAGGAAGAAGTTGAAAAAATATTTTCTATATTTTATCTAATTTATCGTAAGAAACATACTAGTGAAGAATGTCCTCATAATAAAATAAAAATTTCTTCTTTAGAGGATGCTAGTAGGAATACTACCCTACAACCCCTTCTAGTAGACATGGAAGATACATAATATAGTGAGGAACCAGTTTACTATATGGCTCAATGGAGACCTTGGCCTCCACGAACTATGCCCCCAATGATGAATGATTTTTATGCTCCTCATAGTGTAGGGCCTAGTAGTCAACCTAGTCCTTTTCCTACTCAACTAGGATGATATGGAGGGTGGAAACAGCCTCCACCTTATTCATAGAGGAAAAACCAATACCAATACACTCCTCAACCTTGGCAACAAATGTGGAAGACTCCACTATCACAATTTTAGCCTTATCCATCTTATCTCGCACCACGTATGGTTACTCCATACCAACCACCATAATAATTTTTGCCAATGATAACACCTTCATCCAATAATACTCCATACAACCCATCATAGCCACCAAAGGCAACACCAATTCCTTTCCATCCATCACAAAACCCAAATAATAAGGTGGCACAACAAGTATATAATAATAAGGTGGCAGGATATTCCACATACCTTTTCAATACACCGGACATCAATGGAGTGCAATTAAGGTTAGGTAAAGCTCTTTAGGGAACCACCATTTTTTAAGTAGATGATGCACTAGAAGATATTGAGGAAAATAAAGATAAACAAAATGAGTCATCAAAGTTACCACCATATCCTGACCGGTTTCAATCTCAGCCAAGACAAAAGGAAATGTCTAAGCTATAATTTGATCTTGTAAATGAATTGAGAATGTTAATATTAAAATTCCTCTTTTGTAGGCAATCAAGGACATCCCTATATACATGAAGACAGGGACTTGTGTACTCAAAAGAAGAAAAAGAAACAAGACCCAAAGACTATGCAAGTTATTAGGCAACTTGTTGATCTTATGTTGGGAAATATTTCAATTCCCAAGTATTTAGATGCAAGGAGTCTTATGATTCAGGTATGAATTGGTCAC
Source organism: Sequoiadendron giganteum (assembly GCA_007115665.2). NCBI lineage: Eukaryota > Viridiplantae > Streptophyta > Pinopsida > Cupressales > Cupressaceae > Sequoiadendron > Sequoiadendron giganteum. Next base: position 497,962,119 of record CM021101.1, read on the forward strand.
ATTATTATTCTGAATACATTAATTGATTTAGGAGCTGCCATAAACATCATGACCAATGAAACTAAGGATAAATTGTCTTCAAGAACTTAGTCCCACACCTACAGTCCTACAAATGGTAGATCGCTCCTTAGTCGAACCTGAAGGTATGATAGAGGATGTCATTATTTCTATTGATTTCTAGGAGTATCCTACTAATTTTATGATTGTGCAGCCCAAAATAATGCTAGGGGGATACCCTCTAATCTTAGGGAGACCATGGTTTCCTGCAGCAGATGCTTATATCAACTTTCGATCAGGTAATATGGTTATTTCTAATGGTGAATAGAAGAAATAATTAACTTTGTACCCACCTATGAAACCATTGTCGGAGACTAAAGAGCCCCTCTGGGTGGACAGTGATTTCGAGGAATCGCTACCTGTTCTGACAATTGATCAAGCCTTTGATATTGAGGAATTATCTAGGGATACTATTTTTTCCAATTTCTTTCAAAATCGATACTCGTCTGATGATATTTTGGAGAGATTTGTTTTTCATTTATGTATAGATAATTATCCATTTGGGGATTTTCCTCTATTAGGTCATTCGTAATCACTTCAGTTTTTATTACATTACACCAATTGCTACCACATAATTGTGTAATAGTCCATTTTATTTTCTAACACATCTTCACCGTCTACTTCACAACTATATGCTATAGATTTACCTACAAAATCTCAAGCAATGGAAATTCTACCAGGACATGCTCTTAATATTAATCCACATTTGAGTAATGCACAAATTCATGACTTAATTGTCATGTTAAGAAATCATAAAACTGAATTTGCATGGGAATATAAGGATATGTGTAGCATACACCTAGATACGTGCACACACCACATTTACATAGAAGAAGGTAGTCGTCCTATTAGGCAACCACAAAGATGATTGAATCCTATTTTGTGTGAAATAGTTAAGGAGGAATTACAAAATTTATTGAATATAGGATTATGTATCGAATTTCAGATAGTCAAATGGGTTTCTCTATTGGTTGTGGTACCTAAAAAGAGTGGTAAGTGGCACATTTGTGCTGATTATAGAGCTCTTAAAAAAGCTACTAAAAGGATCATTTTCCACTATTGTTTATTAACCATGTTCTTGATAATCTTGCATGTAAGAAGTTATTTTCTTTCTTGGATAGTTTTAGCGGCTACAATCAAATTTGAATCGCACCTAAAGATCAAGACAAAACTAATTTTACTTGTCCTTGGGGGACATTTGCATATAATTTGTTACCTTTTGGTCTATGTAATGCCCCTACTACTTTTCAAAGGGTAGTGTTAAGTATATTCGTTTATCTTATTCATGGTTGCGTTGAGGTTTATATTGATGATTTTACTATGTATGGTGATACTTATGAGGAAGCTAAAAAGAATCTCGAAAAAAAATTACAATGGTGCAAAGATACTAGTTTAAGTCATGAAAAGTGCCATATTTTTATGACGGAAGGCATAGTATTAGGACACTACATTTCTACTAAAGGAATTCAAGTTGACCCAAAAAAAGTGTAGATAATTCAAGATTTTCCCACTCCTATATGTCAAAAATATATTCGTAGCTTCTTAGGACATGCAAGATATTATAGGATATTTATTCAAAACTTTAGTAAAATTATTACACCACTTTTTATTTTATTGGGCAAAGATAATGCTTTTTCATGGATGTGGGAATGTCAATAGGTTTTTGAGACCATAAAGGAAAATCTTGTTACCACATCGATATTGTGAGGACCAAATTGGGAGCTTCCATTTCATATCCATATAAATGCTTATGATTCTTCAATGGGAGTTGTCCTAGGCCAAAAAAGGACACATCATTTTATTCTATATATTACATCAGTAAGAATTTTATAGGTTTTGAGGTTAATTACATAATTATTGAAAAGTAATTTCTTGTTGTTGTATATGAAATTAATAAGTTTCACCATTATATTACTGGGTATAAAGTGTTCATTCATACTAATCATTCAGCAATATGGTTTCTAATGAACAAACCTGTAGTTACTGGTAGAGTCATTAGGTGGTTACTATTATTACAAGAATTTGACATCACTATACTTGATAAACCTGGCCATGAAAATATTGTTACAGATTTATTTTCTAGGTTGTAGTGTGAAGATGACCCTATACTATTTGATGACACTTTTCTTGATGAGCACCTCTTTTCCATTTCAATCAAAATTCCATGCTTTGTAGATATTGTGAACTACTTAGTCACTTGCAAATTTCCCCTACATTTCTCTCCTAGAGATTGTTGGAAAATTGTGGGACTAAATGGTCAATATACATGGATTAATGGACTTGTATTTCACACTAGCATTGACAACATCATGCGACAATGTGTAGCCGAAGATGATGTCTTTGATATACTTTGAACATGTCATTCAAAACCTTGCAGAGGAAATTTTGCAACTCAGAGAACTACCAATAAAATCCTAATTGTTGGATATTATTGACCTACACTCCATAAATATTGTAAAAATTATGTGTAACACTGTGATAAATGCTAACATATGGGCCAACCCACACATTCTGATGAGATGCCTCTACAACCCCAATTTTTTCTCTTGAACCTTTCAAAAAATGGGGTTTAGTTTTTGTTGGGCCAATCAAATCTCCATCTAGGAATAAGGAATATATATTGGTTTGTACTGATTATGTCACTAAATGGGTAGAGGTTGTAGTATAAAAACATGCAAGAGATACTAAAGTTGTTGACGTTTTGTACTCTAATTTTTTTACCAAGTTCAGTGTACCTCAAGAAATTGTTACAGATCAAGGACCTTAATTTACGTTTGATTTGATTGCCACTTTGGTTCAAGAGTATGAAATCTGACACCGCAAATCCTCTCCATATCACCCTCAAGCCAATGGACAGGTTGAAGTGACTAATCGGGAGCTTGAAAATGTTCTGACAAAGACTATAGAAATTCATAAGAAATATTGGGCAACAAGACTTCTAGAAGCAATTTGGGCATACCGAGCAATGTGGAATACCACCACTTGCCTTAAACCATATGAACTTGTTTATGGTAAGAAAGTAGTTTTACCTATTGAATTTGAGGTAAAAACTCTATGTACTAATTTCCAATTGGCAATGAATCTAACCGATGCTCAGAGAGCAAGGATTGCTCAACTTCATTCCTTGGATGAATTGTGACAACAAGCTCATTTCCATGCAAAAATAGTTCAGAAACAATGTGCTCTCTAGCATGATCGCTTCATCTGACATCGATCATTCCAACCAAGAGATTGGGCACTTCTCTATGATTCCAAATTTTAATACTTTAAGGGCAAGTTTCACATCATATGGTTAGGGACTTATGAAGTTGAAATTGTTTGAAAATGGTGCAGTCAAGCTTCACACCATATATTCTGATCATATGGCTCTTATTTTAATGGGAATCACTTAAAATTGTACAAGCGTCCTATTTCCAAATAAAATTTTATTTCCATTTTGACAAAGGAACTCAATGTTGTATCTCAATTTCTCGTTGCCTCTTCAAGTACCACATAGGTACATCCAATTATTTTATTTTATGTTTTAAAATATCCAACAATGAAAACCTTCAAGCATTGTTGGCCAATTACTACATAAAAACTGAGTCACTGGCAAATATTAATCGCATAATAAACTTGTTGAAATGCACACAAGACAACTGAGAGGGGGGTGAATCAGTTGTATCAATTCCTCCCACTTATAAACTTAAACAACTTCACTTTAACTTCAATTTGTTATTAAGTGTAAACATGAAATGAAAATAACAGAAACACAACACCAGAGACACCAGATTTACGTGGAAAACCCAATGAGGGAATAACCACAGTGAGGACTAACTCACAATATTGAAGAATGCAAAACTAGATACATAGGCTCACTACCCAGAAATGAAGGCTCACTACCCATATTAAGGGCTCACTATCCAAAAAATGAGGCTCATTGCCTACAAAAATTACAAAGAAATAGATAAAGATACACCACTAGGAGTTCCACACACTTCGCAAATTGAACAGAAGAATATAAATACAATTAAATTTTATTGCTACACTTCGCTCTTCCACACTCTACTTTTCACACTTATTCACACACTCTTCTCTTACTCAAATCGAATGATGGATGGATGATCAATTCACTTCAACTTGATTCGCTTATATACCATCTTCAACCTTAGAGGCATTCATAAGGTCGACTATAAAATTACAAATTAAAAATTCAGACAAGGTCGGCTACTCAACATTCCCACAGTGGATAAGAATGTGAGAGGACCAATTAAATATTTAATTTAGGACCCAAACACCATCTTGGATCACACACACTTTCACAAATTGATACACAAACATGATGTAACGTGTAAACACCAACTCGGCCAAACCTAATGAAAACATCGATGAACTTGAAGTACATGCATTGCAAGCAAGATAATCTCACCCGGATGGCCCAACACGCTTCACCAGTCATTTTACCATCTTTGAGAACAACTCAAATACATCTGCAACATCTTCAACAAACTTCATTCATAGAGAATATTTTACCTGTCCAACCGGAATAACCAGTCAGAATACTAGAGCTCTGGAGAAAGCCTTCAAGAGTGCAAAAACATACAAATTTTCCAGAATACAAAAAAAAAAATCCATATAGTAATCTCCCAGATCTGCAAGATCTGAAACCAAATACCAGAGGACTTCGGAGCCAAAACATTTCTCCCAATCAACAACCAGATAACTCTATAAACCCAGTTCACACACCAATGAACATAACTTCTAGTCTCCATCAACCCAGAAGCTGAAACTCGGAATATAAAATCCACTTAAGCTCAATAACACACCTATAAAATCTCATAGGCAAAATATCAACACAAAGGAAGTATGGTCCACAATACCGGATTATGCTCAGAACACACTTCAACACTGGTTTACATCATTCCTCAATTTTCTCAAGAGAACTTGGCAAATACACAACTTGCTCAACCTGTACAGTGTTGACATCAATGACAACACCATCAAAAATCTCCATACTTGCAACAATCTGCCCCTTTGTCATTGATGGCAACACATGATATGAAAAAAAAAACCATCAAAGATAGCAAACATGATTCTTAGGAGCGACAACCTGCCAAGCATAAAGAATACATGATCTCTCTCCAATATCCTACATGATTTTTAGAAGAGACAACCTACCAAGCATATAATTTTTACATTATCTCTCTCCCCCTTTGACATCAATGGCAAAGGAAATTCTTGCCATATAAAGCTTTGTTCACTCCCCCTAAGTAGTACACCCACAACACATACTACAACAATGCACTTCTCTACTCCCCCTGTGGAGTAGACCTCAATCATTAGTCCAGAACAAAGAATTCTATGAATCCACTGGACTGATGCACCACCAGATGCACTTAGTTCAAAGAGGGAGGGGCAGAAACCCATAGCTTCCCTCTAATATACTCAAAAGTATCCTTCGGAAGGGCCTTAGTGAATATGTTTGCAACTTGTTCTTTAGTAGGCACATATTCAAGTCTAACTTCATTCCTCAACACCTTCTCCCTCAAAAAGTGATACTTAATAGATATGGGTTTTGTTCTAGAATGCATTAGTGGATTTGTTGATATGTTTATAGCACTTGTATTGTCACAAAAGATAGTAGTAGTTTCATCACTCATCACACCTATGTCCAAAGTTTTCTTCATCCATAGTACCTGTGTATAGCAGGATGTTGCTGAAATATACTTTGCTTTTGTCGTAGATAAAGAAACTGAATCTTGTTTCTTGCTCAACCATGCAACTAATCTTCCTCCAAGGAAGAATTCTCCTCCACTTGTACTCTTTTGGTCATCTACACATCCAACCCAATCAGCATCAGTGTAGGCATTCAATGTAAAATCATTGTCCTTCAGATACCATAGCCCAAAATTTGGAGTTCCTTTAAGATATTTGAATATTATTTTCACGGTTGTAACATGTGCTTCCTTTGATTTTGCTTGATATCTTGCAACTAAACATACTGCATGCATAATGTCAAGTCTAGTAGTAGTAAGATACAACAATCCACCAATCATGGATCTGTACATGCTCTGATCAATTTTGGCAGATTCGACATCCTTTGTAACTTACAACCAGTTACCATAGGAGTACAAACCAGTTTAGATTCATCCATTCTAAACTTCTTCAACAATTCCTTAACATACTTATATTTTGAAATGAATATCCCTTTGTTAGTCTAATTAACTTGAAGTCCAAGGAAGAAATTCAGTTCACCAATCATAGACATTTCAAATTCTTTTTGCACCTCATCAACAAACTTCTTACACATGCCTTCATTTCCACCAAAAATGATATCAACATACACCACAATTATCAACATCTTACCTTTCTCAATCTTAAAGTAAAGATTATTGTCTACAGACCCCTTGTTGAATCCCTGTTTTGTCAAGTACTTATCCAACCTAGCATACCAAGCTCTGGGAGCTTGCTTTAGACCATATAAAGCTTTCTTTAATTTACAAACCATGTCTAGTTTATTAGACAGTGAAAAACCTTATGGTTGCTCCATGTATACTTCTTCCAATTCCCCATTTAGGAATGCAGACTTGACATCCATCTGGTATACCTTGAAATCTTTATGTGTTGAAAATGCCAAGAACATCCGAATGGCTTCCATTCTTGCTACAGGTGCAAAATTTTCTTCAAAATATATGCCTTAAACCTGTGAATATCCTTTGCATACCAGTCTTGCTTTATTCCTAACCACTTCAACATCTTCATTCAATTTGTTTATGAACACCCATTTCAAACCAATCACATTCTTGTTTGCAGGTCTAGGGACTAATTCCCAAGTCTCATTCTTCTCTATCTATTGTAATTCCTCTTTCATTGCTTTCATCCAACTTTCATCATTACATGCTTCACTCACAGTCTTAGGTTCTATCTTAGAAAGTAAACACAAGTTTGCCTCAACCACTTTGCATCTTGTTTTCACTCCTTCATTTTTGTCTCCAATTATCTGATCCTCCGGATGATTTTTCTGAACATATTTAGGAGTCTTCAGTGTAGTTTCTAGATTCTCTTCTTCTTCTTCACTTTTTTCTTTCTCTTCCTTCTCTTATTCCTGATTTTTCTCATAGATAGGTTCATCAGGTTCAACTTCAGTTATCTCCACTAGTCTATACATAGCTTCATCAACCTTCACATTAGTACTTTCAATGATTTTTCTCAGCCTTTTATTAAAACATCTGTAATATTTTTTGTTATTAGAATAACCAAGGAAGATTCCATCATCACATCTATCATAAAACATTCCAATATTTTCTTCATCTCTTCTAATGTAACATCTACTACCAAATACCTTAAAGTATTTCATAGTGTGAGTCTTACTAGTCCATAACTCATAAGGACTCTTAGTGTTGTTACCCCTAATTTGAACTTTGTTAAGAATGTAAACAACAATATGTATAGCTTCTCTCCAGTACACATCAGCAATATTTGATTCTTTCATCATGGTTCTAGCTGCCTCTTGTACAGTCTTGTTCTTTCTCTCAACAACTCCATCCTACTGCGGGGTTCTAGGAGCAGAATAGTGTATTTTTATGCCATGCTCTTCATAGAATGCATTGAATTCACCAGATGTAAAATCTCCACCTCTATCAGATCTTAAACATTTAATTCTTAGATTTTCCTCATTTTCTACTCTTGCCTTAAACACCTTAAATCTATCAAGATCCTGAGATTTTTCTCTAAGAAATGTAACCCATATCATCCTAGAGTAATCATCAATTAAAATCATAAAGTACCTATCACCATTCAGGCTACCTATTCTTGTAGGACCATAGAGGTCTATATGAATTAATTCAAGCATTTCGGTAGAAGATTGATCTTTTCCCTTGAAACTACTTCTTGTCTACTTTCCCATCTAACAACTTCTACAGATTGAATTAGAAGGCTTTATGATTCTAGGTAGATCTCTCACAACTTCTCTAGAACTGATTCTAACCATACTATCAAAATTCACATGTCCCATTCTCCTATGCCATAGCCAACTCTCATTAATCTGTGAAACAAAACATTGTCCATCACCTCCTTTAAGTTGATAGATATTTCCATGAGTTCTTCTTCCAGCTGCAACCATAGTTCTGGATCCTTTTCTGATCTCACAAGTGTTATCCTGAAACACAAGCTTAAAACCTTTGTTGCACATCTGTCCAACACTTAAGAGATTATGTCTTAAACCCTTCACATAATAAACATCATCAGTATTGTGTTTTCCATCAAAGCTAATTGTTCCTTTACCAACAATATTAGCACCAAAGTCATCTCCAAACATGACTATACCTCCATCATACTTCTCAAGTTTAGTAAACTTACTCTTATCTCTAGTCATATGATTTGAACATTTGCTGTCAATTACCCAAAATTCTTCATCATGTCTGGCATGAAAAGCAGTCACCAGAGTACCTTTTGTTTCATCTTTCTTGTTCTCCATACCATATTCCTTTTCGCATTTCTTTTCCAGGGTTAGAAATAATACTTCATCCTTATCTTCCTCAAGGTTTGATTCATTATCAGAAATACTTGCATCTTCTTTGACATAATAAAACTTCTTGAACTTATGTCCATCTTATCCTTGTATTTATTGTTATTATCATCCTTTTTTTTGTGTAGCTCTATTAGGACATCCTGATGCATAAAGACCAATATTTCCACAGTTGAAACATTTAAAAGGAAACTTACCTTTCTATTTCCCAGTACCTTTCTTCAATCTCCTTGTGAAATTAGCTTCCAGATCCTTTGTATCATCTTCATCATCATCATCTCCTATCTTAATTGCTTTAAAGGTTCTTCCAGTCTTCTCCTTTTCTCTTGCAAATTTTCTCATCTAAAATATAGTCAAGACACCAAATAGATGTTCCTTAGTAAATGTCTTCGGATCATACTGTTCTTCAAGAGAAAAAACCTTGGCACTGTAATTGTCTAGTAAGGTCATCAAGATCTTCTCAATTATATCCTCATCCTTCATGGTACCACCTTGATTCTTGATTTTGGTCACTATAGTTTCAAATCTTTGATAATAGCTCGCAATATCTTCTCCATCTTTCATTCTCAGATTCTCAAATTTTCACTTAGTAGTTAGTTTCCTTGAAAACTTTACTCTCTCATTTTCTTCACAAATGTCTTTCAACTTTGTCCACATTTCATATGGAGTAGCCAAAGAAATAAATTTTGATCTTTTAGTTTTAGACAATGCACTAAAGATAGAAAACCTCACTTTTTCATTCTCTTCAAAAGTTGCAACCTCATCTGTAGTGGAAGGACCTAATGCTGGAATCAAATACTTCATTGCCATAGCTTTCCAGGTATTGAAACTAATTGAAATCAGGTAACTTCTCATTTTTTCTTTCCAGTCACTATAATTAGCTCCATCAAACATAGGAAGTTGCAACTTGTGTGCCATCTGATCTACCTCAAGTGGTTAATCTTTTCACCAAGGAACCAAAGCTCTGACCAATTATTGAAATGCACACAAGACAGCTGAGAGGGGGGGTGAATCAGTTGCATCAATTCTTTCCACTTATAAACTTAAACAATTTCACTTTAACTTTAATTTGTTATTAAGTGTAAACATGAAATGCAAATAACAGAAACACAACACCAGAGACACCAGATTTACGTGGAAAACCCAATGAGGGAAAAACCACGGTGAGGATTAAATCACAATATAGAAGAATGAAAAACTAGATACACAAGATCACTGCCTGAGGACTCACTACCCAGATATGAAGGCTCGCTACCCAGATTAAGGGCTCACTTTCTTAGGATTCACTATCCAGAAAAGGAGGCTCACTGCCTACAAAAATTACAAAGAAATAGATAAATATACACCACTAGGAGTTCCACACATTTTGCAACTTGAACAGAAGAATATAAATACAATTAAGTTTTATTGGTGCACTTTGGTCTTCCACACTCTACTTTTCACACTTATTCTCACACTCTTCTCTTGCTCAAATCGAATGATGGATGGATGATCAATTCACTTCAACTTGATTCACTTATATACCATCTTCAACCTTAGAGACATTCATAAGGTTGGCTATACAACTAAAAATTACAAATTCAAACAAGGTCGGCTACTCAACATTCCCACGGTGGATAAGAATGTGAGAGGACCAATTACATATTTAATTTAGGACCCAAACACCATCTTGGATCATGCACATGCTTTCACAAATTGATGCACAAACATAATGTAACGTGTAAACACCAGGTCGACCAAACCTAATGAAAACATCGATGAACTTGAAGTACATGCATCGCCAACAAGATAATCTCACGTAGATGGCTCAACATGCTTCACCAATCATTTAACCATCTTTGAGAACAACTCAAATACATCTGCAACATCTTCAACAAACTTCATTCACAGAGAATACTTCACCAATCCAACCAGAACAACCAGCCAGAATACCAGAGCTCTAGAGTAGGCCTTCCAGAGTGCAAAAACACATACAACTTTTCTAGAATACAAAAAAAAAACCATATAGTAATCTCCCAGATCCAAAATATTTTGAACCAAATCCCACAGGATTGTGGAGCCAAGAAATTTCTCCCAATCAACAACCAAATAACTCTACAAACCTAGTTCACACACCGGTGAACATAACTTCTACTCTCCATCAACCCAGAAGCTAAAACTCAAAATATATAATCCACTTAAGCTCAAGAACACACCTATAAAACCTCATAGGAAAAAGATAAACTCAATGGAAGTGTGGGCCACAATACCGGATTGTGCTCAGAACACACTTCAACACTGGTTTACATCATTTCTCAATTTTCTCAAGAGAACTTGGAAAATACACAACTTGATCAACTTGTACAGTGTTGACATCAATGACAACATTAATTATAACACCATAAAGCATCTCCATACTTGCAATAAAACTTAGAGGTGAAAACCAGATTTTTTTGGTGCCTCTGGGTGGTATCACACTGAAAAATTGAGGTCTTAGCGGTATGGTGTCAATATAAAACAAATAAACAACTCTGCCATTTAATGTTACTGTCACTAGTGTGGCAGGAATTCTTTTCTACCTACAGGGATTTTCGTTGTTCCTATCACTACCCATTTTGTTATACAATGGGGATCGATTTGCTCATCTTTTCGGCAATAAAATTCCTATTTTGGGCATCCTTTATTGCAACATGGTCTTTATTTTTTACTTCCTAATTTTGCAAGGTTTTGTGATTGGAACCTTCCTTTCACATTTTGGACATAAACTTTTATATCATATTGTCTAGTTCATTCCTTGATTTATACTTCAGTTTTCATGGCGGCCATAGTCCACTCTCCCATGCAGATTATGTTAGCTTCCACAGTGAAATGAACCTGTATCATTTCTTCTCAATTGATGGTATGCGCCTCATGGTGATCTTGTTATCATGTCCTTCCAGGTGGACTACACAAATGACCTCAAGCTGCAATGTGCTTTCCTTCATGTCATATTACTTCTAGCATTTTCATCAGTACAGCATAATCTGTGGAGACTGCTCATCAGTATTCCCCTATCATCATCTTCTCGACACTCAATTTTCATCACCACATCAACTTTTCGTGCTCCACACGTCTAATGATAATTGGTATTTGGTAGTTTTTAAAAAAAAAGTGCATTTATTATGTATGTTTATTTTCCTTGGAAAATTGTGACATGCCCTAAGGACAATTCCTTTCTTAGCTGGGGGGAAATGTATTCCTACATCATATGTTGTATTCCACCATCCCATCATATCATTTCACATCTCTCATTTGATTCAAACAAATTATTGTCTTGAAATGATAACTATCTGCCTTAACTTTTTATTGTACTCTATAGTAATTATTTCACCGCAACCCGCTTACCTATCACTTCGCCATAATTCTTCCCTTCTGAAACATTTTTCACACCCATTTACCAGTTACCATCTCCATAATAACCATTTTCTATAAATCATCTTTTTGCTAGTAAGTTGCTTGGTTTGTTACTATAGAGACTTCCTGATACATTCATGGTAGGAGATCGTCGTCCCCGCCGAGAGCCCACATCCATGGAAGAATTGAGAGCCCCTGCTCACAGGGATGATTATAAGGTCTTTAAGCAAGGACAGTGGGATATTTATTTCAAGAAACTATGTGGGTATGATTATAGGGTTGCTTGAGAATTTTCACTTGGTTGTTGCCAAAATCAAGCATCTGTTTGAGATTTGACATTTGTAATAATGGTTGGAAAAATTGTCAACGTGTCTAGGTTGCCTTTGATAGGGAAAAATACTTTCCTAACAATTCCAAAAAGGTTGTGGATCTTAAGCCAATTTGAAAGAAGTTTTTGGCCAAAGGTGAATCAATTGAAATGGTCCATGGGCAGGTCACAAAATTATCTTCACTCCCAGGCCACTAGAAAGATGTGGCTAAGTTTATAATTCAGTACATCACATGTGAAGGAAGGTATGTTTATGTTTTTTCCTAAAACTTTCGACTTATGTTTCATTTGTAAGAATATTTGCTTGTTAATGTTCCATATTTCCTCCTTTTCTCTTTGCAACACATGTGTAAGGCAATTCAAAATGGGAAAGGTAACTCTATAGCTCATCATGGGTTAATTAGGTTGTTGATTATCTAGGAATTAAAATTACTCTCCCCTCTTAGTGATTGGGACTTGTTTGTTAACTAGCAAGATGACACTAGTCCAAATCCTTTAGATGAAGAGAACCCTTCAGATGAGCATGAGAAAAATATTGAAATGGAAGGAAACCCTGGTGATACCCCTAGTTCTTCAAAAGAAGAAGTTCCTAAAAGGAAATCTCAGCAAAACCCTAGCTCCATTTGAAAAAGAAAATTATATTTTCAACCACCCTCAACTAAACCCCTAATTACTCAACAATCTTGTGGCAGGAAGGGTAGGGAGAAATTGAGGACACTAACTAGATCTTTGGATAGATTATAAAATTTAGCTAATGTAGCCATTCATATTAGCTCAAAAGACAAATATTTGATTCAGACCTAGAGGTTTTGTTTGAGGTTTTGAAAAAATAGGGTAAAGCTAGTAGGGAAAAGAGATAGGATAAGAGAAGAAAAAAAAAGGAAAATCAAAAATAAGATGAGCTTTCTATCTCTAATATAGTAATTGTTGACTTCAGCAAATAATTTTTTTATGGTTCTCCTGAACCATATTTTGATCATGAAAATGAGCTTCTAATTTCTAGCCATCCACATGAAGAAGGAAACTTGAATGCACCAGAAAAATGTGTTACAACGGAACACATAGAAACTCTGTACTGTAAAATATATGTACCTCTCCCAAATCAGGTAAAGATGAGGATGTTGAGAAACAAATGGAAATAGAGTAGGTAGACAATGTAAATACTTATGAGGATAATGTAAGATAGGAGGGATTTTAGGAACATGGATCTAAGGATTCATCTAAGCCTCCTCTTATTACCCAGGTTGAAGAGGGAAAAATGGATGCATTAGTTGAAAATATGAAGAAGGGACAATGTGATAATAAATCACCTAATCAAGAAATTAAGCTAGGAAGCAAAGGAAGAATTTGAAGAACATGAACCCCTGTTGAAATAGAGAGAGGAAATTAAGACTTTACGAGATTTAGTTTCCAAATTAAAGGATGAGAATCAAATTATGCAAACGCAATTACAATAGGTGTGCTCTGTTAACTAGTTACAAGAAAAGGAAATTAATAAAATCATGGTAGAACTTGATCAAGTAACTACGTATAAAGATCCCCACATGCCTATTCAAGAGCATGAACAACAAGTAGAAGCATTGAAGCATCTCTAGTCTAGAGAGATCACTAGCACATTGCAGAAGCTGGCCTCCCAAATTGGTTTGTAGATTTTCTCTTTTTGCATGAGGGCATGCAAATCCTTCAACTAGGAGGAGTGATGAGGATGGGAAAGTCCTATTATTTTTACTCTTTAATTACCTTTTTACCCTTCATTTCTATTATTCTCCCTATTCTTCTTGTCACTATTTGTCTTAGGAAATAAAGATATTTAATAAATAGTAGAGAATATTAAAACTATCAAAGATATCAAAATTTGTAGAGATGTTAATTATTTCTATGACTAAAATGATAGGAGATAATTAGAGGAGAGTTTGTAGCTATTGAGCACATGGATGAGGGAGAACCAATAAAGAATGAGGTTGTTAGTTGTATAAAAATTGATGAATCATCTTGTTTAAAAATAATTTTGTTTGTTATAAACTGTTTGGTAACTACGCCCAGTGGCCTATAGACTATTTTTATCAAATTTTGGTTTGTTGGTTGTAGGCCGAAACGAATCCAAAATCATATCTTTGATATATTAAATAGTATATATATGTGTAAAGATGGAAAATATATGATGATTAATATATATGAATGAACTTACACTCCATTTTGATATACATTCGAATAGTATTATGTACATGTATGTTTAGCTCGGTGTAGACAAGCATTCTCATATAATCACTAGGTGAACCAAGGAGGTAGGGCCCACTTCTTGGGTTCCCTCGATGATTCTTTTAGTAAACTTGATTTAGCAATGTGATTTAATTTACTGTAGTGTTAGCTAGCAGATTGGACACCTTGACATAATGTAGATTTATTTCCTAGGACAGGTGCCTCTATCCCAACAGCTCTGGATAATAACCCTCTTTAGGAAGTTTATTATCCTCTGAATTGAAAGGTACAACTCCCTTGTATTATATTCAATGAATGTAACTAAAACTAAATAAACATGTAAGCTTTAACCTGAAAGTAGGAAAGGCAGAACCTGATATAAGAAAGATTTCCGATATCAAATGCAAAGGAAAAACAGTAAATATATTGGCACAAAGACTTTGCAAAAGATGAAATGATAATGAAGTATAAGCCAAATATTATCTGAAAAGTGAAATTTATTACAAAGATGAATGTGTATACTCACACATAGGAATAAGCATAAACATCAGATATACACTCAAACACACAAATTTAAGAATATCAAACTATCTTCATAAACTAGATGCACACAAACAACTAGCGATTTAAATTCACAGTAAAGCATAATTGTATTCAAAGTATATAATATCAGGTCTTTGCAAAATTATGTCTAAAGAGTATCCATTTAAAAATAAAACATATAAATAAGTGGATGAGTAACCGCTTCTTTTTCTTTCCCATAACTAACTAAAACTATAAAGTATTTTCAAGAAATAAAGATCAGCTGAAAAGTTAAGACAGTGGTGCTTCACTTATAGATTCTACAGATGTAGCGAGTCTTATTTGTAGGGCTTGGAAATCCTTTACAATAGGTGATAACTCCTTATTTTGGGGAATAGTTACTTTCCCCATTCGTAACCTCCATGCCAGTTGGCTATCTTGAACAAATTTAATTTTATGATCGTAAGTTTGCATGAGTCCAATCTCCTTGGATAGGATAAGATCCAATTCACTGAACTTCTTCAAATTTTCAACATAGAAAGATTGGGAACCGAAGATCCCATCAACTATCTTCTTGAAACTGTTCTCCAAGGCTTTAGCATTCTCATAATTTCCATCTCCTCCCCTATTAGGTTGCAATCCAAGGGCAACAATATTCTTATGAACCTCTTCTAGGATTGTGTTGCATTAAGTTAGGATTTTCTGGAGTTTCTGTAAGCCTTGCCTTGTGACTTGTAACTTCCATTCTACACTCTTATTCCAGATCATGCAACAGGTGTTAGCAGCATCAAGTATGATTTTCTCTATGGCTAACCTTTCCATTCTAAAACTTATCATTGCTTTGATTTCATTTTCATACTGACTCCATATCCTTTCCTCTTTCTCAATAGTGACAATTTCCTCTTCAATCTCAAACCTTGAGGCATTCTCCCTTTGGAGACATCTAAGAGATTCAAAAATAATCTAATTACCTTTCCTCACTAATTTGTCACTCCATTCTTCAATAGCTTTGCCAAAAGTTTTGAAACTTTTCATTTTACTTACTTCTTCCTTCCCTATCATTTCCATGGGTTTCGAGGATGACTCGGCCTAATAAATTGGTTGAGGAGGAAGATCAAAGACTAATTTTAGACATATAATCAAAACTTAGACTTGTTTCATTAACTCATCCTTTCCCTCCTTATCTTTCTTAGATCGGTCAACCATCCTTGCTACAAATACTTGAAAGTTGTGCACATCTTTGCCCCTTGTAGGAGGTCCTAAGTTAATTCTGTCAATATCAAAGTCACTTGTAGTCTCCTAGGTAACCTCTTTTAGTGCAGTAGGATGCGCAACTTCTATGCATAGATTCCCTAATCCAACATCATATATTGGCCTAGCAGTGGTTTTCAACTTCTTAGGATTTGGGGTCCTTTGAAGAAATTGGCCCACCATATCTTGCCTTGGAAGGTCTAGCTGCACTTCCTTCCTTTTCTTTGGAAAAGTATCTTCTATCCAAACAGAGGTAACAAGAACATTGATCGCCTTGGAACTAGAAGATTTAAATAGTGTTCTCAAAGTGGTAGGATTACTTATTTGTATGTCCTATGATGAAGGCAGGGTAGACCTTTGCTTTAGAGGTGCATTTACCTCTCTAATGGGTGATGACTGATGGGATGAAGAGGAATTATTGATTTCAATGTTGCCTAAATCATTTTCTTCTCCATCACCCACTTTATCCTTATCCAGATGGAGTAAATCAAGGAGATCCTCTCCACAAGTCGGTTAAAACATGTTCCTATCAGGAGGTTCCCCGTCGTCATCACCTTGGGTTCTTGATGGCACTGGATGTGAAGCAGATCCAAAGGTTTTTGAAGTCATAGAAGGCTAAGCACTGCCTCCTACGAGTTGAGTATTATATGACCTAGTTTAGGGGTGATATTGCTTTGTTTTATTTTTAGTGAACCACTCCTGGGTCCTTTCCAAATCATCTATGATTCTTGCTTTGATTGTCTTTTTTTATTTATTTATCCAATCTATAGTAGGGATGGGTCGATTTTCTATTAATTTCATAAAGATTGGGTCAACTAGATCAGATTCACCATCTTCAATTCCTTATGCATCCTAGCCCAAACCATAAGTGACTATTTGTCTCACAGATAATCTTATCCAGTTTCTTCTTTGTACTTCAAATTCATCAAAGCAGTCAGCCCAGTAATCCTCCAAAGTTAGTAGATGGAAGAAGCTAGGTCCTAGCTTCAAATTATCTTTCACATAATCTTTGAGATCAAAAGTAAAATGCTCATCATAGGTTTAAAAATTATACCTAGATATTTTGTTCTCTATGTTTAGGGCATTAGACATGGATTCACAAGTGAAGGGACCGAAACCAATCAAAACTTGTACTTTCACTCTTCTTCACTCTTGACACCTTTTCTTAACATCGGCTAATTGTCTACAGATCTCGATCATTAAAAATTTATCCTTTGGGTGCCTTGGGAGGTTTGTAGGGAAACTAGTAAAACCACCAAATCTTATATAAGAGAACCTTTGAAACTAGATAAAATGGTTGCCATAGAAATTGACAAACTACATGGCTTCTAGTGAAAGCCGCATCTCATTTTTTCCTTATAATTCTCTAGCTACTCTCATGGTAAAAGTATCAAATACCCTCCTATGATGAAGAAAGCTCTTGTTCAACTGTATCTTCTCAAGGTACTCAAAAATTGGTACCTAATCAAGGGGAATATCATTGGGCCTCAATCAAGGCAATGGTCTGGTGCTTGTAATGGCATAGACTAAATAAGAAGACATATGAAATTCTTTATTAACAGTAAAGAAAACAAGCAAGTTGTTTATCTTATCATTGATGAGTGTCACCCAATCTAGAAATTGACTTCCATTAAGCACAATCTAGAAAAAAAAAGTACGTCCATTCTTGGAAACCGTAAGCATCTTCATTTCCTCGGACTCTATGCAACAACATAACTATATCTAATATCTCATCCACGAAATGGTTCCTATGTAGGTTTCAGGGTGATTGAGATTTACCTCTCCTAGGTTTCACCAGCCAATTCTTTGCCATTATATTTTGATAATACCCCTTTTTGAGTGAGAACTCATTCTAAGCGTTGGTGAAATCTAGGGCCGAGTAATCCTCTATTTTTGGAATCCTTAGGCATGAGGCAAAGGTGGTTCTTTGAATTTTCACCACCAACCTCTTATCTTCTGTCCTAATTTCTCCAAGTTTGAGAATCATAATGCCTTATGCATTCAAGAATTAACTCTGGGCATTGGACAGCCATAGGGAATGCAGCTGCTTCCACCAATCCACTATCAACTACCTTTTGTGTGATGGTTGGTGGATTGGGTGCATTGAATTTTTCCCTAAATTTATCCATATTCACTTACTTGAGTTTGGTGTCTCCTATCTTAGGAATGTCGCAGGGTAACCCTAAGATATACTCATAACCCTGACACTTAATTCTTGCCATGAATGAAATCCTAGTGTTCGAATGAAATTTCTTCGAGAATATTGTAATACAGGGAAAAATAAGCTCGAAAACTACAAATTTAAAAGGAAAATACAAGGATGTAAATACCTCAAAACAACCTTGAATTCTGAGGATGAAAATTTGTATCACCGTGCTCTCTCTCATCATGTCTCTCAGTGTCAATATCGCAACTGAAGAATGTTTCTTGCATAGATTTCCTTTTAATTCCCCGTAGGAAATTTGCAAGTAGATAGACATTAAATGACATCCTCTTGTCATGTAGGCACGTGTCTAATTTCATATCAACACTTCATTGTAATCACTTTTCAAAAATTTGAAAGGGAACATCTATAAGAGCAGAGAAGTGGATAGTTCACATAACCTTGCAAATCACTGCCGAGGTTCATCCTTTATTGTAAAACACCACCCACCATTCAATAAGCACTAACAAGTTAATCGTTCTTCGGGGTGGTATATGGGGGAGTTTAGTGAACTTAACAAAACATCGTCAATACTACCTTGACTCAAAGATAGACTAGAGCGAGAGTTACAAAATTTTGTGTAACCAAATAAAACATCGCCAGTGTATTAAAGGAAATCAGTACGGGTCTCATGGTGGGCAAGGGGAAAGTTATAGTAACCTTATAAAACACCACCCAAGTTATATTGTTCACTTAAAACACCATCGATTCACAACTTAGCCAAAATTGAGGATAGAATAAATGTTCCAAGAATGACCAAAAAATGTGGTAACATGTAGCATTTTCATTTCATGTGTCTAATTGTCTTATGGTTATTTACATTTGGTTTAAAAGTGATTTTTATTGGACAATCATTTCATTTGTTGATATTTTGTCAATGTTGGTGTGTTTATTTGAAGTGTAAAGTGAGTTATATTATGAATTTATAAAAAACCTGCTATTATTATTGTGCAATTTGTGACAATTTCTATCATTGTTGTTCCTATCACTTCCTATCACAAAACAGAAGTAGAAGAATTAAAATAGATTTTCACTTTAGATAATTCTTGTGTGCTTAGATGTATATCATTTTCACTTAGCCTATTGCTTTCAGCCCTTAGGCATACAAGCCCAATGTCTTTCATAAGTTCTATGTTCCCAGATTGACAAGGTACAAAACTGAACTAGAAGCAAAATCTTTAGCCCTAAACCTTAAGGTCATCCTACTTGACTTTGTCCCAAGAAAAGGCATTGATTTATCTCAAAGATAGTTTTTCAAAATTTGATCCTAAGTACATCTAGGGTTTTGAATTTTGTTGAAGTCTGATTTATGTTTGATTGGTCTATCAAGTGATAAAAAATAACAAAAAACATGTAGGACTAACTCAATTGGATGTTTGAAATATTTTCGTGTGTCTTCTTCAACAAGACCATGCTAATTGGTATCACAGGTAGATTTACATTAAAGACATGCCATCGATACACATCCTAATTTAGTGGTAGATTAGGATTATCACCTTAGAGTAGGCCTACATAATAGAATATTTTCCAATGAATTGATGACTAGATTATTCAAAGTTCATGTACCACCTTGACACCTCTCACCTTGAAAGGAAAATATCCTAACAAGAAATAATTTTTGCCTCGAAAATGGTTGGCACATAGCAAGTAACTTCATGCAATGATCCTTGTACATTGCACCACTTTAAGCTGATACTTTACAAATGGCTCTTAGGCTTCTAAATTTTACAAGTTCATAGTAGGGGTATGTCATGAACAAGGAGCTCATTTTATATGCATAAGTTGAGAGGGGTCTCATCTCTTCTCATCACCTATACATGTCTCAACAAGCTGAGGGTCATGAGGATTGGCTTGAAGGATGCTAGCTACTCCTTGGGTACAACTTTCATTCTCCCCCTTTATATAGCTCATCAAGAAATGTGTTTGAAATCAAAACTTGGGGTGATGAGGCCCCTAATCAAGTCTCCTTCTTTGAAATAAATGGAAATAGTGTTGCTTTTGATCCCCAAGATAATTCTTAGGAGTCACGAGGGGAGAGCATACACAACATTATACCTCAAGGTGTACAAAAAATTACAAATGAATGATGTTTCTTATTTCCAAGATCACACTAGGTGCAAGGAAAGCGAATACACACACATTCACTTACCAAACATGCCATAGAGTTCTTTTTAAGTTCCAAAGGATTCAAATATGTGGTTCAATTTTAAAACACCAAATTCAAATGTGCAAGTTGTTAGTTCAATTTTAAGTACCAAATCAAACATGAAAATTGTGTTGTTTAATTTAAATGCACTAAATTCAAATCTGAGATTCAATTTTATGCACTAAATGTAAGTGTGAATCCTAGATTTAACCAAAAACCCAAAAATATTAGTAGTTTTGAATTCTAATCTTCCTCCATCAATCACCAAATGTTGTAAAATCTTAGCTAAGAAAGATAAGATCAAAAACAAAAAATGGTTAGGGTTAGGCAAATGAATGAAATCCAATTGATAAATTGCAAAACCTTGTCAGGTAAAATGTGTTGAACCTAACAAATGCATCGATTTTTTTAAAATGTGTTGCTCTATGCACAGTCAAACGCATTGATCTTTTGCAAAGGCATCAAGATGTTTCATATACATTGTAAAGTAGATGTGTTGATATCCTCCAAAAGTGTCAATATTTTGAACCTATAGACAGTAAAGAACAATCAAAACAAAAGCATCAATTTCGTGCAAAGGAATCAATATTTGAGGAGACAAATGTGTCGATCTTTTGTAAAGGCATTGATTTAACCTTCAGACAAAGAAAAACATGAACCAGTTAGATGCATCAAGATTTACAAAGGCATCGATCTTTGACTTGTAGATGCATTTATATTTTAAAAAGGCATGGCACTATTGACACAAAGGTGTCGCATTATCTTTGTAACCTGCAAGGCTGACAAAACTTCACAAAAATTGTTAAAACAAGGTTGTGGGTCCCATCAAACATGCCAAAATATCATATGGTTAGCTTACATGATCAATTAACATCAAAATAGAAGCAATTAGGATCCTAAAACATTAAGAAGCTACAAGATAATGATCAAAGAGAGTCATACTCAATGAAATTAAGCTATCATTGCCATAAAGATTCATTAAACTCATAGAAATCTAATTCTAAACAACTAAATTAAATGGAAAGAAAACCTCCAATCCCATTGTGGATTGATGCAAACTTGTAGTGATGTGGTTTGTGAAAATTTACCTAATCTATTTGCAAAAGCTTGGTTAAGTGGGGTGTGATTCACAAAATTCTCTCAAATTACTTAGGGTTGGCTCAAGAATTTGAGAGATTAAGGATGTTATGGCTTGTGAGTATATGAATTCATGTTAAAAAGGCTTGCTTTTATATATTTTTTGAATTATGATCAATAGTCAGGATTTAAAATGCTAATCAAGGGATGAAAAAAGATCAAAGAGGTGAGTGTGGAACAGGGATTAAATCAATGGTTCATAATCCATGAGTTATGGATCAAGGATTAAATCAATGGTTCATAATCCATGAGAGTTCAACAATATCCCTTATTTCATGGAAATATATTGGAGACATTTTGAATATGGAGGGAAGAAT
The DNA here is from genome assembly GCA_007115665.2 of Sequoiadendron giganteum. Taxonomy (NCBI): domain Eukaryota; kingdom Viridiplantae; phylum Streptophyta; class Pinopsida; order Cupressales; family Cupressaceae; genus Sequoiadendron; species Sequoiadendron giganteum. The sequence continues at coordinate 497,984,157 of CM021101.1, forward strand.
TTGAATTTGAAAAGGGAATATTCTTTTTGCAAGCTGGAGAAGTGAAGGAAAATTAGTCAATTAAATAATATGGAAATCATTTAATTGTGCAAGTTAGAAGAATTGGGATCTTTAATTAAATAATTGAGAATTACTTAATCAAAGGGGGAAATTAGTGTTTTAATTAGATAATTTGGAATTATTCAATCAAAAGGAAGAAATTAGGATGAAGATGATGAATTAATCAAATAAATGTTAATTATTCGACTAATAGTGGAATAAAGTGAATTTAACTAAATAATTGGACATTATTTAATTAAATAGATGAAATATAATGAATTATGAAGAAAAAATTGTTAGTTAGTGAAATAAAGATGTGTGATATGCTTAGGATATTTTTAGGTGTCTACAATACCTAAGAGCGAAAAACTACCAAACTTTGACAAAATAATTCTTAGAGTTGATGGGGCTTAGAAATGGTTTTTTCTAGACCTACATTTGTATGTAGGGTAGCTCCATAATAACCTCTCATTTTTATAACTTAAAACCGTTTGACTATGCCAACAATGAATGCATTCTTACAAAATGGAACATTTACATTTAGCATAATGTTGCTAAGATCCATTTTGTGTTCTTCACATTGTGGAACCTAAATGACTATGCTAACACATTAAGGTGGTGGGTGAATGCTAGATGAGTCTCCATTTCATTCCCTATGGGTTTTGATCCTTCTAGACTACATGATTATATTTTTTCTCCTATAGCTCTCTTTCATCATGATGATGGATCACGGAGTGTGACCTGAAATATTGATGCAAATAAATCACACACAGTAAAAAAAAAAAACTTATTTATATCAATATAGACTATGGAAATATAATGTATTTAATCTACATGATTATGTCAAAGTCTCTTGAGATACCTAGGAGAAAAAAAATTCCAAACTTTGATAAACCAATTATAAGAGTCTATAAGGTCTAAGAATATTCTATCTAGACCTAGATCTATATGTGGGATCCCTCCATAATAACCTCTCATTTTTTGTATCTTAAAACCATTTGACCGTGTCAACAATGAATGCATTCTTGCAAAATATCTCATTTATATTTTGCATAATGTTGCTAAGATCCATTTTGTATTCTTCACATTGTGGGACCTAAATGACTATGCTAACACATCAAGGTGGTGTGTGAATTCTAGATCCCTATAGATTTTAATCCTTCTAAACGACATGATTACATTTTTCTCCTACAGCTATCTTCCATCCTAATGATGGATCACATAATGTGATCTGAAACATTTAAGTAAATAAATCATAGAGTAGAATCTGGAAAAAAACACATTTTTCTCAATATGGACTGTAGAAATCTAATGTCTTTAATTTATATTATTATGTGAAAGTCTCTTAAGATACCTAAGAGAAAAAAGTTTCCAAATTTCAATAAACCAATTCCAGGAGTCTATATGATCTAAGAATATTATATCTAGACCTAAATTTATAAGAGGGGTCCCTCCATAATAAACTCTCTCAATTTTGTTAACTTCAAACCATTTGATCATTGCCAATAATAAACTTATTTTTGTAAAATGTTTCATTTGCATTTAGTAGAATGTTGCCAATAGCCATATTTAGTGTTCTTCACATCGTGGGACCAAATAAAAATACACCAAAATGTTAAGGTCGGTGGGAGAATGATAGAGGAGACCCCATTTCATTCCCCAATGGTCTTGATCCTTTTAGACTACATGGTTCTAGAAAAGTCTCTTAAGAGACTTAAGAGAAAAAAAAACTACTAAACTTTGACATAAAAATTCTTGGAGTTAATGGGGCCTATGAATGTTCCATCTATACATATATTTGGATGTTGAATCACTCCATAATAATCTCTCATTTTTATCAACTCAAAACCATTTTATTGTTCCAACAATGAATGCATTCTTACAAATTCCTTTGACAATATTTAATGTATTGTTCCCAAGAGCCATATTTTATGTTCTTCACATTGTGGGACTAAACTACTTACACATATATATTGGGGTGAGTTAATTAATTCTATATGATACCCCATTTTATTCTCCAATTGTCTCAATCCATCCAAGCTACATGATTCTAGTAAAGTCTCTCAAGAAATCTAAGAGCAAAACATTTGAAACTTTGATGGAGAAATTCTTAGAGTTTGTGGGGATTAGAAATAATTTTCTAAACCTAGAGCTATATATGAGGTCCTTCCATAATAACCTATATTTAAAAAAATCAATTTCAAACTATTTAACTATACCAACAACGAATGCATTCTTACAAAATGCATCATCTACATTCAACATAATGTCTCCAAGAGACATATTTTGTATTATTCACCTTATGAGACCAAGTTGACTACACCAATATATTGGGGTGGGTGGTTTATTTTTAGAGAAGTCCCCATTTTTATCCACAAGGGCTTGATCCTTTTGGGTTACGCAATTTCAAGAAAGTCTCTTAAAAGACCTAAGAGCAAAAAACTACCAAATTTTGATAGAGTAACTTTATTAGAGTTTGTGGGGCTTAAGAATGTTTTGTCTAGACCTAAAACTATGTGTGGAGTCCCTCCATAATAACCTCTCTCAATTTTTTCAAATATTTTTTTTATTTGTGCTAACAATGAATGCATTCTTGCAAAATGCTTTATTTGCATTCAATGTAATACTGCAAAGAGCCATATTTTGTGTTCTTCATATTGTGAGACTAAAATAACTATGTGAAAACATCAAATTAGGCTAGTGAATTTTAAAGGAGGTATTATTTAATTCTCCAAGGTTACTAATCCTTCTAAGATACATGGTTTAACAGAATCTCTTTAGAGACCTAGAAGCAAAAAACTACCAAACTTTGATGAAGTAGTTCTTAGAGTTCGTGGGGCCTAGGAAATTTTCATCTAGACCTAAAAATAGATGTGGAGTATCTTCATGATAACCTATATTGATATTTTTCAAATACATACCATTTGAATGTGCTAATAATGAACTCATTCTTATAAATTACCTCATTTTTGTTTAATATAATGTTCCCAAGAGCCATATTTTATATTATTTTCCTTGTTGGACTGAACTAACTATGCCCACATGTTAGATTAGGTGGGTGAATTATATAGGATTTATCCTTTCATTCTCTTAGGTTATCAATAATTTTAGGATACACAATTCTAATAAAGTCTCTTAAGAAACTTAAGAGAAAAAATTACCAAACATTGACAGAGAATTTCTCAAATTTTGTGGGGCCTAATAATATTTTTTATATTCGTACATATCTATGTGGGGTCCATCCATAACAAAATATCTTTTTTTATTTCAACTCAAAACTATTTGACTTTACTAACAATAAAATTTTTGGTTCCTATAGCCTCTCTCAAATTTCATCAACTCAAAATGACTATGCCAACAATTAATGCATTTTTTAAAATTGCCTCAATGGTGTTTAGTGTAATATTTTCAAGAGCCATATTTTCATTATTCACCTCATGGTATTGAATAAAATATGACAAGACATTGGGGTGGGTGAATTCTATAGGATTCCCCATTTATATTTGAGGGGTCTTAATATTTTTGGGCTACATAATTCCAACAAAGTCTCTTAAGAGACCTATGAGCACAAAATTGTTGAACTTTGATAATGTAGTTCTCAAATTTCATGGGGCTTAGACATATTTCATCTAGGCTCAAAACTATGTGTTTTTTCCCTATATGATAACCTCAATTTTTTCAACTCAAAAATATTTGATCATGCTGACAATGAATGCATTCTTGTAAATGCCTTGATGGTATTTAGTGCGATGTTTTCAAAACCTACATTTTAAATATTATTCACATCATGGGACAAAAAAAACTATGTCAACATATTAGGATGTGTGATTGAGTTCTAGAAGAGGCCCCATTTTGTTTTCAAGTGGTCCCAAACATTTTAACCTACACAATTCTAGCAAAGTCTCTTAAGAGACCGAAGAAAAAAATTCCAAGATTTGACAAAGTGGTTCTCAAAGTTTTTGGAACCTATGAATGTTATTTTATTCCTACAACTACATCTAGGGTCCCTCCATACTAAATTAGAACTTAATTTTTTCAACTCAAAACCATTTGACCATGCTAACAATAAATGTGTTATTTTAAATTGCATCAATTATGTTCAATGTAATGTTATCCAGAGCCATATTTTACATTCTTCACCTCATAGGACCGAAACAACTATGTCAACATGTTAGGGTGGGTGGATGAATTCTAGAGGAGCCCCCATTTTTTTGTGAGGCCTGAACCATTCTAGACCTCACAATCACATACACCTTCAAATTATGAGCTACCACATACACATTCAAGTAATAAGTTGCCACATACACATTAACTTGACCACCTTAAGATGCAAGCATGTGTAGGTTCTCATGTACCTTCTCATAAACCAATGATTTCTCAACACCTTAGCCCAAGTTTCAAATAGGTGGTCGAATTACATGTACCAATTCAAATGGCTAAATTGTGAAATGCAGAGGAAAGATTGTGTTTTTTTATTTAGCCATAGAGCATAGAGAACATGCACAACCACATACAACCAATGTGCCAAATAGAGAGCTTGGTAACTAGTTAGTAGATAGCTAAATAAACATGAATTAGGTTATAATAAATGGGAAATAGAAATTTAATGAAAAATACAAGAAAATTGTATTAAAAAAGAAAATAATTAAGCATTATAGGACAAGGCTTCCATGATTGCAACGCAGGGCTCAATAAAAACACAAACATAGGAATAAGGAAAAAACACAAGTGTGTTGATTATATAGCTAGGTAAAGGCATAAGATAGGTCCTTAATTAGATTAATTATTAATAGAGGTAAATAGAGCACTATAAAGAGCCAATGATAGGTCAATATAAGATTGGGTATCAACAAAGTCCATTATAAATTTGTGAAATATATACCATTAAAACCTTGAAAAATATTCATATAAACAATGTCATATAATCATTATTTATAAGAGTCGATGTCACTTAACTATAATGCATAATGTAACCTTCAAAGAAAACCCATACAACTTAATGACATAATCATCATTATATCATTCATGTAAAATCCAGACAATCATCTTGCATAAATTTCAATGTCACTCAAACATAATGTATCAACAAGCACATTGGGGACACCATAAGAGTGTGAATCAACCTTTTAAAAGTTCTTATAAAAAATGATATATATGACATTAAAACCTTCAAACAAAAATCATATAACACAATGATATATTTTATTGCCCTTCATATAAAATTCAAGATAATTCACAATATTTAATGTCACTAACCATGATGTATGAATAATAATACTACACACACGGTCATAAGAGTTTGATGCATAGTAGCCATGATGTATGTATCACACAAAACACATGTCACTCATATGATATTATGGTATTTATGCATTCAACACTTATTCACACCATATACACATGATAAAGATAGTGATAGAGAGAGAGACAAAGTGAAAGATATAGAGATATAATATGTACAAAAATTAAAACTATTTAAGATACGAATACATATGAAATATTTATATATTGATCTTGATAAGGCCATGAAGGTGTACATAATATAATCAAAATGTCATATACAATTCCATAAGGTCAATATTGTCTCTCAAACTATAAAATTTCATAAATATATCTATATAAATTATTATGAATGTGCCATAAAGGCATACAAAATGTTATCATATATGTAACAAAGACTATTAATGAAACATTTTGCCTCTCTTTGCCTGACCAAAAAGTGAACCTTAATTCTTTGAATTGGTTGTCTTGTGTCATTCTAATCTCATGTTCCCCTCACTATTTCGCATCTCAACTTACATATAGAAACTATACCAAACTTTGTAAATAAAAAATATTATTTTAAAAGGACATAAAAATAATAAACACACTTATAACAAACTCATAGTCTAATTTTTCTTGCATGTGACACTTAGCATCATCAACAGAGGTTTCTCCTCAGATAGGAGTGTCAACATCAATCTGTAGCATAATAAAAATAATATATAAATTATTTTCAAATACCTAATTTTATCATTTGAGACAAAAAAATGATAATTTTATTTATGTATGCATTCATACTCATAGCAATGTTAGACACGTGAGGATGAAATTACTACAGTAACAACAACATCCATTTTTCTCATAGATCAGGAGATGTCACAATTAAAATCGTTAATTATACAAAAAATAATAGATTTAACTAAGAAACTCAAGTACACATAAATAATAATATCATATTTTGTAGAATAAAATTTAAAACATGCTATAATGTACCTCAGTAAAACCAATGTCACAACTAACACTATGAATAGGCATGTTGGGTGGTGTTGTAATACCAACCTATTCAACAACAACAAAAATCAAATATTCTAAATATAAACTAACTAATAATTTATTATGATATATTAGAATTTTACCTCTAAAAATGACAAGAATGTAAAAATTTCTCGTGGGATGGTCAATGGTGTACCACCTTATGATGTTAGACTCTAAAATATATAATAAATGTACAATTTTAATTCAATTCTATAATTACGAATCAATTTACATGTTAAAACTTTAAGTATAAAATATAAAATATGTTATGAATTCATATTAAAATACTTCTACATAATCACTAAATAAATTATGAAATAGGTCATCATTGATCGTCATACTATTTGGCTCACCACCAATCTATCGCTCAATTTCCCTATATGCTCCCTATACATCTATAATGATAGTGAGTGCACTCGTGGTAGGTGACACCCTCTACACTCTATGGATCATGATCTCATCTAGTGATAACTTTGAGAAACCCTGACTCAAGAAATGATATAAAATCTTGGAAAATCTTTCATTTTTTTGGAAAAAAATAATAATTTATATTGATGAATCTTTCCTTTATTTCGAAAAAAATAGTTTTATTGATGTTTTTTTACATCAGTAAAATTAATAGAAAATTTTGGAAAATCTTGGAAAATAATAGGAAAATGCATTAATCATGATGGTGAATCCTTCCATTTTTAAAAAAACTCATGGAAATGTAAGGGCTCGAGGGTGGAAATTATCGATGGGTTTAAGGGTAGACTCTATAATGGTTAGTTGCCACCATTGATTTAAAATATAATCTAATGACCCTCATTGTATTCCACAAGGTAAAATGTACTTGTGATCTATATTTGTTCATGGGGCCCAAAGTTTCTTTTATTTTGGGCCCCATGAGAATTATATATTACAGGTACATTTTACCTCGCAAAATATAATGAGGGTTGCTAGATTATATTTTAAATAAAGGAGACAACTAAAGATTTGAAATATGGCCCTAAAAAAACTAATAATTATGATATACTATTGGAAAATTAATTTAAAATTCCTATTATAACTTATAAAATTTAGGCAAATCTGATCTAATCATGTATCAAATACTATGGTAAATTTTTGAGTTAAAAAGTTTAATAAAGTAAATTCTTTGGCGATTTAAATAAGACTAAATTTTTTTTTGTAAAAATGTGACAATTCAGGTCCCATTATAGCTTCAACTATTAGCTAAATTTGGATTCCAAAATTTCAACTATTAGCCAATTGGTGAATATTAGCCACTAAAAAAATCATAGATCTCATTTAGAGTATAAATGATAATAGTTATAGCATAAATGGCAATTAAGAGCACTAAAACATGATGGTTTTTTCTTCCTAATCATTTGTTGAGCCACAAGGTTGGGACATCTATGTGATATGTATAAGGGTGTATGTGGGTCTACACCTCCATAGCCTCCTTGATGACTAATGGCATCATTACATGATGTATAGATTTTTGGGCTAGTGGTTTGCATTGAAGGTTTACAATTTAATGAACTTGTTATCTATCCCAAGCAAAGCCTCCACCTCTACCCCAAAAATATCTCATATTAAAATGATTGGGAATTTCATGAAGGACAAACTCATAGTAATTTTTTCTAAAAAATTATAGTGTCACCTCATGGTTATTACATGCAGGTTGGTCAAATACCATCCACCACCTATCCCAAAAATTATTTTTATATTAAGAAGATTGCACCAATAAATTGGAAATCTCATTAAATTCGTTAGAAGGGGTCTATTGGTTTTGGGTTCAATAAAAAGATCACAATTTTGTGATTTTTTGTATATTTTTTCTTCACTTCATTATAAGATAACTTTGTCACATAAAATTAGATAAATAAATCTCTAAGTTTTCCATCAATCAATTTGACTAGTTACCAAGTTAACTTGCTTCATCATTGCTTCTTATGGTAAAGCAAGTGGTTCATGGCGCAGGTTTCCTATGGATTCCTTCAATTAAGAAAATAATTTTGCAAGTTGAATCTTGTTTTGTTCTAAATTCCCTAATAATTCCTCTTGGATTTCCCTAAGGTTTGTCGGAATTTTAGGAGGATATTGGGGTGATGCGAGGATCTCTTTAGGCATTTCTCCATCTATATTAGGTTCAAGGTAAAGATTTATATTATCTAGTATAAAAATAACATATAAGAAATATATCCCAAAATAGTCAAGTTTTGTATCTTTATATAATAGAAAATGGAGCAGATGGGCGAAGAAAAGCAGGGGTGCGAAGTAAAGAAGATATGAAAAAACTTCAAAGGCACCAAGCAGAGAAGGGAGGCCTGTGGTATTAGTGGGGTGCGAATTAGGAAAGGGAAACAGGAAACAAGGGGAAGAATTGGTGGCAGTGGAAGAGGATATGAATGATCAGAAAGAACATAGGTCGCAATGGGTTTTTACCAAAGGGCGTTGGGTGGATAAATGTCATCTGATGCATCAAAAGAGAGATGTAAAACAAATGACAAGGAAAACCAATAAAAAAAAAAGACACAATACTCCGGAAAGACAAACCTTATACGGAAAGAAGGAAATAAAATCAACAAATTACATATCTGAAACATCAAGAATACCTGATCCTAAATGGGTTTGAAATCAGTATTGGCAAGGGTACAAAAATCAAGAAGGAAATAATTGGAAATAGCGGAAATCAGATGGAAAATACCCTAAGGGTAGGAAAAATTGGAAAGAAAACACATCGAAGGGAAGCCGGACGCAGCAGGAAAAACAAAACCCTAACCTAGATCCAGATATAGCAGAAATTGATGTTATAGAAGAAATCAAAGCAAATGTCGACATCCTCAAGGAAGATGCATTTATATGTCGATTCATTGGGAAAACTCCAAGTAGACAATTGATCAACAATTGGATAAGAGAAAAATGGCAAACAGAAGTATTACTAAGGTTCTTACCAAAGGGCGTCTTTGTGGTAGTATTTGCAAGTGAGATGGCAAAAAAAAGAATAACAAAAAGCGATATGTGGGTAATGAATGATATGCCCCTCTATGTGCAACCCTAGAGCCCAAATTTTGATCAAGTAAAGATGCGGCCATATGATCAACCCAAGTGGATTAGATTATACAATCTTTCAATGGAATATTGGGCATGGGAATGCCTGGAAAAGATTGGAAGAGCACTTGGGTCCCTAATGCAAATTGACACAAATATCATGGATGGGGATCTTAACAAATATGCCAGACTGAAAATTGTGGCAATAGTTTCCATTGCAAAAAAATTCGCCTGATAGTAAATGGGTCTCAATGGACTCAAGAAATAGAAGTAGAGGAGATAAAATAGTTTTGTCTCAACTGTGGGGCTAGGAATCATAATGAAATAAATTGCATTTTCATTAAGGTAAATAATAAAAGTGAAAGCCCATAGGGGAATGCGATTCACAAAAAGAACAAAATTCCAGACAATGAAATAGCTCCAATATTGGCCATCACAAATACCAAGTAGGATACTGAAGTAAGGGAGAACCCTTTAGAGGATACAAATGTAGAAGGTTTCAGTGAAGAGCATCAAACTAAAACTCATGGCACAAGAAACATCACTGGTTAGGAGGAAGAGGAAAGAGATGAGATTGGCTCTCTAATAAGCAATGATCTAGATTCAAGTACGAAATTAGAAGATGCATTGGATATCATAGAAGACAGGTGTATCTCTCAATTGGCGGCAAACCATTTGGGCATGGGAAAATTCGGCACAGCAAGGAAACAGCGGGGAAGGAAATCCTATAAACAGCTAAGGGAGGAAGAGGCAATCCAAACAAACCTGCCCAGTATTGCTAAATTTCTAAGTACCAAGGGAGGTAGGCCCTCCCTTGGGAAAAAATTAAAATCACAACATGGAATTTCAGGGGCCTAAAGGCCCCTGACAAGCGACGTCTAGTCAGGCGTCAAATACAAAAAAGCCAAAATAGCATAATCTTACTTCAAGAAACTAAGCTATCCAATGAAGAAGGGCTGCAATTTCTCAAATTCTATCGAGATTGGAAAGGGCATTTTCAGGAATCCAAAGGTAATGCAGGAGGATTGGGTATCATGTGGAAAGAAGAATCTGTCTCTATAGAAATCATTTGTTCGGAAGCTAACTGGTTGGCAGCAAAAATGTACAATCTGGCCCTGAATTGCCAGTTTATAATCATCAATATATATGGTTCAACAAAAACAGAGGAAAAGGAAACATTGTGGAGGAATATTTTGGAATTCTCGTAGCCCTTCCTCAAAGAAAAATTAATCATAGGCAGGGATTTCAATGCTATTTTGGATCCATCAGAAAAAAGTGGTGGAATTCGAATAATATCTCAGACATCCATTGACTTCAGGAACTTTGTAGCTGAGGCAGGGGTTGTGGATTATCCGATAGAAAAAGGAACCTTCACGTGGACAAATAAAGGGAAGGATTTCACGGCAATTTTTGAATGCCTAGATAGATTTCTAATCACCAGGAGATGGATTGACTCAGGCCTACAAATACAAATGAACATATTACCAAACTCAACTTTGGATCACTTCCCTGTAGAGATAATTATTTTTGATCAGTCGGAATCAGTAAGGGCATGTTTTAAATTTTAGAATATGTGGTGGCGTGATGAAGGACTAGTTGAACTACTGGAAAAGTGGTGGAGAGAGACAAGGGTGGGGGGTTCGATGAGTTTTAAGATTTTCAAAAAACTCCAACACATAAAACAGAGGCTGAAGTCATGGAATAAAGAAAAAAAATTGAATATATTTGCAGAAAAAGCCAAGGTGGAAACCGAATTAGAGTCATTAAATGAGAAAATTATCAAGGATGGAATGAGGAATGAAGAGTTTATCAAAGAAAAAGAACTGAATGGAAAACTAGTTGAACTCCTCAAAAGAGAAGAAATTTCTTGGAGAGATAAGTCGAAAGAAGTCTGGTTGTGGGAGGGAGATTCCAACTCCAAATTTTTCCATGCATCAGCATTGGCCAGAAGAGCGGCTAACAAAATTGAAGAAATTCAGTTGAGAGAAGGACAGTCAGCACATGGCTTAGCAAAATTTGGCTCAGCGACGGTAGAGTACTTTGAGAAACTCCTAGGAAACCAAAGTTTATTGTCGGACAACGGAAGCATACTGGAAACAATCAGCAAAAAAGTAACAAAAGATGATAATAGAATTCTATGTAAGGAAGTAACAAAAGAGGAGGTAAGAGTTGCATTATTCTAGCTTCACCCGGACAAGGCACCTGGACCCGATGGGTTTACAACAAGACTTTTCCAAACATGTTAGGGATTTGTTGGGGATGATATTTGGAAGTTAGTAGAAGACTTTTGAAAGAATAAACATTTTTTAAAAGATTTGAATAACACGGTGATAGCCCTGATCCCAAAAAAATAGGAATGTAAATATTTTAATGATTTCAGGCTGATTTCGCTACGCAACACAATTTATAAAGTAATTACTAAACTATTAGCAAACAGACTGAAATTAGTGATGGGAAAAGTTGTGTCACCTAAACAATGTGGATTTGTGCCAGGTAGATAAATCACAAATTGCACAATACTCCTCTCAGAGGTTGTACATACCCTCACAACAAACAAGGAAGTAAGGATGTTTATAAAGTGAGATGTATGCAAGGCATACGATAAAGTATCATGGGAATTTCTAAAGAAGGTAATGGAAAAATTGGGGTTCGACTCCCATTGGTGTGATTTGATAAAGTATTGTATCTCTTCAGTGAGATTTTTGGTGTCAATAAATAGTACATTGCAAGGTTGCTTCCAAGCTACCAATGGTCTTAGACAAGGGGGTCCTATTTCACCTTTTCTCTTTGTGATAATGGTTGAATCCTTAAGCTATGCCATCAAAAAAAGTTGCTAGCGATTGGAATGGAATGGAGTGCACGTGGTGCAAAATGTTGAATCAATTACTCACTCCCAATTTGTGGATGATACAACCTTGCTAGGAGAAGCAAGTATAAAGGAGGCCAAAAACATAAAAAGCATCCTGGATGAATATGAAGCACAATCAGGTCAAAAAATGAATAAGGATAAATCAAGAGTTTATTTCTTTAACACAAGGCTTCCATTAAGAAGGGCAATTATTTCCATATTAGGGTACCAAATGGGAAGTTTGCCTGCAAAATTTCTAGGAGTAAAAATCTTTGAAGGATCGTGTAAAACTTAATATTGGGAGGGGACAACCAACAAATGTTGAAATAAGGCAATGTCTTGGAAGAATAGCCGGTTATCATTAGCAAGGTGAATCACAATGGTGAAGATAGTCCTATCCACTATCCCAATCTATACTATATCCACATACGAAGCACCAAGGAAGTCTGAATTTAAAATGGAAAAGATATTGAATAAGTTATTATGGGAAGGCTCAAAAATAGAGAGAAAAATACCATTGATAGGTTGGGTGATAGGGTAGGGTTGGATGGAACACTCACTCTTCCATGCTCTAGGTCCTTGTTCTCAAGAACTCCTAGGTGAATCTCCCACCTTAACCTTTAGGTCCTATCTCATGTATAGGTACCCTTGGTTCTATTGGCCAACCCCACTATCATCAAACTTTCAATCTACCAAGCCAATCTCGGTGCCTTGCCATTAACTCTCCCTTAACCCTTATTCTTCCCTAAAGGCTAATGACTCCCATCTCTCAACTTGTTCTTTTCAGGGGTGTAGAGATGTTTCTACTAGCTTCATACCATCCTCCTAGGGTTCTTTTAAGTTCCCCAAACTCCATTCTTCCTTCGCTTTCACCAAACCCTCACCTAGGGTTTTAGTTCCCTAATTCTAGGCTTCCCAATTAGGTCTTTCCTCCGAGAGAATGAGGTAACTCTCCTAAATTCTCCAAAGAACCCTAAATATTTTCTATGGATTCTTAGTCTTGATGCCTACCACTTCAAGATTTCAAAGGTCTTAACCCTTGACTGTCCGTACACAGGTCAAACCTTCAATTTTGCAAAATAGGCCTCTTCTTTAGGTTTTCCTGACCACACAGTGGACTGTTAGTTTGTTCTCCACTCAAACGGACTGGTGAAGCCTCCTCTTTGTTACCAGGCCTCTACAAGTCTTCCATCTACCTTTCTACCATGTGGTTTATCAGGGAAAGGTCACCCCTGCAAGCCAAGTGCTTTGCACTTCTTGACTTTCCTAGTCGAGCATTGTCAAGCTTGCCTAGGAGAAGTCTTCCACAGTGCTTTGTTGACTCCTAACTAATCCTAATTCTACCATATTTACAAACATGGAGTCTAGCCCCAATCCCCAAAATCCCGTACACCAGGTACAATGGGAAAGAGAACTAAAACCCCATTCTTGACAGGTTACTAGTCAGATCAGCAACTAAAACAACAGCAAATTAACTACCAAACACACCTCCAAATTGAACACTCACCCTAAAGACTACCACACAAGCTTAGAACATAACAAATACTACAAACTACAAAAAACTACAGATCCATGTTCGCTCCTGATCACACAAACTCAAAGCAAACACAGAATTTCACACATTCTTCTCACTGTCCACACTTAGCATTCATGAATTTTCAAAATTACAAAAGCTTCCAATGCCTTCCAACCTTGCTCACAGGTCAAAAAATTCCCTATATAGTTCAATGAAGGTAGTTATCCTCCCCCTTGGTTGGACATTACATTTTTCTCTGTAGCAAAGGTGCAAAATGGGCCATTTTGCCACTTTTGCCAATTTTCTAGAGAACTAGGAAAAGTGAGTTTCTGACCTCATAAACCTTTCCACTCCTGATCACTCCTGATCAAGAAATATTATTAAGCCTCTAATTCTAACTCAATGGTCAACATGACCTTCTTGGAAAAACATTAAAACAAAAGTTCATCCTAGACTTCCTAATGTCTAGTGTTTCCTAGGTGTTTCCTAGGTGCTCCTGCACCATTCTCCCCCTCTGCAAAAAATCTAAGGGATGTGAGGAGAGAGTAGAGAGACATATATGCCCTAATTCTTGCACTAAACTTCATCCATCCATGTGGCCTCAGATTTTGGCTTGTCCTTCCACTTGATGAGGTGCTCCATGTACACTCTCTTCCTTGTAGATTTCTGCACTCTTGACTCCAAGATGCTCTTTGCTTATAGTTTGTCTTTAGTAGGTAAGGCTATGTTGATGACTTCCTTGAAGACATCCATACTAGTCTGGGCTATATCATTGACTGATCCCTTGTACTTGATCAAATCTGCTACATTGAAGACTAGTGAAATTCCCAAATCTGCAGGTAACTCCACCTTGTATGCATTCTTCCCATACTTGGCTAATATCTTGCATGGTCCTAATCTTTTCATTTGCAACTTGGTTTACATTCCCTTCTACATCCTTGATTTTTTAAGGTGAACCATGACATAATCTCCTACTGCAAATTGCAAATCCTTTCTTGATATATCTACCTTATCTTTCAGTTTTTGTGTAGCCTCGGTGACTGTCTTCCTTACTTGCTCTTGAATCTCTTTCATGTTTTGAGTGAATTCTTCTACATGTCCACTCCTATTATCCATAGCTCCTAGATCCCTGAGCTCACATATACCTCTTGGGTGCATCCCATACACAATTTCAAAATGACTCTTCCTTGTGGTCCGGTTGACACTGTCATTATAGGCATACTCAGCCTGTGAGATTACCATATCCCATGTTTGTCCATATTCCTTAGTTAGGCACCTTAGAAGGTTACCTAGCACCCTGTTAACCACCTTTGTTTGAACATCAGTCTGAGGATGGTAAGTTGATCCAAAAGACAGGTTGGTACCTAATCTGCTCCACAGAGTCTTCCAAAAGTGACTCATGAATTTAACATCCCTGTCTGAAACAATGCTTAAAGGCAATCCATGGATCCTAACAATCTCCTTGAAGAAAAGGTGAGCTATATAGCTAGCATCATGAGTGGTTTTGCAAGGAATAAAGTGAATCATCTTGCTGAATTTGTCCACCACTACATACACACTATCAAAGCCAGTCTTGGTCTTAGGGAGTCCTACCACAAAATCCATGCTCACACACTCCCATGGTCTGTTAGGAATGGGTAGGGGTTGATATAGACCTGCATTACTAGCTCCTCCCTTGGCTTTCATACACACAACACATTGCTCCACATATCTCCTGACATCTCTTGACAATTTAGGCCAATAGTAGAACCTTTGCACTAGTTCTAATGTCTTATTAATGCCAAAATGTCCACTAAGACTACCATTATGCTTTTCCTGAATGATGTTTTCTCTCATTGACCCTCTTGGAACACATAACTGATTCCCTTTAAACAACAATCCACTTTGCAAAGTATACTCTAAGTATTGGCTATGAAAATGATTCTCAAAGTTAGAACATACCTTGTAGGCCTCTGAGAAATCTTCATCCTCCCCATAGAGATCCTTGAAGCTCTCTATTCCAATTCTCTTGATTTGTATTTCTTGGACTGTCAACAATCTTCTACTCAATGCATCTACTACCTTGTTCATTTTTTCCTTCTTGTGCTTGATGGTGAAAGTAAAAGCTTGGATGTACTCCATCCACTTCAAGTGTCTATTGCTCAACTTCTCTTGGGTGTTGATATAACTAAGTGCCTGATTGTCTGTAAAGACCACAAACTCCTTGGGTAGAAGGTAATGCCTCCACTTCCTAAGTAACTGAACCAAAGCATAAAGTTCTAGATCATAGGTAGAATACTTCTTCTTAGCTTCATTAAGCTTTTCACTGAAGAAAGCTATGGGCTTGCCTTCTTGACTAAGCACTCCTCCTACTGCAATTCCACTAGCATCACACTCCACAGTAAACAACTTGTCAAAGCTTGGTAATAAGAGAATAGGTTGAGTTGCCACTTCTTGTTTCAGTTTCTCAAAACCTTACTCAGCTTCTTGAGTCCACACAAACTTAGTTTTCAAACCACCCTTGATTGTCTCTAATACTGGTGCACATATGCCACTAAAGTTTCTTATGAATTTCCTATAAAATTGAGCCAATCCATGGAAACTTCTTACCTCAGTCCCTATGGTTGGTGTAGGCCAGTTTAGGATAGCTTCCACCTTGCTTGGATCCATTTTCAGTGATCCTTGAGACACTACAAAACCCAAATATACAAGTTCTTGTTTGTAAAACTCACACTTCTCCAGGTTGATGGCTAGCTTCTCCTCTTGTAATCTTCTAAGAACCAACTCCACATGCTTTAGGTGTTCTTCTATTGTCTTGCTAAAGGTGAGTATATCATCAAGATATACCACCACAAATAACCCTGTGAAATCCTTGAGCACTTCATTCATGAGCCTCATGAATGTACTAGGGGCATTAGAGAGGCCAAATGGCATAACTCTCCACTCATACAACCCATATGTTGTCTTGAATGTTGTTTTCCACTCATCTCCATCCTTGATTCTGATCTGATGGTATCCACTCTTGAGATCCAACTTGGTGAAGTACTGAGCTCCTCCAAGACAATCCATCAAGTCTTCAAGTCTAGGAATGGGGAACCTATACCTGATTGTGATCCTATTTATTGCTCTAGAGTCAGTGCATAATCTCCACTTGCCTCCTTTCTTAGTTTTTAAGACCACTGGTACTGCACATGGGCTAATGCTCATCCTAATCAATCCTTGATCCAATAACTCTTGCACTTGTCTAGCTACCTCTAGATTCTGATCTGATGTAAGCTTATAAGCTGCTTTGTTAGGAAATGATGCTCCAGGTATGAATTCAATCTGATGACTAATGGCCCTTTTAGGAGGTAAAGTTGCAGGTGCACCCTCACTTACTATGTCCTTATACTTCTCAAGAAAATTATGGACTACTCCGGTATGACTGCTTTTCCAGTCTTATCTTCTTCTTTGGACTGTAACAAGACTACACAACCTTCACCCCCTTGATTTAGGTTGTTAAGGAACTCCTTGCCACTACTTAACAAGACACTTGGTGTCTTTGACTGTCCTTCATCCTCCTCTGACAGTGACTGCAACTTAAAAGTCTTCCCATCTTTTTAAAAAGAGATAGTATTCTCCTTCCCATCATACATGGCACTTCTTTCATACTACCATGGTCTGCCCAATAGTAGATGGCATGCATCCATGGGTAATACATCACAAATTAGCTTATCTTTGTACCCTCCAATAGAAAACTCCACTGTTACTTGCTCATTGACAAGAACACTCTGCCCTTTGTTTAACCATGTCACTTTGTAGGGGTTAGTGTGGGGTACCTTCTCCAATTTGAGCTTCTTTGCTACCTCTGCTGAGATGATGTTTTATGTTGAACCTGAATCTACAATGACCTTACACACTTTTCCAAGTATCTTGCATCTTACTCTAAATAGAGCCCTTCTTTGTTTTGGTTCTTCCTTGATCGGTTGTCTGATCAAAACTCTCCTAAACATCAGATTCTCCCCCATTTCAGATTCAATATGACTGATCTCAGGTGATTTGATGCTCATGGTGTCCTCTTGTGCATATGCCACCCTCTTCTCAGCATTTGATGAAGATGCCTTCTCCGAGCACCTATAAGTTGGGTGTCCTACTTGACCATAATGGTAACATCTCATGGTAGCAAAGTATGAATTGCTCCTGCCTACTCCTCTTCCTCTATTTGATCCTCCTTGAGAACCTCTACCTCTTCCATAACCTCCTCTAGAAGATGTTTCACCTCCATGCTCTGTGAGTTTAGATTCACCTTGGTTTCTTTGTTCATTTCTTCTACCTTGGTAGCCACCTCTCTATCCTCTCTGATCTCTTTGATCTCTACCTTTGCCTCTACTCTTAGAAGCCTGATCATGTTTTCTCTTGCTTCTTTCCTCAATCTTGATAGCTAACTGATAGCATTGGTGTATTGTCTTTGGACTTAGAAGAGTCATCTCCTCTTGGATGTTCCACTTCAAGTTGTTAAGATACCTAGCCACTTTGAGACTTTCATCTTCTGAGACATTGGACCTCATACAAAGTTTTTGGAACTCCTCAATGTAAGTGTTCACATCTTGGTCTCTTTGCCTCAAGCTTTGCCTATTCTTGTGTAACTGAATCTCATAATCATCTGGTATGTATGCTTCTCTCACTTTTTCCACCATACCTTTCCAAGTTGAAATAGGCCTCTTGCCTTCCTTTTCCCTCTCTGTCTGAATGAATTTCCACCATGTCAAGGCAGATCCTCTCAATCTAGACTTGGCCACCTTCACCTTTTGTGCTTCAGTGACTCCATCACATTCAAAATGGTTCTCCATGCCCTCTATCCAATCTAGTACTAGGTCAGCTTCCAATTTTCCACTAAACAATGGTATACCTTCAATTGCTTTCCCACTCAAAGCTTTCAATGCCTTCAAGAAAGGCTCCTCTTGCAAAACACGGTCAATTTCAGGGGTCTTGTCTTCCTCTGCAACCTCTTCACTCTTTGGTTCCCTGCCCTCCAATCTATCACTGACCTCATCGGCCTTGATTTGCACATTGTTCAATGCTTCCTCAAGTTGAGCTAGTCTTTCTCTCAACCTCCTATTATCTTCCTCCTGGTCTTCAACCTTCTTTTCCAACTCAATGTTTGTCACCATGGTTGTGGAACCACTGGATTCAAGGTCTGACATACAAGTTCTAACCCAAATCTTTAACTTGCTCTGATACCAATCTGGTAGGGTAGGGTTGGATGGAACACTCACTGTTCCATGCTTTGGGTCCTTGTTCTCAAGAACTCCTAGGTGACTCTCCCACCTTAACCTTTAGGTCCTATCTCATGTATAGGTACCCCTGGTTCTACTGGCCAACCCCACTATCATCAAACTTTCAATCTACCAAGCCAATCTTGGTGCCTTGCCATTAACTCTCCCTTAACCCTTAATCTTCCCTAAAGGCTAATGACTCCCATCTCTCAACTTGTTCTTTGCAAGGGTGTAGAGATGTTTCTACTAGCTTCACACCATCCTCCTAGGGTTCTTGTTTAAGTTCCCCAAACTCCATTCTTCCTTCGCTTTCACCAAACCCTCACCTAGGGTTTTAGTTCCCTAATTCTAGGCTTCCCAATTAGGTCTTTCCTCCGAGAGAATGAGGTAACTCTCCTAAATTCTCCAAAGAACCCTAAATATTTTCTATGGATCCTTAGTCCTAATCCCTACCACTTCAATATTTCAAAGGTCTTAACCCTTGACTGTCTGTGCACAGGTCAGACCTTCAATTTTGCAAAATAGGCCTCTTCTTTAGGTTTTCCTGACCACACAGTGGACTGTTAGTTTGTTCTCCACTCAAACGGACCGGTGAAGCCTCCTCTTTGTTACCAAGCCTCTTCAAGGATTCCATCTACCTTTCTACCATGTGGTTTATCAGGGAAAGGTCACCCCTGCAAGCCAAGTGCTTTGGACTTCTTGACTTTCCTAGCTAGGCATTGTCAAGCTCGCCTAGGAGAAGTCTTCCACAGTGCTTTGTTGACTCCTAACTACTCCTAATTCTACCATATTTACAAACATGGAGTCTAGCCCCAATCCCCAAAAGCCTATACACCAGGTATAGTGGGAAAGAGAACTAAAACCCCATTCTTGACAGGTTGCCAGTCATATCAGCGACTAAAACAACAACAAATTAACTACCAAACACACCTGCAAATTGAACACTCACCCTAAAGACTACCACACAAGATTAGAACATAAAAAATACTACAAAATACAGAGCCATGTTCACTCCTGATCACACAAACACAAAGCAAACACAGAATTTCACACATTCTTCTCACTGTCCACACTTAGCATTCATGAATTTTCAAAATTACAAAAGCTTCCAATGCCTTCCAACCTTGCTCATAGGTCAAAACATTCCCTATATAGGTCAATGAAGGTATTTATCCTCCCCCTTGGTCGGACATTACATTTGTCTTTGTAGCAAAGGTGCAAAATGGGCATTTTGCCACTTTTGCCAATTTTCTAGAGAACTAGGAAAAGTGAGTTTTTGACCTCATTAACCTTTCCACTCCTGATCACTCCTAATTAATAAATTTTATTAAGCCTCTAATTCTAACTCAATGGTCAACATGACCTTCTTGGAAAAACATTAAAACAAAAGTTCATCCTAGACTTCCTAATGTCTAGTGTTTCCTAGGTGTTTCCTAGGTGCTCCTGCACCATTGGGACACGGCATGTAAGGCAAAGGAGGATGGTGGGGTAGGACTGAGGAAGTTCAGGCAACAGAACTTAGCAATAGGTTCCAAACTAGTATGGAAGCTTTACAAGCAACCGGAGAAACTTTGGTGCTGGATTATGCAAAGTAAATATATGGATAACAGTGAACCAAGTAGAATCATGATGATAGCCAATCCAGGAAGAGGCTTGGCAATATGGAAATACATCACAAAGTGCAGACCTCTAATAACAAACCATCTATTATGGTGAATTGGGAATGGAAAGAAGGAATCATTCTAGAAAGATTCTTGGAATGGGCATAAGAGCTTGTCATAAATGTTTGATTTAGAACAATATGTGGAAAGGCTTCAGGCTAAAGCTGGGGAGCTAGTGAAAGATTATGTACAACATATCATGAGTGCAATTGGGAAATAGTTCTAGTGGAAGGATATATCCACCCCTCTTCTACCTCAGCACCTACCTAAGGTTGTGGAACTAGAGCTAAAAAATAGACCAATACAGTTAAATGAAAAAGAGGATGAAATAATTTGGTGTGGAGCCATGTCAGGGGAATACACTGCTAAAATGGGGTATCGTATATAGAATGCTCAGAGCAAGGATAAAGAGTGGATGTCAACATTATGCTGGAAATGAGAAATATTACCCAAAGCTGGGGCATTCCTTTGGGTAGCCATACACAATCGATGTTTGACAGGTGATAGATTGAAGAGACTAGGGATTATGGGCCCGTCCAGGTGCGTATTATGTAAAAAAGAGGAGGAAATTGTAGACCATTTACTCCTCATGTGTCTGATGGTGAAAGCATGTTGGGATTGGCTTTATGAGGCATTTGGGATCCAAGGACCAAGGCAGGAAAAACTTGGTGAAGCCATGAACAGCTGGCCGATTTTAAACCGAAATGGTTATTGGAAAAATATATGGAAACTGACGCCTTCCTTGGTCGTATGGCATGGATGGAAGGAAAGGAACAGGTGTATATTCAAAAACCAATCCCTCGAAAGAAGTAGCCTAATTGCAAAAATACAGGATGCAATAGTGGAAACAACGAATAGTGGGAATGCTATTCATTCTAAAACAAAATTCACACGTTGGGACGAGGAAATTAAAAAAGCCTGGATGGAATTAAGGATACCTAGAAATATGATAATGGGAGGGAAGAAGGTAAATAGAAAGGAAGTCTGATGGAAACAACCGGTGCGCTTAAAATGGAAACTAAATTTTGACAGGGCTGCCAAGGGCAACCCCGGAAAGGCAGGTGCAGGATGTATAATCAAAAATGAAGAAGGACAAGGTGTGTGGGCTGCATCTAAAAACCTATGCAATAGCACGAACAACATGGTTGAGATGGATGCACTCGCATTGGGATTGGAAGTTTGTATTTAGAAAGGAATCGACTCCGTAGAAATAGAAGGAGATTCCCAAATCTGCATCAAGGCGATCACCTCGAGGAAAGCACCAAATTGGAAACTGGATAACTGGATTGGTGTGATCAAATCATTACTTGGGAAACTAAGCGATTATTCCCTATTACATATATTTAGGGAAGCCAATAAGGTTGCGGACTTACTAGAAAATTGTGGAGTCTACCAAGGACTTCCAGTTAAAGTAGACAACTATATGGGTCAGTGGCCAGGACTTCCAGAGGTGTTGGACACCGACAGATTGGGTTAAAGAAAGATTTATGAATCTTTAGAAAAGATGAATAGGGATAGGTGGATAGGAAAGAGGACGTAAATAGATTTGAATAGGGATTTCGTAAGGAGATTGGGGGTTGTGTCCAGTGCGAAGGACTGTGGATAAACCCTATAAAGGAAAATCAAAAGAATGAAATATCCAAGTGTGAGCAGTAGCGCCAAACACATAGGAAGAAAATGGTGCACATATTTGGAATAAGTTTTAGGTGCATCAAAGATTCAATACGGGTTTAGTGCCAAAGGTTATTTTTAGTGGGATCCACGCTAGTCCTTGGTGAGATTGAGCAAATAATCAAAGAGATCCTATAGGAAAGAAAGCATTGGTGCAATGGCTAAATCTACGAGACTGTCCTAAGTCCACTAATAGATGTTTTGGGTGCCAGAGAAATAATGGTGGAGAAGTTGGGAGGCCTCATAACAGTATTGAACACACAAGCAGTGGCCAATGCAATTCTAGAGCTTCCTGCGGAAGGACTGGTGAGCCCCCTGAAATACATGTTCGGAGAAAGAGGGGCAGAAGAGGAGGTAGAAGATGGGGAGGAAGGCACTAGCAGCTCCCAGAACCAGGCCAAAGCAAGGATTAATTTCCTAGGTAATTCTTGGGATGTTTATCGAGTAGGCATTATCAACAATGATTTGAGTGCCTTTACAAGGTTTGTGCAAGATGAAGACTGGTTTAACAAACGCAAGATGAACCATGCTATGGTACTGGGGAGATCATTGGCAGTCATATATATCTATATAACAGCATAGTTCTAAAATGTAATCAAAAATGTGAGGTATAGGAAAATATTGCCATTTTGAAATTAATGAAAAGGAGTGCTATCCCCACTGATAGCACTTAAAAAATATATATATCCCAAAATAGTCAAATTTTTGAAAATGCAAACATCATTTTGATTAAAAAATTGAAAATATTCCTTACTCACCTCTCCTTCGACGTGACATTGCTAAAAGAATTGGGATAAGGTCAAATTTTATAAAATATGATTTAATTTTCTTCTAAAACATGTTATCATCCTTCTTTAGTCATGGCTATGAATGGGGAGTAGTCCTTTTTTTATTTTTAAATTTACAAAATGTGATTCTTTTATAGAGCATAAAATGCAACCATGTTATGGCTTGATATTTATTAAACCAAAACATGATCATGTTATTTATATTTTTCAATAATACAATCACATTATGACCAAAAATCACTAATTTGGCCACTTTTTCCCCCAATTTAGAACACATACTCTCATCTAATACCAAACACACAATGGTCTATAAGCCTACAAAATAAAGTGATAAAAATAAAATCATCATCAATTTATTTAGCTATTCCAATTTCTCCACATCATATGAGATAGAGATTAAAAATCCTTCATAATGATCCAAAGAGCCCTACACAAACCTCAACTCCAATGGCATATGAATATGAACCTCTAATAAGAGACACTAGACCATAGGTAGAGAGAAAATTTAAATCAAAACCATGTCCTTCTAGTAACACCTATAACCACTAAAGTAATGATGAGTAATATCTCCTCCCTAAAACCCCAAATGGAAAATCCTCCTTAATACCCAACCATTGAGCCCCAAGGTCAAACATACAACTTGTCAATAAACTAACTAGGATGTGAGCCTTTCAAATTAAAGGAAGATAAAACAAAATATATATTCCCTTGACAAGGGAATATGCCCAAAACCATTTATTATGCTCCTCAAATTATCTTCATAACAAACAAATATACATAAGAAGACAAAGGAAAAATAAAATATGCTAAAAATAATTCTCAAATAATCCCTCGAAAAATAACATATATAGCTCACAACTCATTCCAATGAAATACAAGGTGGGAAATACCTATCAAATCATTAATTTCCTAGAGGACCAAGAGTGGTAAATGATATTTCTCCTCTTGAGATGCACCGAGTGACCATGATGTTGTCCATGAATAATCTCCTCATCAGGTTTATATTGAACTCACGTCTAACTCTAGGTGTAGGCTCCTCGATCTTCCTAAATGTATCAAAGAGTCACCATATCAACACATGATCTCACAGAAGAGAGATATCTTTAGCCTTGCCCAAATTTGATATAGGTGTATAATTGATCATATCATGCCAACCAAACTCCAATTGTAACACCACAATAACTAAAATATTATAAGAAAAAATTATCACAACACTCATCTACTAGGTTAACATAAATCATTTCTAAAGCTCTAACTATAGAATTAGGAACTCACTATGATGACATGAGATCTACATCTTATCAAAATAAGATCATATGTCTTTAATAAACATATTTTATTCCAATATCACTTGTATTATGTCAAAAATATAACTAATAATCAAGAGTCCATCATGGGACAGTAACATGCATCCTAGGATCATTTATCAAATCAAAAAATCTTAATTGACAATAACATTCATCATAGAATCAAATTTATAATAAACATAGTGATCTGATTTAGAATGCTTAAATCCAAAACTCAACCCATATGTGTCAAATTTTTGGTACCACATCCTAAGACTCTTTTATATTTTATACACATATTTCTTCAATTTATAAACCAATTTACTTTTACCTTTCACCACATAGTTCTTGGTTGTGTCATATAAATATCCTCCTCCAAATCACCATGAGGGAAAATTGTTTTCACATCCATTTTCTCAACCTCTAAATCATAAGTCGTAACAATAGAAAGCAAGAATCTAATGGATGCTATTTTTGAAATAGGAGAAAATATCTCACCATAATCAACACCCTCAACCTGTAACTTTTTTCAACCAACCATGTTTTTGTTGCAAGTATGGATATGTTTTGTGGTGTTTTCATTAATGTTGTCATTGATGTCAACACTATACAGGTTGAGTAAATTGGTTTTTGCAAAGTGCTTTTGAGAAAATTTGAGAAATAATAAAAGTTGTGTTGAAGTGTGTTATGAGCGTGCTCCGGTATTGTGGTATGTGTTTCTCCTGTGTTGACCCAATGCCTATGCAGTTTTATATATGTGTTCATAAGATTAAATGGATTATATATTTTGAGTTTTAGCTTTTGATTTGATGGAGAGAAAAAGTTATGTTCAACGATGTGTGAACTGGTCTGTCAGAGTTATCTGGTTATTGACTAGGAGAAATGCTTTGGCTCCATAGTCTTCTAATATTTGGCCTCAGATCTTGCGGATTTGGGAGATCACTCTTTCTGATGATTTCTATGTTCTGAAAAAGTTTCTTGTGGTTTGGCGCTCTGGAAGACCTGCTCCAGAGTCTTTGTGTTTTGTTGGTTGTCTAGGTTGAACTGGAGAAGTGTTCTCTACAAATGAAGTTTGTTGAAGTTGTTGCGGATATATCTGAGTTGTTCTCAGAGATGGTAAAATGACTAGTGAAGCGTGTTGAGCAATCTGTGTGTGGTTATCTTGTTGGTGATGCGTGTACTTCAAAGTTCATTGGTGTTTTCATTAGGTTTTTCCGACCTAGTGTCTACACGTTTTATTTGGTTTTTGCATCGACTTGAGGAAGCATGTGTGTGATCCAAGATGTTGTTTGGGTCCTAAATTAAATATGTATTTGGTCCCCTTACATTCTTATCCATCATGGGAATGTTGAGTAGCTAACCTAATTTGAATTTGTAAAATGAAATTGTATAGCCGACCTTGGAGAATGTTCCTAAGGTTGAAGATGGTATAAATACAAGTTAAGTTGTAGCGAATTTCATATCCATCCATCATTCAATCCGAGCAAGAGAAGAGTGTGCGAACAAGTGTGAAAGAGCGAATTATGGCAACCGTACTTCATTGTATTCATAATCTTCTGATCAAGTTGCAAAGTGTGTAAAACTCCTAGTGGTGGATCATTATCTATTTCTTTGTATTTTATGTAGCCAATGAACCTCTCTTTCTGGACAGTGAGTCCTAAGGCAGTGAGCCCTTGATCAGGGTAGTGAGCCTTTGTATTTGGGCAGTGAGCCCTCTAGTAGTGAGCCTTTTGTATCCGGTATTGCATTACTACTATACTATGAGTTAATCCTCATCGTGGTTTTCCCCTCATTGGTTTTTCCACGTAAATCCGGTGTCTCTAGTGTTGTGTTTTTGTTATTTGCATTTTCACATTCATACTTAATAACAGGCTGAAGATAAAGTGGAATTGATTAAGTTAAGAAGTAAATAATTTGATACAACTGATTCAAACCCCCCCCTCTCAGTTGTCTTGTGCATTTCAACAATTGGTATTAGAGCTCTGGTTCCTCAATGAAAAGCTTAACCACTTGAGGTAGATCATATGGTGCACAAGTTGCAGCTTCCTATGTTTAATGGAGTTGATTACAGTGACTAAAAAGAGCAAATAAGGAGTTATCTAATTTCACTCAGTTTTAAAACCTAGAAAGTTGCGGAGACAAAGTATGTGATTCTAGCAGTCGAACCTTCCTCTATGGATGAGGTTGCATCTTTTGAAGAGAATGAAAGAGAAAGGTTTTCTATCTTTAGTGCATTATCTAAAACTAAAAGATCAAAATTTATTTCTTTAACTACTGCAAATGAAATGTGGACAAAATTGAAATATATTTATGAAGGAAATGAGAGAGTAAAATTGTCAAGGAAACTAACTGCTAAGCGAAAATTTAAGAATCTAAGAATGGAAGATGAAGAAGAAATTGCAAGCTATTATCAGAGAGTTGAAACTATTACAACTGAATTCAAGAATCAAGGTGGTACCATGAAGGATGAAGATATAATTGAGAAGATCTCAATGACCTTACTGGATAATTACAGTGACAAAGTATTTGTACTTGAAGAATAGTATGATCCGAAGACATTCACTAAGGAACATCTATTTGGTGTCTTGACTGCATTTGAGATGAGAAAATTTGCAAGAGATAAGGAGAAAACTGAAACAGCCTCTAAAGCCATGAAGATAGAAGATGAAGATGATGATGAAGATGCAGAAGATTTGGAAGTAAATTTCACAAGAAGATTGAAGAAAGGTACTGGTAAATATAAAGGTAAGTTTCCTTTTAAGTGTTTCAATTGTGGAAATATTGGTCATTATGCATCAAGATTTCCTAATAGAGATACACAAAAGAAGAATAAGGATCACAATAATAATTACAAGGATAAGAAAGATAGGAAGTTCAAGAAGTTGTATTATGTTAAGGAAGATGCAAGAATTTTTTATGATGAATCTGACCTTGAGGAAGACAAAGATGAATGTTTGTTTCTAGCCTTAGAAAAGAAATGTGCAAAAGAATCTAGTTTGGAGTGTAAGAAGAATGAATCAAAAGGTACTATGGTAGCTTCTTTTCATGCCAGGCAGGATGAAGACTTTTGGGTAATTGGCAGTGGATATTCAAATCATATGACTGGAGATAAGAGTAAGTTCACTAAACTTGAGAAGTATCATGGAGTTATAGTCATGTTTGGAGATGATTCTAGTGCTAAGATTGTTGGTAAAGGAACAATTAGCTTTGATGGAAAATATAACACTGATGATGTCTATTATGTAAAGGGCTTAAGGAATAATGTTTTAAGTGTTGGAAAAATGTGCAGCAAAGGTTTTAAGCTTGTGTTTTAGGATAACACTTGTGAGATCAGAAAAGGATCTGGAATTGTGGTTGCAGTTGGAAGAAGAACTCGTGGAAACATCTATCAACTCAAAGGTGGTGATGGTCAATGTTTTGTTTCTCATATTAGTGAGAGTTGGATCTAGAACCAGAGGATGGGACATGTGAATTTTGATAATTTGGTTAGGATCAATTCTAGAGAAGTTGTGAGAGATCTTCCTAGAATCATAAAGCCTTCAAATTCAATCTACAGAAGTTGTCAAATGGGAAAATAGCTAAGGAACAGTTTTAAAACAAAGGATCAATCATCTACCGAAATGCTAGAGTTAATCCATACAAACCTTTGTGGTCCTACAAGAACAAAAATCCTGAATGGTGACATGTACTTTATGCTTTTAATTGATGATTACTCTAGGATGACATGGGTTACATTTCTTAGAGAAAGTTTCAAGCTCTTAATAGATTCAAAGTGTTTAAGGAAAGAGTAGAAAATGAAGTAAACCTAAGGATAAAATGTATAAGATCCGATAGAGGTGGAGAGTTTACATTTGGTGAGTTCAATGCATTATATGAAGAACATGGTGTAAAAAGACATTTTTTTGCTCCTAGAACCCCGCAGCAAAATGGAGTTTTAGAAAGGAAGAACCGAACTGTGCAAGAGGCTGCCATAACTATGATGAAAGAAGCAAATGTTCCTGATGTGTATTGGAGAGAAGCTATTCACACTGTTGTTTACATTCTTAACAGAGTTCAAGTCAGAGGTAACAACACTAGGACTCCTTATGAGTTATGGACTTGTAAGAATCCTACTGTGAAATACTTTAAGGTATGTGGAAGTATATGTTATATTAGAAGAGATGAAGGAATTTTCCTTGGATATTCAAATAACTGTTAGGCCTATAGATGTTTTATTAAGAGACTAAGCAAAATCGTTGAAAGTACAAATGTTAAGGTTGATGAAGCTATGTATAGGCTGATGGAGATAACTGAATTTGAACCTAATGAGCCTATATGTGTGCAAATACATGAAGAAAAGGAAGAGAACGAACAAAGTGAAGAAGAAGAAGAAATTCTGGAACCTGCACCCAAGACTCCTAAATATGTTCAAAAAAATCATCTGGGGGAACAGATAATTGGAGACAAAATTGGAGTGAAGACAAGAAGCAAAGTGGTTGAGGTAAACTTGTGTTTACTTTCTAAAATATAACCTAAGACTGTGAATGAAGCATGTGATGATGAAAGTTGGGTTAGAGCAATGAAAGAGGAATTACAACAGATAGAGAAGAATGAGACATGGGAACTAGTCCCTAGACCTGCAAACAAGAATGTAATTGGTTCTAAATGGGTATTCAGAAACAAATTGAATGAATATGGTGAAGTGGTAAGAAATAAAGCAAGACTTGTATGTAAATAATATTCACAGGTTGAAGGAATAGATTTGAAAGAAACTTTTGCACCTGTAGCAAGAATGGGAGCCATTCGAATGTTCTTGGCATTTTTAGGTCATAAAGACTTCAAAGTATATCAGATGGATGTCAAATATGCATTTTTGAATGGAGAATTGGAAGAAAAGTGTATATGGAGCAACCGAAAGGTTTTTCATTATCAGACAAACCAGACATGGTCTGTACGTTAAAGAAAGAATTATATGGACTGAAGCAAGCTCCCAGAGCTTGGTATGCTAGATTGTGTAAATACTTGACAAAGCAAGGATTCAGCAAAGGGTTCGCAGACAGCAATCTTTACTTCAAAGTTGAGAAAGACAAAATACTGATAGTTGTTGTCTATGTTGATGAAATCATTGTTTGTGGTAATGAAGGTATGTGTAAGATTTTTGTTGAAGATAAGCAAAAATAATTTTAAATGTCTATGATTGGTGAACTGAATTTCTTCCTTGGGCTTCAAGTTAATCAAATTAACAAAGGGATATTTATTTCACAATCTAAGTATGTTAAGGAATTGTTAAATAAGTTTGGAGTGAATGACTCCAAACAGGTATGTACCCCTATGGTAACCGGATGTAAGTTGAGTAAGGATGATGAATCTGCTAAAGTTGATCAGAGCATATATAGATCCATGATTGGTGGACTTTTGTATCTTACTACTACTAGACTAGACATTATGCATGCAGTATGTTTAGTTGCAAGATTTCAAGCAGAGCCAAAGGAAGCACATGTTAAAGTTGTGAAGAGGATATTTAGATATCTTAAAGGAACTCTAGACTATGGGCTATGATATCTGAAGGACAATGATTTCACTTTGAATGCCTACACTGATGTTGATTGGGCTAGATGTGTAGGTGACCGAAAGAGCACAAGTGGAGGAGCATTATTTCTTGGAGGAAGATTAGTTTCATGGTTGAGCAAGAAATAGGATTCAGTTT